>VZTU01006777.1:186990-243742 GCA_013400835.1 Zapornia atra
GCTGGAACAGGCTGCCCAGAGAAGTAGTGGATGCCCCGTCCCTGGAAGTGTTCAAGGCCAGGTTGGCTGGGGCCCTGGGCAACCTTGTGTAGCTCCAGGCCTGGAGGTTGGTGTCCCTGCCTGTGGCAGGGGGGTTGGAGCTCTATGATCCTTGGGGTCCCTTCCAACCCATGCCATTCTGTGATTCTGTGATTTGATTTCCTTGTAGAAGAGTGTTAGACTTACTGGATCTCCCTTGTCACAATTTCGTCCCTAATCATCCCCTATAACCCAGAGTCAAACTTTGGGAGGCAATGAGAATTGCCTTGCATGGCAGCTGAGCCAAGGAGTCTGTGTAACTGGTGGGTTATGAGGCTGGCATCCTCATTGCAGAGAAGATGTGTTCTCTGCTGTTTTCCAGTTTAAATGCTAGAATGAAATCCTGGCCATCTGTGTGGTCTTTCAGATAGCAGTGTGCAGCCCGTGCCCACCTGTGCTGGTGGAACTTGGTGAATAAAAGATTTGGAGCCTTTGTTGTGCAAAATTGGCCTTGCACAACCTAATAGTCCAACCCAAATCACTCTCAGTTAATTACTGCTCAGTTAACAGCTATTGAGGGAGCTTGTCAGTGCTTAGGTGAGCTGAACAGCCGGTGAGCACAGAGGCAGTGCAGGAGTATCTTAACCTGTCTGCTTTAAATTGGCCATGGGTAAGTATGCACAATCTTTGGCAGGTATGACACATACCAGGCTGCAAAGCTTGTATCCTAAACATCTCCTGCTTGGTACATGCCCACCAAAGGAGGTCAGGGGACTCCTATTGCTGCTCCCCTGGCCCCCGTGCTGTTGACATCTCTCAGGGTGGCATACATCCAACTAAATCTCAGCATCTGATCCAATCACTCTGGACTCTCTCTAGTCCACGGTGACAGGCTAGTATGTTCAATACAGGTGCTGGGTACATCTGAAAAGATGCAATGAGCATCCTAAAGAGTGTTTTTCCTCCCTTCTGAGTATAAAAGAAGCTAGCAGTGACTACCTTAGACAGCTAACATGCAGAAAGCTTAAGTTAGGCCAGATGCATCCCACAAGTGAGATGCATCCCATCCTGGCCTCTTTACGATCCCTCTGTCCTGGTGAAGTAGTGTGGGGAAGCGTTGGGTCGTACCCAGGGCACTGAGCACCACTCTTCCTTCCTTCCCAGGCCCAAAGGAAGCATGGGAAGCAAAGCCTTGTCCCATGACAGTGTCTTCATTTTTGGGTCTGCACCAGGAAGTGTGGCAGGTGACATGTCATCTCAGGAAAACATACCTGGAAGAGTGAAAACATTGCAGGTGAGAACATCTTCCCTCCATTCATAGTGCTGCTTTGTATTTAGCTGTCTCCTATGAAACCTGTTGCTCAATTTCTCTCCTTAAGGCTTTGTTGACTAAAGGATCCAAAGCCAGATTTACTACTCTTGGATCCGTTCTGCTTCTTGGAAGCTGCATCTTTGAGCAGTGCTGGTGCTTTCAGCCTTGTCCAGGTCTCATAGTGTGCAAGTGACATAAATCCAGTTCATGGACTCTTGGAAACTTTCCTTAACGAGCACGTCCTCTTCCAATGGGATTTCCGTTCTTTACCTCATAGCTACTGCTTTTGGGTGAAGGCCATACATTTGTACTGCAGCATGTCCCTCACACTCTTATTCTCTGTCTATTATTTATGTGTTATTCTTTTTGGCAATTCTGGCTATGATGTTTTCACTGTACAAGCTAGCACCAGCAGCTGCCTAAGTGTGTGGGATGATGGATATGTCAGGGCGCTCTTAGTGACAGCTTTATTTATATCGTTATTCTTCTGACCTCTGCCAGCAAAGGATACTGTATTCTGCTAGGTCATTTCCTCCTTCCAAGGCACATGCTGAACCCTTCCTGACAGCTCCCTTATCAACTGTTGGTTATATTAATTGTGTTTAAGTTACTGCCCAGCTCGGAGCACTGAGATAAAAGTTTAAGGTTTCTCCAGAGACTGAAAACAAACTGTTGATAAGGTGGCCAAAGGCCATTGAAATTCTTCCTTTGCTCAGTGTGCTGCAAAACACAATTGGCACCATATGATAAGTAATAAAAGATGCGCAGAGGGATCTCTTCCTCCATAAACTGTTTTGCAGTCTTAAGCATCAATTCAGGGTATTTTTTGTATAACAATAGGAGTAGCAGGAGAAATCGTGTTTGTATATGACAGAACTCTGTGTGTGTGTGTGGGGAAAAGCTCTTTTTGTGCTGTCTCCAGTCTGCTGTACCCTTTCTGCATCCACCCTGCATGGTAATGTAATACTGCCAGCACTATTTTTATAGCCATAAAAGACAGCCTTTTCTGTGAGCTTGATTCTTGTCAGAATAAAAGCCAAGCACTAATAAGGGCTGTTATTTTCCTAGCAATCTATATTAACTTCTACCAGCGGAAGACAGCCTGTAAATTCAGTTTCCCCCACAACACTTTGCTGTCTGCATGTAAGAAATTTAATAAATCAAATTGGGCAATTGTGAAAAGATGGAAAAGCAAAATTGACTTTGTGTACTTTCCATCCCAGGAAGTGCACAGGTATGTTGTGTGGCTTGTTTCACCCAAAGATTGCAGTCTTTGTGCAGTTTGTCATCACAGTTCTGCTTTACTTTGATTATTGTGGGTAAGAGGACAAGAGAGCTGTTTGAAATGGAGGGGTGTGATGGATTAGAGGGTGACATTGTGCTACCCTCTGTTGCTGTTACATCTACAAGAATTACATTGGAAAAGAATCTTGCCAAATAAGATTTCAGATCTATTGTACAGAGGTATACATGAATGTGTAGCTTATGAAAGATCACAGAATTAGGCCTAGAATTTCCCAATTGGATTTAAGAAGCAAAGACACAAAACCCCCCCAGGTTGCATGTTTATCTTGGGAATATTCGCTTGAGACCTTTTTAGTTGAAGGACAAAGTTTCTGTTCAGACCTTGTTTCTGTTCCAGCTTTGACACAGCCAACAGGCTTAAGCCAAGAATTTTAGTAGTGGTGTTTCCTGAGATCTGAACTTTTTTAGTCTGAGGGAACATCTGTCTGCTTGTGAGGTTGCAGACTTTGTTTTATTTTCCTAGGGCCAAGGCCTGCCAGAGCATTCTTTTGTGCAGTCTTGGAAAGAATCCCCAGTTACATCCTCCTTTACAAAGCTGTTCCTGGCTGCTGTTATCATGCTTGTCATAGACAGGACCAGGATGTGATGCTGAGGAAAATGAAGAAGCAGTTCATCATGGTGGACCAGAAAATGAGTTAAACTGTCTTTGTATAAAAAGCAGGACTTGGCTGTGTATGCAGGAGAGGGTGGTGCCAGGTTCTCAATGTTTGGAAGGGCTTTGTGAAGGAAAGCTGACCACATAAACCCGAGGTTGGGAATTGCTGACTGACAATACTTTGTGTGACTGTTTGACATACCTGGATATATGTAACTATTTAAAGATTTAAATTTTAAAAGTTTGATATTTAAACTGAGTCAAACTGCTGTAAATTTTCTGGAATGGAGAAATTTCTGTCTTCGATAACCTACTGAAGGAAATTGATTTTGATTTTAATTTTCATAGAATCATAGACTGGTCTGGGTTGGAAGGGACCCCAAGGATCACAGAGCTCCAGCCCCCCTGCCACAGGCAGGGCCACCAACCTCCAGGCCTGGAGCTACACAAGGTTGCCCAGGGCCCCATCCAACCTGGCCTTGAACACTTCCAGGGACGGGGCATCCACTACTTCTCTGGGCAGCCTGTTCCAGCCCCTCACCACTCTCTCTGTAAAAAACTTCCCCCTAATATCTAATCTAACCCTTCCTTCCTTTAGTTTTAATCCATTCCCCCTTGTCCTGCCATTATCTGCCCTTTTAAAAAGCTGAGTCCCCTCCTGCTTATAAGCTCCCTTCAGGGACTGGCAGGCTGCAATGAGGTCCCCCCGCAGCCTTCTCTTCTCCAGGCTGAATTTTATACCAAAGCCAGTTCTAATGATGGATCCTTGATGAAATGTAACTAATTAAAGTTTTATTAATGGCTATTTTCTGTAAATGGTCTGTTTCTCCAAGTATTTCTGTTAACTAAGAGATCCTGCATGAGTAATGGAAGCAACTGGGATAGATGCATCCAAAGTGTCCCCTATAAACAATGCCATAGAAAGTATGTGTTCTAATTTTCTTTTCACCTACAGCTTCACTTACAACAGAACATCAGACTTGGATCACCTCCTCTTGTAATAGCTGGAAAGAAACTGGAAGATGCAGTTTCTGAAGATGATGGTTTACCTAGAAGCCCTCCTGAAATTTCAACCCTTCATGAAGTTCTGACAGATTCACCAAGCAAGGTATAATCGTTATGTCACTTCAGTGACCACCTGTACAGTAAAGATAAAATCTGCTTGGAGAAGAAGACCATTTGCTTGCTTGTGATAAAATCTGATGGTATGGATCAGTCAGAACTAGAACAGATTACCTAGGTGGATTGGGGACTTGTCACTGTGCGGGATACCTAGGAAGTGGCCTAACAACCCCTCCTGAGTATAATTTTCAGTGCTTTTACATAGACCAGCACTGGGGCAGTTGTGGCCTATATAATTAGGGAAAGAGGAGAGAAACTCAGTTGATCTGACAACTTGCAGTGCCTTTGGGCAGGTCGTGTGGCAGGAAGACTAAAAAGTCGATGATTCACGGGTGGGTGTTGTGTAACTGTGACTGTTCCACTTCCAGACCGAGAGCAAGCTGAGGTACTTGCACTGCACAAACAAACTTCCCAAGATCTGGAGAGGTTGGTAGTGTCCTGCCTGTAAAAAGGGAGAGGGTTTTGGATGTTTTAAAACTATTGAGGAAAACAGAAATACTGAGGACTGCAAGAGCATCTTCAACAGTTACTGGGTTTGAATGAAATAGCTCAAAACCATATTGGTGTATTAGTTGAATTGACAGAAAACTGACAGTCCTGGGTCTGAGGAGAGCAGGTCGTGGTGGGACTCAGAGGAGGCTTGTGTTATCTTCTTTCTTACCTTCTCCCAGCAGATGCATGATTTTGGTCTTCAGTGAGCACGTGAGCCTTTGTAAATGTGAAGTTATTAAAACAAGAAGCCAGAATAACTTTAGAAAATGTGTTGGCTCATGTGGCCAAACCTCACTGCATATCCCAGAGCAGGATAAAGCTCCTCTACTTTGTATTCGATCCCCAATAAAGAAATGCAACCTACTTTCCTTTATCTTTCCTCTTGTGTTTTCTCATAATTAACATTGGATATCCAGCCCTGGATAATTCAGTGTGATACTTCCCTTGACTTACCCTCTTCCTTATTTTATCCCACAGTCCTCCAACCCTGTTCAGCGTCATAGCTCTTTGAGTTTAGGTGGGACAGACAGTGAAGATGAACAGGTAAATAGCTACTTTTCCTGCTAATAAACTGTCCTCAGGCAGCATGTGTGGTGTCTGTATGGAACCAGTATAAGAATTTTTTTCTTTTTAAAATCCATTCTGAGTACAATGCATCCTAGCAAACCATGAACAGTGATGATACTGAAAATGTACCTCTCTCAGAGTTCTGAATGAGAACCAAATGAAGAGGCAGGAATCTACTGGGAAGTGGTCTGTATGAGCAGTGTAGTCAGCTCTGTGACACGACAGAAATTGGACAAGGCAAAGTCCTTCAATTCCCCTTCCATGTCCCAGGGCTCCAGTACCCAACAGCAGTAATAACATTATACCTACCTGTCAGCAGTGGCTTGTAAGCAATGCTGTAAGGACAACTGTGAAAAGCACCAGTTATTACATATAAATGTTGTGTATTTAGTAAAAGAAAAAACAATTCAAGCCTAAGCAATCCTAAGTTACATTTTACTATCGTATTGGTCTTGCTGCACGTGATAGTCATTTCATTCCTTTGCCCTGTGCTGCTGCCACCTCAGTGTGAAACTCTGATGTGTCACCTATGTAACTTTTCAGTGCCTTCCACAGTTACAAATACCCACTTGTTGTGTCTAAGCTAGAGCTAAATGTGAGGTTATCACTCAGAGTGAGCAGCAAGTGACTTCACAGAGACATTAACCAGCATCACCAGCTTTGCCACATGGCCTTTATAGAAATCTCACTTCCTTCCTGGCATCTTCAGCCCGGGCTGATTAAAAGCAAAACAGGTGCTCAGCTTGTGGGGCTGAGGACAGGTTTTGGCACACACACTCTGGGAAATGGGCTTCTGAGCTGCACCATTCTCCTTGGGTAGGCTCCTGCGCCTGCCCAGTGTGCAACAAACACCAACTTTATCTTAAACACTGGTGTGGAAACCTCATGTCTGTTCCCCTGTCTGAGGGAAGATACCAACTGTCAGCACTCAGAAGGGAAAATATCCTGAATCCTTAGCAGAGTAGGGCATCTGCCATTTATGTACAGCAGTAGCTCAGATACTGGCTTCAGGTGTACATTAAATAAGCAGAACTGGAATTCTTCAATGGAAAGGCAGAAGAACTTGTATGTGGAAATGAGTAACAATGTTACTATTTTTGTAAATACCAGTGATCCTTACAGGTTTATCATTAATCATGCAGATCTATAACAATAGCTAGCTTATGTACTAGTTGTGGTGTTCTTTCTTTCACAACGTGTTAATTTTTCATGAGAAGAGTCTGTATCTGTCATAATACACCCAGTTGTGGTTTATTTCAGATCTAGGACCTAAAATAAGCCACAGTGGAGAATAAAGAAATTAATTTTAGCTCTCCTGAACACATAGCAATGTATGTAGATAGTTTTTGTAGGTCAGATGGGAAGATGTTTTGTTATCTTTAACACTTCACAAGCACGTGTGTTTTAAATGCTGCATTACATCCTAAGCTTAAAACTAAAATCTGAATGCCAAGCACAGTTAAACAGCTGTGTTTCATCTAGCTTTATGGCCAAAGGGAAGGTATGTTATACTGACTGAAATTTGTGGAATTTTGCAAATGTTCCAAAAAGTCTGGTCTGCATTACAAAACAGTAACAGAACCAGTCAAAGGGGGTTTCTTTACAAACACTTCTGTAAACCCTTTTTTTTTGGGGGTAGCATTATCTAAGGTTACTGCTCTTTAGTTCTCCAGAGCAGCATTGCTGTGAGGGTGAGATCCACATCACTGGAAGATGGGTCTGGGATGCTTGTTGGAGAGAAGCATTTGATTTTCCAGGGAGAGTGGACATTAAAGGAGCAAAGTGGCTGTGGTAACTTTCTTAGAGAGGAGCAAGCACCCATGCTACTTTTGTGGCTTTTTAATAACACATTCCTGCAATGTGTCACAGTAGTGGCATGAAAAGGAGCTATAAAAACTGCACCAGTGTCTCCTGCTGGCGCATAAATATATTGCAAATGGTTTTTCAGATAGGAATTGGGAAGGGAGACAAGCTGAGGCTCTTACTGTGGGGAGGGAGAGACAGGTATTCTCACAGTTCTGTAACATACAGCTGAACACACAGAGCTGAGTAATGCTATGCAGAGATGACAGTAGGCATGCATTTCAAAGTGAGCATTTATGTGGAAAATACAGCCATTTTGGGCAAAGGAATTGTTTCAGAGATGCCAAGTAAAATGTATAGTCACGTGCTTGTGTTTTACAGGTACCTTCTGGAGCTTGCTCCAGGCCCATCAGTCCTTCATCCCCTGCCAGTCTGGGGGCCCCCGGCTCACGAGGCAGCAGCTTCCTTCCCGTTGACTTCACCATCCCCGCCAGTCCCCTGGGCTGCCTGGACACCTCAGCAGCCAGGCACAGGATTGCTATAAACCCCCGGAAGCAGAAGGGCTTTACCAGCAAGAACCAGCAGCCCCCACAGGTGAGTGGAGAGGAATTGCTGTGCAGAAGGAAATGGAGGTGATTTTTAAATTCTTATTTTAAATACTGTTTTTTCTTTCATCTCCAAACCCCTTTCCTTTTTTGTTTGTCCAGTGAAAGATGGGAAACCACCAATTTCCAACCAAACAACTAAAAAAGACTCAGAGAACCTAAATAATCATGGGAGGTGAAGAAAAGTGCAGCTTTGTTTTGCATTATTTAACCAAAAAAGTTGTGGGTCACACTTCATTTGTTTGAAGTGTTGTTTGCAAAGCCAGTTTTCAATTTGAAAGAAGCCTGAGTCTGTTTCTAAAACCAAATTCAGATTAACCTTAACTTAATTCTTTGTATTTCAAAGGAAAGGCTGAAGGGCCTTGGGAAGGATTGTGGCTCTGCATGTGGGAATTAGGTTATGATTCTCATCCCGGCTTCTAGGTAACACAGTGTGAAGATAAAGTTTGCCAGATAGGAAATGTTGTTGAGCTGGAGTGTGGCAGATACCAGGAGCAATGCTTCTCTACTGTGCATTGACCTCTCCATCAGAGAATGGAATCATGCATGAAATCCTGCCCTGGAGTTAGAAGTGCCCTGCCCTGAGAAAGAGAGGGTTGGGGGAGAAATTCAGGATGAGTGTAATGCAGAATGAGGTTTTCTTGGAAACTTAGGCCCTACAGCATCTTTGCTGGATATTCTTTGTGCTGCATCTGACACAACTACAATGCTGAAGGGGAAAATCTACTTGTGGAGTGTCAGAGGTACCAGAAGTGATGGTAATGTCTCTGCCTTGTTTTTTTTCTATGTCACCAGGTAGCTTAGGTGATGTCTTAAAAACATACCCCTTCATTCAGATTATGTCAGTCTCAGAATGTTTCAGATTCAGGGAGATAAATGGGCTGCCTTTGACATTTTAAACATGAATGATTTCTAGGTTCTTAACTGAAACAGTCCCTTGCCCACACTGTTGGTAAATTACAGGATGGGGGTTTTGTGTCCATGTTTTGAGTGTTTGTAAACATGCATGTCTATAAAATCAATTTTTGTGCATTACTCCTTAACTAAAAGATCTTACTGTACCTTATTAGGTGGACCAGCTGGAAAATGAAACATGTCTTCCTGCAACTCCACAAAAGAAGGGAAATTCAACAGAATCACTTGAGAGTGACCAGTGTAAAAGTGATTGGGAAGGTAATGAGGACTTATGTATTGCTACTTGGGGTGCTTGAACTCTTCCACATAAGGCTTGCAGGATCTCTTTGAATTCTATGTCCTTTCAAACTAGCTATCCTTTTGGTTTATATCCTAAAACTGATCCTTGCTGCTGAAGTGTTATGGAAAAAGTCCTGTACTCCACTCAGCACTGTGATGCTGAATTGGTGGACTTTGAGGACAGCATTAAAAAAAACATGAGGTGCCAGTACCATGTTCAGAAGTAACTGCTCTACACAGTTGCCTGGATCTTACCCACTGGGGATCTGAGGTTCCTGAAACTCGGGAAAACCTTAATCTCAGCTTTATGTCTGTTATATGTGTAGTGTGACTTTAATTGACTTACTTCCTAGATCTTCCATTGCCACCTCCCCCCCCTTATTTGAATAGTAGCTAATTGCCAGTGGTAAGAGGACTGTACATTGTAAGTTGTAAAAAGAAATTCAGTTTCTCCCAAGTGGCACTAAAGGATTTTCCCATTAGCACTGCCTTAGAAACACCCTGGCTGATGGTAATGCTCTAGTGTAGTGGGAATGCTGGCACTTTGTTGTCTGTGCAGACTCAGGACCTGATGCTGTTACAGATCAGAGTTAGTGTGTGTGCCGACACATCTGAGCTACCCAGATGTTCAGCAGCCCTGCTGGAGCTGCAGGAGGCAGAGCTACTTTATGCTGAGATTTTCTGTGTAAATACAGAAAACTCTTCAGATCATTCCAGGCAGCCCTTCTAGGCATACACATGAAGAAATGTTTGGGGAATGTGGCTAGCAGTCTTACAGCCAGGGGTATGAACAGAAAATAACTGAACAGGAACTGATTTGGTACATCTTAAGCAGACAACAACATTCAGTCACTCCTGGGACTAGGTATGTTCAAATTAAAAGCTTTATTAGGCTCCTCACTTGGACAGCCCCTTTCTAAATAGGCTTTTAATAGCCTTCATTATGAGATAACAGTGCCTATACATGGGGAAGTCATGCTAAATGACTGGACTATCTGGAATGAATTACCAATACTGAGGGTGCTTGAATTGTCCTCTTCAAGCGGACACTCTTCTTTGTTTGACATAGGCTTGTCAGCCCCGGAGGGACACTGTGCGAAGGGAGGCGGTTCCAAGGGTCCCACTGATGCTGCCTGCGACTCTTGTGATTCCACACTTGTGGCAGAAGACTCCTGTGCTTTGCTGCAAGAGGATGTGTGCCTTCCAGACATGGAGCATCACTGTAAATCACCTGCACTTCTGAGACTTGAGTCTTCTTCAGTGAACCACAAGGAACACCGCAGTGCAAAAGTGTCCTGCTGTTCAGATGAGTCTGATGATGAATTGAAACTACATCAGCAAAATACCAATACTGAAGTATCTGCACTTCCCAAATTGCAACAGATTGAAGGAGAAGCTGTTGTGTTTCCAGATATACTGGCAGCTGACTTGTTTAACAGTGATGTGGAAACAGGATGCATAGATGTATTGGCAGATGTTACACAAAGGTCCTCAGCAATTTCTGTGGACTCAGACATCAGAGACCAGGAAAAGGGGGATCCACTGTTCACTGGCAAAGTAGAAGTCTGCTTGGGTACTACTGAGACTCATTGCAACCACCCTTTCTCAGGTACCGCACCAAGCACCTCAGAGGTTGCAGTGGCCAATTCAGAGCCTGACATCAAGGCAGTGGCTGTTTTGAAGCCTAAAAACAGTTTGGTAACAAGAAATGACAAAGAAACTTGTGAAATAATGGAATTTCAGTCATCCAGAGGCCATGTGGAAAAAAAAATAGACACTGCTGCATCTGTCTCAGAAGCAGGTTGCCCGCTACCCCCCAGTAAACTGGAAGTGTGTTTTAAAGGAGAACCTGTTTCTGCTTCAAAGGGTAATCAAGGCACTCAACAGGCCAACATCTCATATATTTCTGAAAAACTTTCCCTTGGATGTCTTGCTTCTTCAAGTTTGGCTGGCTTGAAGAGTATTATCTCTTCCGATGATGACAGTAAGGAGTACCAGGTAAGCAGTGCAGCTTCTCTCAAAAAAACAGTGGAAAATGGTCAATCTTCAGATGAAAATGTTAAAAGCCCACTGAAGAGTGCTTCTGCCAAACCAGTCAGATTCACCATTGCACCAGCATGGCAAAGATCTCTCTCAGGGGGTTCAAATTCAAAGGAAGATTACTATACCAGAAGCTCCCCAACGTCCCCTATAAGACCAGAGTTGTTTGAGGGAATGACAAGAGAACACCCACGTTGTGATGCAGCCATCCAGGAACCTGCAAAACCCAACTCAGATAGATTGGAGCGAGATTGTAAGGACAGTGACCTCCATCTGAATTCTTCTATGGAGTGGGCTGACCATGAAGCACAAAATGTTGAAAACCCATTTGGGGTCAGACTAAGGAGAACATCTTCTTTGCTAAAATACCAGAATGAAAGCCGTGCTGAGTCTCCAAAGCCAATCCCCTCAGCTGTTCCCCCCGCTGCTTGCGCTTCAGTCAAGGAGGATCAGAAATTGGTGGGCACTGGGAAAGCACCTCTGGGCCTTCCTGTCAGCACAAAATCATTTGTTAAAAAACCAGATCTCATGGAAGACAAAAATCCTCCCAAGATAAGATTGGAAGAAGTGGCAAAGAAGCAAAATGGTCATAAACCTTCAGGTATTTATGCTATACTGTGCTCTGAACATTGTAGGAAAGAGCGGTTGTGTAAGAACCTTGGCAGAGAGGCAAACAAACGATAAAAATCCTCCTGATAAGGACCCTATCCAGCTTTGAGTTCCTCAGTGCCATGATTTAATTGGCTTGATGATTTGGCTGGTCAAGAGAATTCTTGGCTTATCTTAATGAGGGGTGTGTTCAGCAAGAATAACAACAGAGTCATAGCTTAAGGGCTTCTGAAACATTTCTGGTGTGACCTACTTGTGTGTGGAGTTGGAGTTTTAACACAGCTTTTGAAAACTTGCTGCTCTTCTGTAATTTTCCAGACTGCAGCAGCTCAGACCTTAACTAGGAGTTGCATTAGGTGTGATTCTATTCTTTTTTTTTTTACATACAATCACTAATTGAAATAATTTAAAAAGTGAAAAGGCAGCCTGTATTTTACTAGCTCCATGAAAAAGTGATTGTTACCGTACTCATTGAATCTGCAAGGTAAGGATGTTGTTTCAAAGGCAAAACCCAGTTCACAGTGATTGCTGTGGGAGTTCTGCCATTGACTTAGATGGAAGGAGAGTCAGGTCAAAAACTCCAGAATAAACATAAAACCTGTTACTGCCAAGGACAAAATCATCAGGGAAGGTAATCATATCTCCACAGTGTTCAGAGGGTATTACAGATGCTGAAGGGTTTAAAACACACTAGCTTTAGACTGACTTGACCTAAATCCCTTCTTTACTTCAAAAATGTTTCTACTGTGTCCAGCTCTGAGGTTCCCAGTATGAGAAAGACGTGGAGCTGTGAGTCCAGAGGTGGGCCACAAAGGTTATCAGAGGGCTGGAGCACCTCTCCTGTGAGGACAGGCTGGCAGAGAGTTTGGCTTGTTCAGCCTCGAGAAGTCTCCAGGGAGACCCTAGAGCAGCCTTCCAGTACCCAATGGGGTTTCAGGAAAGCTGGAGAGGGACTGGTTACAGGGCCAGGAGTGACAGGATATGGGGGAATATCTTTAAGCTGAAGGAGAGGAGATTTAGATCAGATACAATCCTTCCCTGTGAGGGTGGTGAGGCCCTGGCACAGGCTGCCCAGAGAAGCTGTGGCTGCTCCTGGGTCCCTGGCAATGTTCAAGGCCAGGCTGGATGGGGCTTTGGGCACTCTGGGCTAGTGGGGGGTGTCTCTGCCTATGGAAGGGGTGGAACTAGGTGATCTTTGAGATCCCTTCCAGTCAAATCCAGTCTGTGATTCTATGATTCTTTTTTAGAAAAAGTCCCCTCTCCACACTTGGAAATTGCTTCCTCTGAACCAGCTTGGATCTCCATGGCAAAATTAAAACAGAAGGGTTTCCAGGACCACCCTCTTGCCAAAGGACATAGAGCTGAAGACAAAGCTTTGACCAAAGTTGATCAAGAGGAGGTAGAGTATCAAGTAATGTTGCATGGGTGTGAATCCTGCACCAGATACAGGGTACACCAGAATGTCTGGGTACTTCTGCAAGCAGTTCAGTATCATCTTCATGGGAGGCACATTGTGAGCACTACTCAGAGAGAGATTTTCAGGTCTGGCCTCTAAAATTCATCAAGTCATACAACTGACACAAGTGAGCAAACACATGTGTGATTGTATTGTCACAGGGATTGGTTACAGAGCTGGATCCTTCTACATGTTCCTTTGCTCTACTCAAAACCTGACCCTTTTCAGAGCTTAGCTACCACGATGTATTTATATAGCCCAAGAATGGCTTTGAGTTGTGCTGACTCCCTCACTGTTAATGATCTAGAGAGCACATTCACTGCTCTGCTCTGCAGACTGTGTAATGAACATTGGGCTTTTCCACTGGCTCTTGCACAAGTTTCTTGTGCAGCTTGGGCAAGTTCTTCAATTCCCCTTCCATAAGAGAGAGAGGATAACTTGCCTGCAATGAAGTCACCTTGTATTGTAGCAGTTCTTTCCCTTCTTGCCTTCTCTCTCCCTCCCACAGGAGGTCCCTACTCATCCTTGTCTGGCTTGTGCAGCATTTCCACAGTCAGGTTTAGGGATGTTGCCAGGACAAGCTTCAGGAGTGCCAGTGCCCAGCACGTTCCTTAGTTGCATTCCTTTTCTCTCCTCCTTTTGTAGCAAGGGATCTGTGCTAGTGAGAACACACTGAAGAAGAGTATGCCTTCCAGCTTGAGCTCTCAGGACAAGAAAGCACAAATGAAGACCAGTATGTCTGCTGCAGCAGGTATTCTCTTCTTTTACATCTTTATGTAGTGGCTACAGTTTATACCAGTAAGTGGTATGGGTGGCAGTTAATGGGAGGAGTTAACTACCTCATTGATAATCAGCACACGTTATGTAAGGCCTGTTCAGACCATGGTTTCAAGGTAAGTCAACATACTGGCTTGTCACTCAGAGAAAGCAAGTGAGGAACTTTTATCTCCACTGCCAGTTCATGAAATGGCATATAAACAGTAATGTGATTTATTACTGGCTAATGTCAGTACTAAAGAATAGCAGTTGAAGTTGGAGAGTGTCCAGAAGAGAGCAGCAAAAAAGGCCAGGTCTTCTAGACCTCCAGTCAGGCAGGAAGTACTGATGGGAGGGAAATTGTTTAGTCTAGAGAACACAATTCCCTGCAGAGAACAAGACTAGTCCTTATGCCCTGTATGAGTTTAAAATGCACCAGGGGAGGTTTAGCTTAGACATAAGGAAATACTTTCAAACAGTAAGAGTGGTGAAGTGTGGAATTGCATAGGTTGCTCACAGAGTACGTGCAGTTTCCATCACTGGATGTGTTTAGTAGATAAACATGTCTCAAGAATAATTTAGATAGAGTCAGTTCCACCCTCAGGTGAACACAGAAGTTGGTGGCCCCTTTCCCTCCCTGTTAGCTGTGATTCTCTGTAAGAAAGATGCAGGGGAAGAGTGTGACTCAGACATCGTGACTCACATACCTCTTCAAGGCTACTGCTGGGCTGCAGCTTCTCCCTCCCTGCTTCTCCTCAGTGTGGTGCCAAACCTCAGAGACACGCTCCAGCTAGATATAGACAAGCCAGTTCTTCAGCTGTGAAAGCATATTGTGCTAGCTGAAAGCTATTGATTTGAGATGCTGCCTCCAAAGGTAAGAAATACCCCCCTGTGTCAGAGCAGTGGCTTTTCTGGACCAGGTTCTTGTTGCTGATGTGGTCGGTAAGAGATGGTGCCTGGAGGGAACACATCCACCTGGGCACTTCCCCTTTATAACTCACCTGCATCCAGAATTGTTGCATTAGAGATATTAGGGGGTGCCTCTGTTCCTGTTCCCTGTTGTAATTTTTTCTAGAGCTTTTATCTGTTGTTATTAATCTACAAAATCAGCTCTCTCCTTTACTACAGGTAGCTGACCAGCTGAGGATGTGCACCAACACAGAGGGTCTGATGTCAGTTGCCAGCCTGTGTGTGCATTATTAGTTTTAGCTTTTTAGTGTGCATTAAAAAGGATTCTGTTACAGGCCAGCTGTGTCTCATGGTTCTAGGTGAAAAGTGAGAGATGAAGCATAAACAGGACAAGGTCTTAGCTCAGAGGAGGTCTTCCTCTGAAAGGCTGGCACATGCAGGCTGTGTTTCTATGGGTCGAATAATCTAAACCTTGGAAGCCCAACAGCCTTCAGTCAAAATTCAGAGCTCCACAAAGTACTTTGCTGCTCATTTACTAGAACTTAGGCTACCTAGAGTCCTTGTAGCAGAATTACAAGCTTTTTTGCATCACCTCTTCCCAAGAATTGACCTAGTTTCCTGACACCCAACAACTGTTTCCTCCCCTCCAGAGATAGCATTTACAGGCATATTCTACTTTTCCATGCTTTGAGTATCATAGAGACCTCTGACCAGTACTGGTATTTAAGGAAAACACTACTCCTCTACTGCTCAGAAAACCATCCCCTATTGTTTAGGAAATATTCATCACTGTCAGCACTGAGTAGGAGATGATTTGGAATCCCAAACATAAACTCTTCTCTTTTCTGGTTCCCATTGCACAGCCAGCAGTTTGTCTAGTTGAAGGTGCTGGTGGTAGAAAAGGTGTAGATTTCATATCCAGAGGAGTTACTAACTTGGATCATGCTTTTTGGCTTATTTTAACTGCTAGCAGTTTTCTTTGTGGATGGTTGAGGTTTTCTGTGCAGTGCATACATCCTGCACACAACAGCAGGAGCCAGGACAGCTCAAACTCAGCCAAATTTGGAAGAGAATTCAGAGGAATCAAATCCTGACTTTACCGAGTGTGACTTCTTTGTTTACACCTGGCAGCCTATGTCATAGCTAAAGGAAGATTACTTAGCTTGCCTCTTCTCTTTGTCTCTTCACCCTAAGCATGGTGAGGTTTGTTCCAAAGCCTGTCTTCTTTGACAGACACAAGCCACCATTTTTGGGTTTTGTTCTACCCTGTGCTGCAAAAGGCAAAGGGCTTTTTGGTCTCACTTTTTGCTTATTGTAAAACTCACAAAAAGGTGAAAATTAATTTCAGAAATAAAATTTCAGTAACACTTAAATTCTTACATCACCTTAGATACTTCTGGAAAAATTGCTGTGTATGCAGAGCTGCAGCCTGTTTTTAATGGACAGTGTACTTCCTCCAGTATTCCTAAGTATAGCATGCCTCCTACAAGAGCTACCAATGAGCCAGGATTTTAAAAGACCAGAGACCTCCTGAGTGGAGTGTCTGTTGGAGCTGATGGGCATTTTCCATTGATTTCAGTGTGAGCAAGATCAAGTTGCTTGTTCTTGACATTGCTGAAGTCCCCATGTGGCTTCTGTTCTTGGGCTGGAGCACAGCAGCGCCATTGTGTTTGCCACATGCCATGCAGAGACTAATCAAGTACAAGAAAAAGCTTGAATTTTCTCAGTTTGACTTACACACAGCAATGCAGTACTTACCTGGGTTGAATTGAATGGCAAGAGATGGTGCTGAAAGCCTTGTGAACCATGTCTTGAGAAATGAGAGCAGTATCTCTTCAGAGTTGCTTCCTGTGAAGCCCCATTCCAGGCTCTGTGTCTGAAGATGATAATCTTCACATTTTTCAAACCAGATAGATGGAGGAGGCCTTTTCTCAATAGTAACTCCAAGCCATACAAAGAGTGTCACCTGTATTCCTCTGCTCTTTGTGAGCATGTCAGGCTTGTGTTAGGCTGCAGGAAGAGGAGCGCCTAGCCCCACCAGAATCCCACCTTCTTGGTGAGATCAAAACACTGGTTTGATCCTTACCCAGTATTTAATAACATTGCTGAGGAATAGTTGGGTTGACAGTGAAGACTGGAAAAAAATCCCTACGACTTCTCACTGCTGAAAAACATGTAACAGTTACTTTCAACCCCACAGCCAGCCTGGAGTATTCCTTGACCTGCAGATATTTTCTTTCCATATTCCTGCATTCTCAGGAGAGGTATTCCTAGATCTTCTTGCCCTCACAGAGCAGAATATGCCTGTGGAACTCCTTGCTGTGCACTGCCATGGAGTTTGAAAAGATTGAGAAACAAGTTAGCCAAGAACATGAACTACAAAAGCACCTGGAGCTACAGGCTCCACATGCTTGAAGAATTCTGACTAATTTCTTCATTTATCAGGGCTTAGACACTTGCTGTTGGGTCTGAGGAGGAGAGTCTTTTGTAGGGAGGCTGCTCACTGACAGCTTGGTAGCAATTCTTCCATTGCAATAGCCAGTCCTCACCATTGTTGCAGCCAGACCAGATAGTGCTAGCAATACCCTGTGTGACAATTCCTCTGACTTATTTTTGAGTCACAAACATTCTGGGCTGTGAAACAATTGCTTTAGAGAGAAGGAAATGTTATTGGCAGAAATGGAGTGTTGAACTCTCCAGCCTTCTGACGAGTGATGGATATCTTGTTGTTGGCAGGTAAAGTTGGACCTGTTGCTCAGGAAGCATCTGTGATTCCTGCTGTTGAAAAGGAAGCAAGACGCTCCTCTAACCTGCCAATGACCCCATGCAGCCCTGCTGAACCACCATGGCTGTCCCTGGCCAAGAAGAAAGCCAAAGCATGGAGTGAAATGCCCCAGATTGTACAATAACAAATGACATGAGCATCCTTCCTTGTATTGCCAATAGCTGCGTTAACTCCATTTAATCCCTTCTTTACTGTGACCATTTTATTGAGAGTTAAGAGCCTTAAAACTTCTGACCAGACTCTTGTATGTAAATACACAATGAAGAAATGCCATCACAGGCTTAATTGGAAGCTTTAGGAAGCTGAGCATTTCCTGCTACCAAATACTAGGAAAACTTGATCAGTTCATGTCCTTACACATCTGACAGTGATGTTCAAAGAAGACATGCTTCAGGCTTTTGAAACATTTCCCTTGTAAAATATGTTTGTAAAGTTTCTTCATACTATTCAGTGTTTTGTGCAATGGCTTAGAAATTAATGTGTTCTATAAAATAGATACAATGCTGGGCACTGACACATCATGACTCATGGGCATTGATGTCATCACACTTTCTCTAATGCTCTGGGATGCGCAGTCTGATTTTGCTTCTGATTGCTAATGGATCTGGTTTGTGACAGAGGATCTGAGCAGCATTGTGAGTTGGAGTTATTCTGGGTTTTGGGTGGTTTGAAGTCACAATGCTGTGGGTCTTATGCTTTGGTCATTGATGCCTGCTGAAGTGGCTCAGAGCCACACACCATGCACGAGGAAACCACCACACTCTGGCATATACTCTGCTTTTGCTCACACCTTTGGAAATCTGGGAGGATTTGGGCATTCAACAACAACAGCAGCAGCAAAAAAATCCTTTACTGATGGCAAATAGCAATTCATTTTTTTGGTGAGATTCCTTAGCCAATTGTGTCTCTTTAAGAGTGTGTTGGGGATGGGAACCAGCTGCTACCTAGAAGGTGAGCTCGGCCATGTGCGTATGGCTGTGTATTTATTTGGTTGTATTTAATCCTAGTGATAAAAGGGACATCTGCTTTTCTCCTTGCCTCATCAGTCTTCAACCGGTAACTCAACATCAAATAATGTGCAGCTGGGAAAGGATTATTCATTCAGGGCCTGGCCTTGAAGTCACTGAAGTTGACAGAAGTTTTGCTTCAGACTTTGAAGGAAGCAGACATTTGAAAATTAAGCTTTGTGGCTTAAGTGGCAGTGGCACTCACTGGTCCTTTTCAGTTTCTGCAGCATTGCACACTTAATGTAGTTGTTGTTTACAGTCAGTGCAAAATTTGAAGGCTGACCTGGCTGATGAGAGTTTTTAGCTGGTAAGTTGGTAGGTGTTTTAAAGGAAAATACTGGATTAACTGCAAACCAACAAATTTGGTTTCAGATCAGTTCAAGCAAGACTTTAATCTTTTGGTCTTGATCTGACTTTAATATGTAGCTCCTGTAATTTGAAGATAGTATTAATTAGGGGCTAATAAGATTTTCATCTTATTTTGATGTAGATGTATGTTTTCACATACACTCACCCGAGTAGGCTCACTGAAGCTGTAGCTAGTACTAACAGCAGAAAGAGTAAGAGCTTCCCATTGATAATCCATGCCTATTTTACTACTGTTTTTTTCTGTATTTTAGGAAGTGTATCTTCTCTTACAAAAACCTGAAACATTTGTATTTCTCTGAAATTTTTGAGTGTAATGTGAATGAACATGCTCAGCTTTGATGCCTGAAGTTTTGTGCAGCTGCCATCCCCTCACAGGCTTCCTGCCCCTGTGTAAGATACGTGCATTTCTGCATTCAGAGAACTCTCTTCTCTCTTTGGTAGTTTGGATAGTGATCCCTCACCCAAAGAACTGCAAACAATACTGTCATCTTTCTTTCCCTGTATTTGCTTTTCATCTTCAGATTGTCTTTTATGTTTGGTATGTATATATGTTTGTGTAACCCTTGTCTTGAAACCCTTTTGCTTCCATCCCCGTAACTGGTTTACGATTAAATGCTGTTGCCAGCAAAGACGATCTAATTCCTGGGGAAGGAGGAGCGATCGATGGCCCTCACTCACTGAGGGAAAAATAAAACTGATGCCTTTGGTCAATACAGACTCTCTATATGGATATACTGCACAGATCTTGTTTTGAGACAATTTGTATGTGGCTTAGGACTGATCAACACAGCTGGCAAGATCAGTGAACTGTTCTAAATCATAGAATGGTCTGGGTTGGAAGGGACCCCAAGGATCAGATTGCTCCAACCCCCCTGCCACAGGCAGGGCCACCAACCTCCAGGCCTGGAGCTGCACAAGGTTGCCCAGGGCCCCATCCAACCTGGCCTTGAACACTTCCAGGGACGGGGCATCCACTACTTCTCTGGGCAGCCTGTTCCAGCACCTCACCACTCTCTCTGTAAAAAACTTCCCCCTAATATCTAATCTAAATCTAGCTGTATAATCGTTTAAAACATCACAAGAGAGCTGACGGCTCTCCTTTTGTTCTGGAATTATCACTCCCTCAGTATAGGTTGGCTTGAGGGGCTAGCACTTGTGGTCACAGGAAGCCTTGCACATCCTCATGTGAATGTGTTCTGGTGCTGGCAGCCAGCTGGTCTGAGACGTTTTGGGGCTGGTTTAAAGAAGAAGAAAAAAGCACGAGGACGGGGTGATGGTCCATCTGAAATTTACTCACCTTCTGGGTTTCTGCAATTAATGTTTTGAAGTTTCTCTCTGCAGCCAAGGGAACAAACAACCTGTAGAGAAAAAAATCAAACCCGAGTCTCATGTAGTCACAAGAGTTTAGAAGATGGGGTTTAAGATAAACATGGAGAATCAGTGGCTTACTGATGCCTTTATAGAAATTTCTAACTCTGTTAGCATGGGTTTGATTTCCTCTTGTCCTAGTGAAGTTTTTAGGTGCTCCATCAGTGCAAATAACTAATATAATAAGCTCAATTTGGGTGATGATTTCCAGAGGCAGTTATTGTCTGAACATAAGCTGACTTGGAGTGCAGGGTTCCCTGCAGAATGGCACTGTGAGGCTTTATGGCTCAGGATCTTTTGTGGAGGCTGGAGAAAGCTGTCCCTGGAATTGCCTGTGCACGGTACAGCGACTGGGGTTTCAGCTGGCTTCGGTGGTGCTGTGACAGCAGAGGGTGCTAGTGCCATCCCGAGGAGCGCAGCAAGGCTCTCGCTGTGCCGGAACGCACATTCCGCGGTACGTTTGTGTGTGCGCTGTTCCAGTATGGAGACTGGAGGCTTGCACTAATGCAGAGAGGGGCATTTCTGTTCGTGATTTGATGGGGGGTTTGAGGCTATAAAGTCTGGAAATACCCCTTTACCTTGGTGTTACAAGAAGCCCTCGAGAATTGGTGATGCTGATGGGGAAAGGTAGGTTAGATTATCCTGCAGTGGGGGCATGTGGGAATACAGGTGATGGGGTCCAAACCGAGCATTGCAGTTCGGTGTTTTAACTGCTGCTTAGAGCAACAGCTGCCTGGCTGCAGGTTGAGCTTCATCCCAGCCAGGTGTAGAACCCAATGATTTTACAGAAGAGATTAGAGAGACAAACAGCAACTTGGCATGCACCTAATTGTAATTATGGAGATTCCTTTTGCTGTAGTAGTGAACTGTAAAGTCTTGGGCTAAAGGAGAAACTGTTATGTTGTCATCCAGCTGGGAACCTGCTTGTAATTCAGTGGGTTTGTGGACAAGAGGTTTAAATGAGGGAAAAATACTCCAAAATTTCCACAGCTACACACTTCTGCTCCAGCACAACTCTTATTACCAGAATTTTGTGTACACTTCTCCTTAAATAGACCCAAAGAATAAATTCTAAAATTCAGATACAACTGAGCAGCCAATACTCAGTCCAATTGCTGTACTTGGAAGGAAAGTGTTAGAATAATGAGGAAAGACTAACTGTATTGTAAACACTAGACACTAGCCCTTTTCATGCTAGACAGGGGCCCACTAACTACTATTATGTCTTTTTAAGTGTTGTAGTCTAAAATAAATGTGATTTGTTTTGAAGTATTACAGTAGAAGTTCTCAGCTAAGAAAAGCTGCAACCCTTGAGTTTGTGCCACCTGCTCTGTTAAGTGCTTTTGAGATCAATACAGGAAAGATTGTGCCTGTGAAGACACTTTGTCCTTTAGAAGGTGATGCATCTGAAAGATACTGGTAAGAAGGGATGTGATTAGCAGCCTGGTAAATAAGGCAAACATCTCTGTTTTTTCCTCTAGTGTGTGTTAGCCTACCTACCAGAGTTTTATCCTGGTTATAAGATTTAACAAAGTTGTCTCATCCACTGTCACCAAAATATTAGTAATGATGATGTGGAACCTTTCATATTTGGGGAATCTGAGCATCTGTTTAGGACTCTGACCTGGATTTCTTGCTTGCTGTAGTTGTCTTTTCTACGTTGTCAGGAAGCATTGCACCCAAAGCATCAGGACTTGGTACAGGCTGTTGTTACAGTCGGGGTTAATTCTTGGTGTGGAGGTCTGAAACCTCCCATTTTCATTGAAAATGGTTTTAAATGGAAACAGGCAGGTGAAATAAATGGCAAATTCTGAACTTGGAACACAAAGCCATGCATCTGCTCAGAACAAAAAGGTTGCTCAGGTTTTTCCAGCTGGAGGGACAAAGGGGCATGGCTGGATGAAGGTGGCTGATGAGGGAAGACTGACAGCTCAGGTTGAGAGACAAGAGGCTTAGAGTGGGAAGCTATAATTCAGATTTCTCTTCCATATTGGGATGTGTCTAAGCACAAGGAGAGGAACTGAAAGGGGCCTTTTCAAATAGCAAAGCTCTTCATGCATCTCTTCTCTCTGCAAGTGAGCAAGCAGAACTTGGTATGTTCTTGTAAAGGAATGGAAATACATCAGGGATACCCACTGCCAGGTGTGGTCATTCTTGCCTTTTCCCCTTTCATTTGATGCAGTCCATACATGTCCACTTTATTTGGACCAGGAGAGGTATTGCTTTGCTACCAGACCTCATTCCTTATTCTCAACCACATTAAGCAGGTGAGCACCTTGACTACACTGCAGATCAAAGCATGTTGTGACCTGCTGGTCCAGTCCACAGCAGCGCAGCACGTTAGATGGCAGCGCTGTATCATCTGTGTGTTAAAATGCAGCTTCTCAGCGTGAGCTAAACTGAAGTTACACAGCTTCCCCTGACTTGAGGGGCAGATTATTGGCTATGGAAAATGTGAGATGCTATTATTATTCTTATTGTGCTAGGAGAGATTTAGAAGTAAGCTATTTTGATAGTTGTTTATTTTTTAGAGGCAGTTAAAACAAGAAAAATCTAGAGGCAGATTATCTAAACAGGATTATTTACTGCCAATTCTTTGACTGATCTGTAACCCAAGTTAGTCACTAGACAGGGAAGAGGTATGGAAATGGCTGAGGTGTGGAGTATGATTTTGCATGATGTGAAAATGAAAAGGCAGCAAAAAGGGATTGATTGACATGAATCACCTACATGGAAAAGGCTATTTGATATCTGAAACTCTTGTTCCAGCCTTTCTTCTATATGCATCAGAATAGTTCTCTTAAAAAACCCCATAGCTTTTCTCTTGAAGTGTTCTTGCTGAGAAGATCAAACCCAATTTTATTTAACCTGTTTCTACAGAAATCTCATGCAAAGCTGACCAATCCAAGATCATGTACCCACCAGTACTGGCCACGCTGTCTTGTTCAAAGCTCACCCTAACCTGCTTAAGCTAATACTTCATAACATTTCCCTATTATACTCTTCTGGCTCCAAATTTGTTTGGGTTTACAGGTATTTTTCCAACACAGAGGGTGAGGTTGACAGCTTTAAAATTAGCAGCTTTCCATGTTGCTGTGGCAGATGTTTTTGTGGCATTGAGGTAACTTTTTCCAGGTTACACAATCAATCCATTGTAGCAACTGCAGCAATGTATGGGAAAGGGTCAAAGTCCCAGGGTGGTGTTGTGTTTCCATAGAGCCTGAATTACACGCAGCAGCCTTCCCTAATGATGTCATGGGCACTGTTGAGTGGTAACAAAGCAAGAGGAGATGTTGCTGGCTGGCTCCAAGGAGTGCAGCGTTCCTGTTGTGCTAAATACCTACATCACTGGTGACGTGGGCAGTGCAGTAAAGTGGCAGTCACTGAGAAGCAGCAGAGGGGCAGTGTGTGTCCCCCAAAGGTGCAGCATCTTACCAGCTGGGCATGTGGGGTTAAATAACTGGACTTTGTGAGCCCTGGCAGTTTGTTTTATTCATACAGGAGTACATAAAGGGACTTTTCTGTCACAGCTAGAGGTATGGATTAGGATCTATCTGCATTAAACTAGAGCTGTGTTTTGAACACAAATGGCCTTTACTCAGTTTGGATCCTGAACCATACGTATTTCAAAGAGGAGGAATATGTGTATCTTTTAGTGGAGCATTTCATTCATAAAGGGAATTCTATCAAAGATGAATGATCTGATCTGTACTTGCATGAAAGAAATAAGAACAGAGCCTCATTTTGTGGTTGTTTTTTTTTCTCTTTGTTTTAACAGGACAATTTATTACATAAGCACTTAGTGTTATGATCCCTTATAGAAATAGCTGCCTCTTTTACATTGTTTATAAAATTAGAGTTTTGGCTATGAGAAATGCTACTCCATACTGCGGTAGAATAATAAGTGGGAAGGTGTATGTTGCATGTCAAATGCTGGAAGAATCAACATCACTTTTTGCTTGCTATTTATTGAATAGTTTCAGAGCATGACTTTCTGCTGAAGTCCAAATTCTCTAAAGTTCTAGCATGGATAAGAATGGGCCAGGGCTTGGACTGGGCATGTGTGGCTGGTTGAAAGGCCAGACTACAGATCTAGTCCTGTTCTTGTCTGGCTGCAGTGGAAACTGGATTTGGCCCCTTTGAAGCTTTAATTAAAACAGAGCAAAATCATGCAGGAAAGGGATTTTGTTGCTGCTGGTTTTGACAGTCAGTCGTATCGTGCAGATTGAAGTACTGTAACTTGGGGGTTAAAATGGCATGGGCTGCTGTGACAAAGCATAACGTTGCAATCTTGAGTCCAAACACACTTGGATGGCAGGAGAGCTGAGTGCCACCACTTCTGGTAACCAGGTCCATGTGGCTCTGGGGCTGCGATCCACCCAACATGTCTAGGAGACATGTCTGCCTTCGACATGCTGGGTGTGAAGGTTTTCACTTATTCCGAGGTAATGCACCCCCACGTGGTGTTGTCTGAAGGATCAGAGATCAGTCAAAAGTTCCAAGCAAAGCCAAGTTCGGTAAGTGACTCCTGAGAGCCTTTTGAATCCAAGTAGCTGTCCCACTGGGTGGGCAGGCATGCCAACAGGAACCCTGCTCCACAGGACACTTTGCTCTCCCTTGAGGCAGAAGCTCCCTGCTGTGATACAGCAAGAGAAATGTTTGTTCAGGGAAATGTTTGTCCCTTCAGTTCAGGGACTCTGGCGACTGAGCTGCTGCCAGGCATTGCCCAGGTGTGATCTCTGGTGTTTTTCACAGTATGTTTAATTTAGTTCAGTGCATTTCCTACAGCAAAGGTGCCATGTTCAGTTCACATTAGTGACAGTCTCGTTTGCAACTCTCCAGAGTCACTGGAATTGACTGGAATTGGCTGGCAATGTAACTTGTTAGTGCTGGTTTGTATCTTATTCCGTCCTTTTTCTTGTGGCTTTCTCCTTTGAAGGCAGTGGCTCAAAAGTGAGATGATACAGACATGCTGCCATGATCAGTTAGTTAATTTTTAGAGCATGCTGGTCCTTTAGAAAGGCAGTTTGTATCTCTGGAAAGCTAATGGCACAGCAGAGGGAGCTGAGGTGGAGCAGTGGGGTGCCTGGATCCCTCTGTGGAGACTTCAGTTGTGCCAGAGCCTCTTCCCTCCCTGCTTCACCTCCTGTGCCCTGGCCAGCAGTGCTGGGTGCAATGGGATGAAGCGGGGGGGGGCACAGACAGCCCCTGCCCTGTGCTGCGTGTTGCTGTGGGTGCCAGAGTCTCGCTGTCTGAAGCCGCCTCGGGCTGTGATGCTGCGGGAGGGTGGCAGTGCCTGTGCTGAGCGGGTGCCACTCATGCCCCCCGGCCAGGGCGAGTGGCTCAGCGTCCTGTGGGCACCCTGCAGGTAGCTGCTGTCTCACACATGCAGAACCTTGACATTTATTTACCCTCCCCTAGTGTTTCCCTTGCTCTGCTGATGTAATCAAGGCCATTGCATAATAACCTGGTCTTCAACATGGATTTGTCGTAGCTGTCACCATGTGAAAGAAGTTGAGCCAGCAATGCTGGCGGTGTCCTGACCCAGAGCTGCTGGAACCTTCTGATTTCCTCGCCTCAGACAGGCAGCCTGTCAGTCTTCTCACTCTGTTTAATAATGGGAATTTTAGAAGTCAACACTTTTGTATTGACTGAGCAGATAAACCCAACAATTTTCCAGACAGAACTGATACTTTTACTAGACTTTGGCATTTGTTTTTATTACCAGTATGGATCTGTAACCACAGCACTGCAGCAAAGAGGTTTTTTCTTTCAGGGAGTGACTTAAACAGCAACAGACTTCATGCAATTTTCCAAAGAAATCTAAAATAACAGGAAGGATTTCAGTGCTAAGTGGTGCTTTGGGCTTTCAGGGCTCAGGAACGGCTCTATCAGTCAGGAACAAATCTACTAAAGTCAGTGGAATTAGTTTGGTCTAAATAAGATTATAATTGGGCCTTTTTGTTTCTGCATTGCTCAAAAATAAATCTCAGTAAGTAATGTGGGCAAAGTCTCCTCCTAGCTGTGCCAGAACTGAGCTGAACTTGGGGGAAAACTGCCCCAAATTCATGCTGTCTGATAGTCCACAGTGAAAAAACAGTTGAGCAAAGACGTATGTTCCCCAGGTAGCCCTCTCAGAGCTTGACTTGTAAATAATAGCTGTTTCTTACTAAAACCAGATCTTATTGGCTTCTTTGAGTTGCTCAATGTCACTGCAGACATTTCTTCCACTGAACGTTCTCAAGGTGGGAGATTTCACAGGCTGACCACAACTAACTTGGCTCACATTCAGAGCTGCACCAGACTGGGTGCCACCACAGTCACCTCTGGTGCAGCACTCCTGATGTAAGCCAGTGCTGTGGCATAACAGCTGTTAGGTTAGAAGGGACTGACGTCCGCCTGACTCTGAGAGAAAGCAGAGCAAGCTCCCATCTCCCCCTGAAACAACACGTGGGCATTTCCAGAGGCACCCATGGCATGCTCTGCACTCAATGTTTACATGGATGGTGGACCCAAGATAGCAAGCCACATTTTGAGGTAGATGCAGAGTTCTCTGGAATTCAGCAAGTGTATGAGTTAAGGGTTTGGTTCTGTGTGTTGTGGAAGTGTGATTCAGATGCACTGCTCTGGTCCAGATCTGTATCTGAACTCCCTCAAGGCTTGGGGATATTTGGAGGATTGGGTTATTTTGTAAATCCCATGCAGTTTTCTAGCTCTTACAAACTGTGTGCTTTCTGGACCTGGTCTGTTAATATGCAGCCTAGCTGCAGAGTAGCTGCTGCTATCAACACATAATCATAAATATTTCTACTAATAGCCCAAGCCTGACATTCTGACTTTAATTAATCTGATTATGCTTAATAGTAAATTGTAGTAATGCTTTGGATATATTTTCTAACTGGTGAAACTGCTAATCAGTTTTGCAAAACTGCCATTCAGTGGGCTAGGAATTTACCTTGCTTGAAGGCAGTATTAATCCCTGCTAAAAATAAGACTATCTTTTTATTTCTGGGACCATGAAACTAATTTTTTCTTCTTTCTTTTTTGTTTTTTTTTAGTGCACTGAAGGATGCTGCTATTGGTTTGGAAGAAATTGATTTATGGGAAATGGTTCATCTGCCATATGAAAAATAATTTTGAGGTAGGTCTTAATTTAATTTATTTTGGCCTTCTAAAGTCTTTCAGTTGATCAGTTAACAGCAGGTCAAGGGAGGTGATTCTGCCCCTCTGCTTTGGTGGGACCCCACCTGGAGTACTGTGTCCAGCTCTGGGGTCCCCAGGAGAAAAGACACGGACCTGGAGTGGGTCATGAGGAGACCACAAAGATGATCAGAGTGCTGGAGCACCTCTCCTATGAAGACAGGCTGAGAGAGTTGGGGTTGTTCAGCCTGGTGAAGAGAGGGCTCCATGGAGACGTTACAGCAGTGTTTCGGTACCTAAAGGGGCTCCAGGAAAGCTGGAGAGGGCCTGGTTACAGGGCTGGGAGTGACAGGACAAGGGGTGATGGCCTCAAGCTGAAGGAGATGAAATTTAGATTAGATACCAGGAAGAAATCCTTCCCTGTGAGGGTGGTGAAGCCCTGGCACAGGCTGCCCAGAGAATCTGTGGCTTCCCATGGATCCTGGGCAGTGTTCAAGGCCAGGATGGATGAGGCTTTGGGCACCCTGGGCTAGTGAGGGTGTCCCTGCCCATGGCAGGGGGTGGAGCTAGGTGATCTTTGAGGTCCCTTCCAGCCCAAACTGGTCTGTGATTCTATGGTTTATTGTAGCAAAAGTAGCAAAGCACTTGTGTGTCTAAAGCTAGCACACCAGTGTTGTCTGGTTGGGAAGGGCTGAAAATAGGAAACTGATTTCCATTCTGCTTTCCCTGAGGAGTGTGTGTGTTTTGGCTCTGAGGAAGGCAAGGAAGTAGACATAGAGCTCTTCCCTTGTTTTTAGAAGACATCCCACCTCACTCTTACCTGGTATCTTGTTAAACTTGCCCAAGGATGTTTCCTGGGACATAAAAGCAGTACAAATTTGCCTGCTAGCACTGCCTATCTGTAGAAGGTTGTCTGGCATCTTTTCTTCTTTTGTGAGACAAGGCTTGTGTGAGACACACAGGTCCCTGCAGGACTTTGGTCAAAGTTAAATATCCCCATGTGAGATGATAGCTTCTCATTCAGTGCTGAACTACCACTGGTGCCACCTGCCTCCACGGAACAAGCCCGACGTAAACTTTTCTTGAAGGACTGAGGAAAAAAGTTGGTCCCTGGCAGTGAAATGCTGGATTTATTTTAGGCAATGTATGAGTGGGGAAAGTAATCTGATTAGCACATTTGCTAGAGAAAGGAACCAAGGGGTAGGTGAAAATATTAATAAAAGATAGAGTAGATTTATACCCAAACTGGCCTTTAAATTTGCAGTATTTGCTGTAAGAACATGCTTATATAACCTCTATTTCTATTCATAAAGGTTTATGTGGGTCTATATTGAATTATGCATTTAAAATTAATCCACTGAGGCAGCCCACTGAGATGCCACTTCTCATTTAGTAACTGCATTAAGGACTTTGTGCTTCATTTAGAAACTGTGAGAAGCTTGCTTTGTGCTGTGGAGAGGGACTGGCCTGCCAGATTCAGACTGGCTATTATAGGGGGTTTAAAACAACCGTCTCTCTGTCTCTCCGAGTTACCAGTAAAACTCTGTTCTTGACTCGCGTGACCCGGCTCATGCAGCTTGGCTGAACCTGCCAAACCCAACTGACTTGTGTCAGATCCTTAGGAGAGATTAATGAAGATTTTCTGCAGGGCTTGGGACCAGCTGATTCTGTGGGCACCCAAAATGAACAGATGCACACATGGGGTTTTTATACCAGCAGCTGTAATTCAAGTTCATTAAGTATCTTGTTTGTGTAGTTCTCCAGTTCCACAGATGCTGCAGAAGGGTCAAGAGCTCTTCTAGATGTTTACATGGATTTTGTTCTAAGAACTCTTGCCCTCTTAGCTCTTTGTCTTGGGTTCTCCATAGTGCAATTCTGCCTCCAAAATGGCTGCAAAATGGCATTGTGAGGTTCTGTGTTGTGCCTGAATTAAACTTCTTTAGCTTAAAAATGAAGTGTGCCAGTTCTGCATATTTACACTGTGACGTAAAAAGCAAGTGGAGATATTTACACAGCCTGATCTCATTTCTCATTCGTCACCAAAACCAACTTGTTTGGGGAATGACAACCTTACTGACTTCAGGCAAACCTGCTGCCTTCCTGTTCTGCTTTTGGTTGTTAAAGTTTTTAGCATTAATACAGTGCTCTGTAGCCTTAAAAATCCAAAGATTGCTAAATAGCTAGCAAGCCTTTCCGTTTGTATTTCTCATTCTGTGACCCATGCTCACACTGCCAGAGTATTCAAGTGTCTCCTGAATGTTTAAGGATTTAATTTTGTCAGTGCTGAAACCAAACAGGTTTGCTCTCATGGAGTTGTGTATCTTCTCTTCCACATTTCCCACCACATCTGTCCTCCTGCCCCTCGTGCCATCCACTCCACATTGCAGCAAGTCCAGAGCCCCCTGGAAGCTCACCACTGTGTGTGCCTGTGTGCTGGCTGGCAGCTCCAAATTGGAAAGGGGGTGATAGAAATCTCAAAATTTGTTAAAAGTCATCTATCTGGTTCAAAACCTATCAGAGATGGGGGACAGGTGGTATGATGCTGCAAGCGAAGCTCATGTAGAAAACCAGGCTAACAGGATAAACACTTGTAAGAAGGATGCTCCCTGGTTTTTGCATTCTGTCTGCACTTACAGTCAGCAAACAGAACAACTTGTTTGGTTTGCTGCTTTATTTTTGTGTGAGGGAATTAATGTGTGATTTACTAGAGGGAAGCTGAGTTGAAGAAAAGGGTTTTTATGTAAGTACAGAACGCACTTAGTCCCCTGATCATTTATATCTGCTAAGGAATTAAATTCAGATGCTGTAAAAATTGCCTGTATGACTGTGCTGTATTAGCTGAGAATGTCAGTGCTGCAGGGTGTGATGCAGCCAGTCCCAGAGAGGACTTGGACTATCAGGGTAGACATTTAAATGAGATTCAGTAGGTAAGGTAAATAACATTTATAGATAATGACCTTATTTTAAAATAGTCTTGCCTTTACCAGATCTATGACAAAATTAAGGCTGATAATCCTCAAAGTTATTTAGGTGTCTCATTAATGCAACAGAGAACGAGATGTCTGAGTATTTGGGGGTCTGAAGTTAAATTAGAAAACAATGAACATCTTGAGGAAAATATTATCAGTTATTAAAACAGATCAGAAGCATCTCTAAGTCTCACTATTCTAAGGACCCCTTATATGTTTGTTTGTGTTTAGATTAAGGGTAAATAAGAGCATAAAATTAAATGTTCATTTTAATATGTGAAAAGCAACTGGTTGCATAACTGTGGAGTTATGAAACCTATATTTTTGTCCTCTGCATCCTGAACATCTGTGGCCTATATTTAATTGCAGTTTTCATCTTCAATTTGAAGAAACAATGCTTAGCCTGCAGACAAAAGTGATCTGTGTAGTGATACCAGCTAAACAGTGTGGTCGAGTCTTACTTCCTAATAGAAAAGGCCTTTTCCCACTTGTTCTAACTCAGCAATTGTGCTCATCTGGTAGTTTAAATACCTTTAAGAATCCTCCCATGTGCTGAGCAATGTGAAGAGTGGAAGTATTAACACACACAGGGACTGTAACTCCAGAGGAACAGGTGCATAAGGATGGAAATGTGGGGCCATATTGCGGTATCAATTTTTAAGCAGAAATCCATACTGATTCCAGCAGGGAGTCATGCTGATGAAATATTGATGACATGATATGATATGGCCCATGGGCAGGAAATAACGAAATGTGGAAAGGAAAGCAAGCCAGCACAAGGAGGGAAAGGAATACAAAATGCAGAACCAAAGGGAATCACAGAATCGTAGGGGTTGGAAGGGACCTCGAGAGATCATCGGGTCCAACCCCCCTGCCAGAGCAGCTCCCCAGCTCATATTGCACAGGTCGGCGTCCAGACGGGTCTTGAATGTCTCCAGAGAAGGAGACTCCACCACCCCCCTGGGCAGCCTGTCCCAGGGCTCTGTCACCCTCACTGTGTAAAAGTTCTTCCCCGTGTTGGTGCGGAACTCCCTGTGCTCCAATTTGCAGCCATTGCCCCTTGTCCTGTCCCCACAGACCACTGAAAAGGGGCTGGCCAACTCCCCCTGCATCCCCTGCCTAAGATATTTATAAACACTAATTAGGTCCCCCCCTAAGTCTTCTTTTCTCCAGGCTGAACAGTCCCAGCTCACTCAGCCTTTCCTCATAGGGGAGATGCTCCAGGCCCTTAGTCATCCTCATAGCCCTTCTCTGGACTCTCTCCAGGAGATCCCTGTCTTTTTTATACCAGGGAGCCCAGAACTGGACACAGTACTCCAGGTGGGGCCTGACCAAGGCAGAGTAGAGGGGGAGGATCACCTTCTTCGACCTACGGGACACACTCTTCCTGATGCAAACAACAGCATCAGGAAGATGCAAGAACAAGCAACCTCAGAAGTAACACACCTGTGAAATGTGGAGAACTGTGGAGCAAGAAGGTTATATGGGGAGTGTCAGTGTGCTTATCTCCTCACCTTTCACGTAACAGTGCAGGCTTCAGCCCAGATTTGCAGCTGCAATCTATATTTTGCTGTTGGTCCCTGTAACGGACCGGATGAGATTTCTGGTTTAGGCAACCTCCATAATTCAAATCCAAATGCTAATCTGCATTTCTGACTCAGAAATCTCTAAGTGGCATCCTTACCAGAAGAAAAAAGATGGAGCCTTTGTGTAGGAATAGAAAGGTGAGGTTTGAAGGATATTCATCAATGTCTTAAAATGCTGGTAGTCAGAAACTTCTGAAATCTTTGCATTTGGTTTAGCTTCCAGTTCATTGTGGCTGCTAAATGCAAGGTCTCAGTGTGCTTCTTAGCCTATGTCTGAGTTAGTCAAGATGTCTGCAAGTGAACACTGATGAAAACAAGGTAAGTTATGTCATTTTAGTTTTAAAACAAATTCTGTTGTTTGAAGTAAATCTTAGACTGGCTTCCCAGGTACAATCTACGTTTACTCCAAATATGTGATGATTTAATTCCACAGAGGAAAGGAATTCTAAACCTCCAGTTTCTGCCTGCACATCTCATGAAATAGATAAGTGGTCTGTCAGGTAGGCTGTTCAGTAATGAAGCCTAGTTCAAAGCAATGGCATTAGGGAGCCTCATCAACGGGGTATCCCAGTTAAGTGAATTGAAGGTGCAAAGATTTCCATTAAAACTTGCCTTCTACTAGTTTTCTGCCAGTATTTTATTGTGAGAGTTTTCTAACACCCCACCATTCATTTTGCCACGTTGGCTGTGTAGATTAAAAGGAACACAAAGAAGGAACCCACAAAATGTACGCCAATAATTCATGTATGCTTATGCAGCCAGCAGTTCCCTAATTTAAAGAGAATGCTCTACGAATTAAATTTCATAATATTCTGAAATTGCAAGGACATTTAAAGAGCATCTGTGGATTAGTCTGAGTAAGTTTGTTCTGTAAATTGCTGGAAAAGAAAACGGACTCTTCTTAGGTATTGCAACAAATTGTTCCCAGCACTTCAGCTTAATACACTAAATGAAAATTCAGAGGAAGCAACACAATATTGGATGAACCTGTTTCAGAACATTGGCTCAGGCCACAAAGCAAGTAATTAACAAGCTGAATGAAGCATTTAAGCCCACGCCTTATCATTTATATAACTAACCTTTGAGTTTTGGACGCACTGGTATGCTGCAGCGAAGCCTACACAGTGTTTCTTTTATGTGTGTGTATTGAGCAAATGGGAAATGCATACCCTGCCATTTGTTTTTCATATTTTCAGCACTTTTATAAGAGTTCTCTGACTGAGTAATCTTATATTGCAGAAATGTACGCCTGTCGGTCCCTTTTTCTGTAGTGCAGCGTAAACCTAGATGAGACTCAGCCTTGTTATAACATGTGTGGGGGAATGTATTCTACTTTTAAGGGTGTTTTTGAGCTTGTTTAAAGGATCGTTAGTAGCACTAGAAAAGAATTAATTGAATGGCATTTTTCACCAAAGCAGTGTGCAACAAAAAGAGTGGCAGGAGATTCTGCAAACTCCTTGTTTATGGAGGCAGCCTTCACAAACAGCTTTGAAATTGAAACAGGAATGCTGAGAACCGATGAGGTCTGAAAAGACGTAGTTTCCATCCTTGTAACACATCTGTTTTTCCCATCCTGAGAAATGTTGGGCATGTCAGGAATACTGAGACTGCTGGTGACAACATTCGCTTCCTATAGAGCAACTGAGATTTAAGTGGAACATAACATCACCTCTGCACTCAGGGAATGAGTCATTTTGCTTATTAATTCTCTCACTTTCGTCTCTCCCTCCTGTTCTTTTCCCCATCACTTCATAACCAGACTTATTTGGAACTCTTGTAAGACAAACACTATTTCTCCTTGGCGGGAGGGAAATAAAATAGCATACTTAACATGGTTATATAACATGCTGCTACGCATGCCTAAAATGAGGTCATTTTGATTAATATATTTATCTGGTGTGCAGCTGTAACAGGAGAAGTAATTGGGACTGAAAGAGCACCGTTTTATGTAGCCTCTTTGCAACAGTGCTCCGTTCTTGTAACTGATATCCCCAAACTCAATGTGAGTTACATTTATAATTCGTGCCCTTGGCCTATGGCCTGAGCCCCCTGAACCTTGGAAGTTCTTTATAGTGTGGAATTACAACTCCCCTTCTCTCTCCTTTCCTCTGCCAGAAGTTAGGCAAGAATTCTGCAATAATTACATTTATGAGAAGTGATCCAGTGACGTATACATAGAGGCAGGGAAGAGGACAGAGGTAAACTAATACTCCTCAAACTTGAGGATGTTGCTGGATAACGGAGGAAATAACAGGCCGAGAGATGAGCCATGAAGCCAGTTCCAGTGGGCCGGAGGAAAAAGCTGAGCAGCACGCTGCGAACAGCTCTAGTATCATCGATTGGAACGAGAACTGGTAGGATCTGCTTTTGGAATACAAGCAGATGTATTTTTCTTTTGGGATGTTGAATTGCCATTCTTCAAAGTTCTGACGCATCCGGTTCTATTTCGGTTTGATGACTCCTAACTAGACATGTTAGGCGGCTGCTGCTCAGAAGCCAGCATTTAAAAACACTCTGTTTTTCTGTTCTACTCTTTCTGGCAAAAAGCTCGTTATTCAAGTGCTTGCTCTAACCTTTAGTTACCCTGGTTGCGTAACTGGAAAGCAGCATCCCACCATGCACTTCTGTGACCCAGTTGTGCCTTTCCAGTAGTGACTTTATGAGTTATGAAAGGTGTGTCTGCCAAATTGCTACAGAAACATTTACTCTACTGACCCTGATTTCCTAAATATTATATACTCATCATTCACAGAGGAGTGACAAACAGTGTAAAAGCATGTGAAAAAACCTCCTAATTCCGCTATGCTCAAAAATCCTCATGTGTGCTCTTTAGCCTTGATAGCGCATGGGCTTCTCATTGATAAAAAGTATTTGTAGAAACCACTTTTAAATCATTAATGCTTCAGTAATCTTTCAAAATGAATTTTAGATGGTACATTCAGTACTAATAGTCATGGTACAAATCATTGACTCATCCAAGGAAGAGCCTGAATAACAATTGCTTTGTTGAACTAACATGCAGTCTAAATTGTGATGTTCAGCACTCACATTTTCTAGACTGTCTGCAGACTTGCTAAAATCCTTCCACATTATCATGTCAGCTATTACCATGTATTCTACTCATGATAAAACCTCCATGTAGATAAGACTGAATTCCTAATGTCACATAAAGAAAACTGTTTATCACTAGCATTACTTTTGCCAAATCTTTCCATAGCTCATAGAAAACAGAAAAAAGGCATGTGCTTCGTTTTCTTTTCCATCACATAATACAGTATAAGTCAGTTATATAAATAAAGTCACTTACATAAATAGCTTAATTCTCCTTTCATTTATGGCATTATAAATCAAGAGCAGATCTACTGAAACAAAAGATGTTACACTGGCATAAAACCGGCATTGACAGCTTGTGCAGGCTCTCATTATATAGATTCTTTCAGGCAGTAATTTTTCTGCTTTAAGAACTTGAAAGCCATCCTATGGTAAGATCAGACTCATCAGTCTGTGGCAGCTGAAGGCTAGCCTTCAGAGCAAATTCTGCTCTTTATGTCAGTGCTCTTTTTTTCAGGTAGACTCTGCAAGTTAATTTTTGGTATCAATATACAGTTTATCTGGTTAGTTAAAAATGTAACATTTCTTGTGAAGGCAGCCTGATGACATTACTGTTTACTGGTAAGCATGACTTAATCTGTTCTTCTCTTATGTGGTTTTTTGAGGACTTGGCATTAATGACTGCTGATCTGTTTGGCAAGTTGAAATACATTTTAAAAAATCACCCCAAGCCCAGCCCTGCAGCGGTTTAGTAATGCAGCTTCTATTCTTCCTTCATCTGTGCCTGTGGCCGAGCGGGTGACAGGCAGGGTACCTTCTGTTGTTACTGACTGCCAGTAGTAAGACCGTCAGTCCCTGAGTGCTATGGCAGGGGCTAAATCACTGTTAAATTAACAGGTCAGATAAATCCTTTGAAGATAAAACATTGCCATGCTTTTCACTGAAAGGCACAGCACATGAGATGTTCCAGGGTTTTGTGGCACCTCATTCACAGAATAAAAAGAACACAGCAGCTGAATGACAGTAGTAAGGGCAAAGAGCTCTTGTGTGGCACACCCTGCCCTTCGCTCAGTACCACACACGGGCCTGAGCCAGGTCTGTGCAGGTCCTTGTGTTGGGAACGACACTGGGAAGCGAAGCCTGACTGGAGTTAGTAGCTTCTCTTGAACTGCTTTACATGATAGAGATCATTAGCAGTTTTGGATAATCATTTTAACATGAAGCATTATGTAAGTGTAGATGACTTCAGACTATTTCAAATATCATTTGAATAAATCTGTGTAGGTACACTGTTATAAAACGAGAACGCACTAAGTATGGAGTTGGGAAATAATTTGCTATCCTATATTTGGTTTAAATTTTCTCTGCTTTATATTCCATATAAACACTTTTTTTTATAACTGTTCTTAAAACTTTCAAAACTGAAATCATGACGTAAAAGGAATAGTTTAAATCAACATGTTCCCAAGCAAAGCTGCAGTTTTGACTATTTACTATTTCCTGATGGAAAAGCTCTTCAACCAAACCACTTCCTCTCCTCAGACACAAATGTATTCTGTTACAGAAAACAGCAGCCTCGACATAATTAGCTGTTGGCTTACCATAGACAGTCCTAGCTTGTGCCCTGGATTCTAAAATAAATACAGGGCCTGAACAAGCTTATGTAAGGGACCAGCAAGCCAGTCTCTGGTAGTACCAGTGGTAGCTGGGGTGCACAAGCACACCACATCTTGCTTAAATGAAAAGGCAAAAGGAACAACCCACATGTACGTAACTCTTAAAAATTTTGGCAACTCCTACACATTTTTAGTAGGGTAAGATATGGAGTCACTCCTTCCAATGTTAGGTTTATGAAGTGAAGTATTCTCCAGCTTTTTCTATGAAGTTAAGGGTTTTGAAAAGCCTGTGGAACTTCTTGTTAAGGGGGCTTCACTGAAATGAGTCCTTTCATCGCCTCACAGACGCAGCTTAAATGCAGCTGGGATTCCTTCTTGCCCAAGACTGTAAATTAAAAGGTACCTTGGTTATAGTTATAAATCACAGAAACCTGTAAAGCCAGCCGTAATGCACAAGAGGCACCAAAGTCCAGAGAGGTGCATGGTAGTGCTGTAAGCCAGGCCCTCTTCAGCTCCCATTGTACTTACTTTACTACAGCAAAGGGGATGAAAAAGCACTTGACATCCTTTACACATGTGAGGTTGCTTGGTTCCTTCCCATCAAAGCTGTTGTGTGACTGCAGGATTTGCTCTTTGTTCCTCTAACACTACTAAAAAAGCAGCTCACGTGTAATATTTGTTCTCTGCTGTAGTTCTTTGTTATGCAAGCCAAAGAGTAAAGAACACAAAAATTTTAATTAGCAAACAACTCTCCACACAGACTTTGTTGGTACAACATAGTTATAAGTACATCTACAAACACATACAGGTTCTTTGGACTATGATTTTTTTTTCTTAAAATATACTTTATATGACAATGTGAACAAATCTGGAAAAAACAAATTACTTCAACCTTACGTAGAGGTAGCTGAACAGTACTCTGCTCAGTGATATGAGAGTATAACTTAAGTTTCATTTCAAGTTCATTACAGTGCACAAAAGGATGTTTTACAAACAAATGGAATATACAAGTCCACAAGACTTTTTATTTAAAATGGCTTGATAGATATATTTCTGGCACTCTTGTAACCACATAGCTTGATGGAATTAAATTGGACAAGTATATGGTGCCAAATTAAGACATCTTACACAGATAGTCTTTTGTTCCTCATTTTTGTACTTCTCCTGTTCCTCACCAGGGAATTATAGAAGCTATTACATTGTTTTTGCTACACTTCTGCTCTGTAAACCTTTGTTCTGCAAATTGAATGTAAAGATTTAAAGGTGCATATGTTTATATTTATAAAATATATGGCTATGACTCTATTAAAAAGCTCAAGAATGGCAAAAACAGAATACAGGCACTTCTATGTGAGGGTTGCTTTAGACCTTATGGAACTCCAACGTTAGTAAGCACTTCACATGATACCTGGATGAGTAAGTCAACGTAATAGTTCAGGTTTTTATTACCCACCATTTTAATCCTGTCTAAGCAGATTAGTTCCTTGTATCCAGACAATATTTATTTAGCAAAGTGTTTCAGAATACCGACTTTGCTGAAACAAACTGTTCTTCTTTAGCTCTAAGACTCCCACTGACTTTACTGGGCTTTGGAATAAACCCCAGATCCTAAACTATGTGCTGCACTGGTAACAAGGTCAGTCATGAACTAGGCAAATTCAATGAGAACTAAGGAGGGGATGAGTTCATCTAATGTAAGACTCTGGGAACAGGGAGCACTACCCTAAGTGCAATAGTTCTATCAAGGTTTAATGCACACACGTATCCCCGTAGTTAATTTACACATTTTTTCTTAGTACAAGTTTGTGAACATGTTCTCCATTCCTAAACACTGCATGGAAATAAAACCCCCATCTGACATTAAGCTGAATGCCAGTACAACTTCAGCACCAAGTAGAAATCATTAAAAGAAATGTTTTTCACAATGAGAGCAGTTGGGCATTGGAACCACATCCCCAGGAAGCGGTGGATTCCCCACATTGGACACTTCTACAATGGCTGGATAGGGTGCTTTATGTCAAAAAAGGTTGAACCAGGTGATCATAGAGGTCCCTTCCAACCTGATATTCTATGATTCTATGAAAAGACCATTTAAAACAAAACTTAATTTTATCAATCTCTTTCTCTACAGCACAGATTAAGCCAGACCTGCTACATCCAAATCCATTATTTTTTATTTTTTTTTAAAGATTAAAATAATCTTTGGATTAAGAAATCCACAGTTCAGGTGTTCTGTTAGGGACAGAAGGACAGGCCAAGCAATAGGTCAGCCATTCAGTGTGACAGCTGGTATCTCTTAGTGCTACACAGTAGTGGAAGTTAAGATACCAACACTTAAAAAAAAACCTGAGAGGAACTATAATAACTAACACCAGAACTGTTACACCTAACTTAAGGCAGAGCATGATAACAGCCTCTCACTCATTTTATCATTTCATTATTAAAACTACTGAACTATTTTCCACAGCTGTGGCCAAGCTCACTATAAAGCTTCATGATTTTTCCCTGATTAATCCAGCCAAGTCCTGCTAGCCAAGGAAACAGCTCTTTTCCTAGAAACAGACCCCCTGAAGTTACTGCCAGGCAGAGGTGTGTATCACACAAAGCAACGTGAGTGTGTCTGTATCTGGGGATGAAAAAAATCAGTCTTACTGCCTGCAGAAAACTCCTCTGATTAGAAACCATATCATGGATACATATAGAGATCTGGAAAGGTGATACAGCCAGTCTGTGTTATTTATTTCAATGTATTTTGTTAATCATTTTATGTACAGAAAATTGAAGAGATTTCAAAGTAACAAAACTGTATCTTGTAACCACACAAGTCTAAAACTTTGCAGAAATCTCTGGGAGCTGTTTAGGTGATACTGCCCAGAAGACTGGCACTTAGTTATATTTTGACCTATTTTTGGGTCCCTCTCAGCCCATATCACAGAAGACTTGCTTTTTGCATTGCCCCCACTCCCCCCCCCTTTTTTTTTTTAAAGGGGGTTATCACATTTCCTCAGAAATTAAAAAAAAAAAAAGGAGGATTTTAGTAATCCTGTCATTTATGGTCAATGGAAATAGGCTAGCAAGAACAATGAGCAAGGAGTCTTGTGTGTTACTTATACCCTCTCAACAAAAAATAATACTTCTGACCAAGCAGGGAATGCAAAAGATCAAGTCAGGACTTTTTTTTTTAAACAGCTGAGCAAGGCAGGTTGTGGGACAAGGTGTCTAGGAAAATGTGAGAACCTTAAACACCCAACCCCACCCCCATTAATATTTTATCTGATCAATGCTGTTTCTTATAATTGAAGTGAAGGGATTTTAAAAGCTGTTCATTCATGCCTGCATGTTGTATTGATACCCTTGTACAGGATAATACAACAAAAAAAAAATCAGCAATGTTGTGGCCAGTTTAGTTTTTAAACCTCATTAGTGAAGTTTCAGTGTCTCAGCTCCCTGAAGGCTGAGGCTGCTCCCTCTCCAGCTTTCCCTGAACAGGTTTGTGTTCTCTGGCAACTCTGTTGGGTGGGTTTTTTCCTTTGCTGGCCTTTGCAGACTTCAGCTGTTAACCTGGGATGCATGGCCCCAGAGCAGTCCCGTATGGAATGCTGCACAGAGATGAGCTTTCCTGGTGGGTTCCACTTGTTGTGCATACCCAGATCAGCTGTATGCATTACATGCAGTAGGTCACACTGCACTGGGCATTCCTGGTACATGTACATGAGGCTCTGCTTAGGAAAAACCCTGGCAGCTTTACTTGAGGCTAAGAGACAACGTTCACTCTTAAAATCAAGGATTCTTCCTCCATCCATTTCTGAATCAGCAAAACAGGCAGAACATGAGTATGTAGAATATGTAGCATGCAGGAAAAAGGAACAACAAGGTCAGTGAGAAAACAGTTGGAATTAGGTATTTAAGGTCCTTTTCCCTCAGGGAAGGGTAACAAAGTGATGGATTTTTGCTACAGGAGCAATAGGGGCCCCTTATGTTACCCAGTAATACCCAAGAAGAATTGCATTTAACACAGCTCCACCTCCAAACAAGTAGAAATCACTTTGTTACTGACCTAGGAAGAAAAATGCCATAGCAGGTGTCAGCCACCCCACACTTGTTATTGTTCAGAATGTGTATGTATTTCTATACATTGCTTACAGAGGAGCACATAAAGTACCACCTAAGGAAGAAGTGCAGCAATCTACCAGCATGGAAACGCGTTGTAGCATTTCTAGAGCAGCTCAGCGCAAACATGGGACACGCATTCCATTTGCATCACAAGGCTGAAGCATGTTTGTCTTCCATTCGTTTCTTTGGTACCCTTATGGAAAAGTTCTATAGAATTTAACAAGAGGGGGAACAAGTGTCATTTTATGGGAACTGAACAGCATGGAAATTGCTTTTAACTAATAAATACTTCTGGTGGATGAGATGATGATGGAAAAACACATAGAAAATCGACATTAAATTCTACTGCAATTTTCCATAAAGGCATGGAATGGTAGAGTGCTATCCTGGATAAAAATAACAAGGAAATTTTTAGCATTCCAGAACATTCTCAATTTAATTTTTTTTTTTCTTGCCACTGAAAAGGAAAACAGTAGCTTAGAAGAAAAGGCCCAGTTCTGCTCACATTGAAATCAGTGAAAGTCAGATGGAGGCAAGATCAGTCCCAGAAAGTAGTACACTGAAAGCAATAAAAGCAGCAAAACAAGTATATGAACTGTTGATTAAAAAAACAAAACCAAAAAACAACAAACCCAAGATACTTCATATTCTCATTTCTGCCCTATTTTTACCTGCTTTATAGCCAGAAGTAATCACGCTAAAATTCCCTCACTTTCCTTGGGAATGAACTATTATTAGCAACACTACCCAGTCTCTTAAGAGAAATGCAATGCCTGGGTAGAGGTTTGAAGCTAACAGAAACCTGAATATTGGGGTGAAATAAATAGCATTTATTACAACATATTCCTTCTCACGTGACACAAACTGCCCTCTGAGTCCTATGGTTCCAAATAACTCCCTCCCTCCCCCCATATACACACACTCCAAAGCCAAATCCCACCAAATAATTAAAAAAAAAACAAACTGATCTTAACAGCAACAACAGCTGATGTAAAAACAAACAAAAAATAATCTATGTAGTAACCTACAATGAAATGATACCAGTACTTCCCGTTCTCTTTAGGAGAAGCCACTTCTCATACTGTGGCTCTTTCTTCGCAGTTGTTTGTAGCCATTTATCCATTCTTGCAAGAAAGAGTTCAGATACAAATTCAACTCCAAGTTAGTCTCTGTTCTGTGAAAAATTAGGGGATAGATCCTTCTGTCACCACTATGGCCAATTCCCACTACATCAACTGATCAATACTTGAGTTTACCCAAGCACTTCAGCACTCATGCTTCAGGTTAAGCACGTGCTTGACTGTTTTCTGGTATCAGGAACCTAGTTGCAAGCATAGGATCAAGCTCCAACAACTGTGCTTGAATTATCTTAGACATAATCTGTGTATTCAAGGACTTCACGGCAGGCTGTTTCAGGGGGAGAAAAAAATTCCTTCTTAGGCTACAGCAGGACTGGGGATAAGTAGAAAAACATTCAAAGTATTTCAACACAAATATCTGAAAAATTATCAAAGCAGTTGCTTTGCTAGTGCACTGCTAGAATCATCATTTTGCCCCCAGTCATAAATACAGGGTAAAAACACTATAAATAAATAGAGCAGCTTGCTTTCCTTTAGAGAATGAACACATAAATAATATACATTTTGAAACAAAAAAATCATAGTGCAAAAATAAATTATCAAACGGAAGTTGTGAACATTATTTTACACAATGCTATATAAAACCTGAACCATTTGGAATAAAAGACTTTGCAGTTCACTGAAAAAAATGCATTAACATTATTATTTCTGCTTCACATTAAACTGCACAGTTTATCCTTTATCCACTAAAAAAATAAAAATAAAATAAATTAAAAAAAAACCTCTTAAGCTTTTTAAAAGGTTTATGGCAAACAAGATCACTTTTTGTTCTGTCACATTTGTTATTAATTTAGCAGTGCAGTGATTGAATAATCATCTCAAGAGTTCCAAATGGAAACTATTAAAGTATCCATAAACATCCCTTGCTCTTTATAACTCATTTTCTTTGAAATTCAGGCTTGAAACATCCTGACACTCAAATCTGTAAGACATTAGTGCAGTTAGATGGAGTTACAAGAGACAGTCTACAGTCAAGTACTGTGGGAGACTTCACAGCTCTCCTCCTCACCATCACCGTGATCGCGTACGAGACATGAAGGTAAGGACACGTCTGATGCCATTCAAGCGGTCTTTGAGGGACTTCATGGCGAGGAACGGGAGCTGAGCTCTGTTCTCAAGTGGAAGGACAGCCAGGACCCACCAGCACCAGGCTGGCCCGTTTGGGTTAGACTGCAGCAAAGAGGGGGAAATAAAAATGATGTTAGGATACACACAGGCAGTAAGGCCTTGTTTATGGAGGTTTAACTTTGACCACACAGTATTTTGATAGCAATCTAGCAAGCAGGTCGTTTTGTGGCCAACCTCCTGGCTTGTGATTACAGGTTTACTTCCAAAGGAATTACAACCAAGCTGCACCTTTCCTGAAAATAGGATGTTGAAGGCAGAGGTAAGATGCACTTCTGTTTCTAGCAATGGTTTAAAGGTTGGACCCTCTACATTGGTTTGTTTGGTTTTTTAATGTACATGGTTCCCATGTCATTAAAAACCCAGTTCCCTGGGATTCCTGCCTCCCTTCTTCATATGGGAGAACTATATCCCGTATGTGATAGAGTATCACAACTTCATATTTAATTTCTGTTGTTATATTCTGTTATTCTAGGATCCCTACCACTTGCAGTCCTTGAACAAGAGTCTCCTCTTGTCTATTTTCTCTCAGTCATTTAATTGGGGAAGCAGAGTAGGCAAAAAGGCATTTAAGTCTCCTGGGATTAATAGAGCCAGTTAAATAGTCTCAGGAAGTTACATCATTACATACGAGGGGTTTGTTCCCAATTGTGCTACCCCTTGCGTATGGCAATGTAACTTAGATAACTTAGCTTATGCAGGATTGTGAAGAACATTCATATTTCCCTCTTAAAACACAATGCCTCCCAGCTTATCAGATGAGTCCCTGCTATTTCTCTCTCTAAGAGTTACGTCAGCCACTGATTTGGGATACCTGTGGGTCAGGATCCTTAGCTGGCATTGGACCAAAATGACTGAGAATTCGACTTTTGAGTGCTTGCTTGAGGGAGTTAAACCACATGTATGCTTGATCATAGACAGAATCATGGAGAACAAGTAATGCAGCATACTCTTGTCCTTGCACCTGAAACGAGTGAAGAGAGGGAGAAGTTAGTTCAGTCTGCATTCATTTTTAGGCTTTTCTGGGGTTGGTAGGGAAAAGGAAAAGCATGCCAAGAGTTATAGGATGAATCCTGCAAGCTAGTTTGGTGTCTCCTATTCTGCTCCCCCGCCAGCCCCACCTATCAAATCCTTCACTTTCTTACCCTATATTCTCAACCAAAGAGACCTATTTGCAGAACAAACATGTTCTGGATTCCTATATGAAAAACAGATACATCATACCACACAGAAGAAAAGATTATGCAAAGCTTTTTTAAGTTGTTAGCACGTCCTCAGAGTAGACATTTTCTCTTCCTATCATATACTAAAAGCTCATCCATCACCCAGAATACTTGGGCTGCCTAGATATATGTATGTTTTCAAATGAACATAAATAATTTTGAAGGCATAGTGGACCCAATCCTGCTCCTTCTTACCTAAACAGATTTTTCTAATCAGCTTCCATGCAAATCAAGGCAAATTTACCCCCACCCACCTTATAAACCATAGTTTTTCTGTCTAGGAGCGGTAAAGTCCCATCCTGAGCTTACTTAGTTTTGCCTTCTGCTAGAAGTCTCTAGGAAAAACACTCAGAGGGGCAGTGTGTGTGCATGCTTGTGGTAACTATTCTGTTTCCCACATGTAACTGTAAGCAGGTAGTAAATGCCACAGATGTGTTTTACAGATTCCATTCTATGAAAGAGCTCACTGAAAACATAAGTGCTTTGCTTTGAATTTCCTACCTAACACAGTGCAAGGGAAACAGTTCCCAATTTACCTTCTGATCCTCAATGTACTCAATGTCTGCTGTATTATAGCCATCGCGCTGGCTGTGCTGTATCACCTTAAATCTCCTCTTGCCAATGCTGTCTACAACAGAGCGACCATCAGCAAAGAACTCAACGTTTCTTATCTCCAGAATGCAGCCATAATCTGCAAACCTATTGAAAGCAGAACAAAAGCAAGTAAACAAGTCTTATTCTCTCCTGCCTTCGTTCCACAGAACTGCCATACAGCCAGTCCCTACCACAAAGGTATTTACCAGTGTCAGCTCGTTTCCATTGTTCATAGCACTGACCTGCTGTAGTACAAATTATTCCACAATTGTTTTCAAAATGATCAGGAAGATTCAGGCTGTCTAATCTGATTAACACTAACTGCATGTTTTGGAATACAGGGAACATCTTATGAAATTGGAAGTTATACAGCTCAGCAGCACACTCTCCACAATCCCAATGTTGCCAGTCAATTTTCATGTACATCCAACTCTTTCTGGTGTATATCTACCCTGGAGGTATAATATACACCACAAAAAGAAGGGAGAAAAGCTAAACAGAGAGGCTTTAAGATTAAACTGCCTAAAACAGACTGTAAAGGGCCCAATGTCAATGCTTAGCCAGTCCTTGTGAAGATCCTGTTGTACCTCTGCAGCATCCACTAAATTCAGAACAGTGAGGAGCAACACATATCCCAGTAGCTTAGCTATTCATTTGGTAATTCAGAAAAGAATAAACACGCCAACACATCTTACTGTCATTTCAATTGGATTTTTTGTGCCAAAGCATTCAAGAGATTTCAAAACAGTAGAAAATACACTTCCTTTTCAGGTACTGCAATAGGTCTGCAGCTCAACTTCATATAATACACACTAGCTACGTGTGTTTCAAGAAGAATGTGCAGAAAATATTAGTCACAAAATATTAGTCAGAATCTAAGTGCTCAAGAGGGAAACTTCAGTCTTCTTGATGTCTCTAACTGCAGTGATCAGGTAGAAACTGTCTTTACTGGAAAATCTGTCACAGATACTACAGCCATGGACCTTTCTCTACCTCCTCAAAGATACATGCTCCATACTAAGTGGGGTACAACACATGGTCCGAGCACGCTGCTCACTCACCCCTTTACAGGGTCACTAATGCACATCCCAAATTGTTTGGTGCCAGTCTCCATGCACCTTCGAATCATCAGGCGGTAACACGGCTCAAAGATGTGCAGAGGGCAGGGGACTGTAGGATAAGCCATTGTGCAGACAAATATAGGAACATTCTTGTTTAAGCTGTAAGAAAGGAAAAATCAGATGTGGTATTTTCCCAAATACTGATTAAGTATAAAATCCATTTTCTACAATTACATATTCTTTAAAATAATTATATGTTTAAAAAGAAATTATAACATCTTTAGGCTAAAATGCTTAATGAAGTAAAAACAAAAACATGGAAACTGTAACATGGAAAGTGATACACTAGCAGGAGAGCTTTTAGTCATGCTTCCAGGTTTTGCTAGTGAGATCATTAATGCATCTCTATAAATGCTTTTATTTATTTTTGTTAGTCCCATTTCTTCCCTGCCCAGAACATTCCAACCCCCAGCCTGTGAGACTACTTCCACCTATTGTCTCACTCTGTGGCTTTCATGGAGAGTCACTGAAAGCCACCATGCTGCTTTCTAAAGTAGCATGTTGTTTACAAAGCATCCTCCTGCATTTCTGCTACTTATTGTATAGCACAGCATCCCATTTTTATGCCAACTCAAAGCATAATTTCACCTGGACCCTGTTCTCTTTGAAATCACAGGATACCAAGAAAGCAGCTCCTTTGTCAGCACCTTTGCTCCTGTTCCCCAGCAGCAGGAGCCATTCATCAGCTAACGCCAGTAGCATTAATGATCGGATTTTACATAAATGGATTACATACTTGGAAAGCTCTGCTATTTCCTCTTCATAAATCTTTCTTCTTTCAGTGAGCTCTTCTGGAAGATACCTAGCTATTAACTCCTCCATCAGTACTGTTTTACAGTATTTCCTCATGGCCAAGCACTGCAAGAAAAAGCACACACAAGGAGTTACAGGTTACTCTAGCACTGCAAAGCGTGTGGTGCCTATGCACAAGGTACTCATCCATTACCTCCATTTCCTTATGTCTACAGTAAATTCTCTTTTAAGCTTGCACTGCCACTGAAGAGTTTATTGATCTATTCCCTTTGCTACAGGCATTATCTCAGGAAACCTGGGAAGCAAAATCACCTACAGATTTTATAAGTACAGGTGTGGTGCTAAGGTTTGAACAGCGACTGTCCATGCTTTGTAAGTCACAAGAGCATTTTAAGAGTCATGGGGTTTTTTTCCCCTTAAGTTATGTAATATTTCTTTTGAGTCAGGAAATATCAAAGGTTTCTGAAGGTGCTATGTGATCCTATCCTCTGCCCTTGAATTTATGCTGAGGAAACGCAAGCTTCAGTACCTCTGAGAGCCCTTCCTTGCACAGGGGACATTTTGGGTTGTGATCCAGGCATCTCTCAAGACATTTGAGACAGAAGGTGTGTCCACAGGGTGTAGTGACGGGTTCATAGAAGAGCCTGGATTGGAAAATCCAAAAAACAAAGAGACAACAATATCGCCTACCAAAGAAAGGGCAAAAGCTGCTGCCAAACCCAGTGGTTTTCATTGACTAGTTTAACTGCTGACTACTCCAAGGAAAGAGCTGTTCCTTGCTTTTCCTTTCTTCAACTTTGGTATTTATTCAGCGTACAGATTTATTGCCCCCTAACACAAAGGCAGCCCATGAACTGCTGGTTTCAGTTCAGGTGACAGAATTCATTTCCAACAAGTCAGGATTTAGTAATTTCCCTCTATGTGAGCAATAAATAGAAGCAGAAGTTGGACCATCTGACTTTTCCTAATGAAATTGAGCAATACTTGCACAACTATTACTGTGGAAATCATGTGATTACTTGTCTATGTAGAGCTAAGCACAAAACAGCTATTTGCAGTAATAGCCCACATAAGTGATTGTAATAAACTATTATTGCCAACTCTAATGCAGAGTTGGGAAGCAGTGATGTAGGAATAGACTGTTTTTAACCTGAAAGTGGCTGCTTTTCTGAAAAATGAGTGACATTGGGTTCATGTTTCTTCTAGAAAAAATGTTTACATATGCAAGGCCAGGTCTTCAAAGTATCATAGCATCTAACCTTCACCTGTTTCAAACACCTCTGTGACACTTACTGTCATGTAAGGATTTTTTACTTATTAGGATTACATGATACTGCAAACTGGTATTTTCCTTGACAATAAGTACCTTCAGATGACATAAATATAGATTTTTTTTTTCCTTTTTAAATGGAAAACATAGAAAGTAAACATCAAGTTGTTTGGCATATACTGTATTTTGCAACATACTGTCTAAGCAATTTAAGGTCTTAAACATTGGTCTAATTATACTTTTAATAAATTAACATTTACTTTAAAATACTACAGTTTATCAAAGTAGTACACTAAATTCTATTTTTCATGTGGAAATCCTGTGTGTGCAAACCCACATTTATCAGCATCCTTAACAAGATGAGTGTTATTTGAGAACGTAACTGGTTCTTAACAAGATTGCTATAGCCTGGTTCTAAAAGTTATGATAAATATTGACATTTAAGCAAGGGGACATATGAAGATGCATCTGAAATACTGCACCTATCTTATACTGCAACCTGAGTAACTGAAAACCCTTGGTAATTGTTTCACGAGCAGAAACCTCACTGCAACAAGGCTACCTTACTGCTTTACTCCATGTAAAGCAATGAATTCTACAAAGTTCCTGAGTGCTGGTTTGCATATGTAATCCTAGCACAAAGACCAGAAATTCCTGTTAAAATGCACAATGCTGCCCTAGCTCTCCAAAGCCAGCAGCAGCTTTTCCCCATGGCTCCAAGGGGATGTGGACCAAGCCTTGTGACTTGCAGAAACACTTAAGATTTCTCCTGACATCATTTCAAGCTATTGCAACAGCAGAAACTAAATATTCACTCCTGCTGAGCAGTGCTCCTTCATTTCTACTTTATATTTTCTGCTTGCTGCTGGAGTGAATTTAGATCAATAACATTTTGGCCACTCCATCAGACAAATAGGTTAATAACAGCTCCTGCAGTTAATTGTGAACAGGTCAGTAGGTTACTAGGTAATTAGTCTAAAGCATCTCAGGATCCAAATCCCTAAAATGCTTCTGAAGAACGTGACAGGAAATAATTATAATTGATCTGCACTAATAGCAAGAAAAAGTTCCTGTGACAGCTTCCCTTCATGCAAGCCTTGGCTTTGTAACATCCCTGCAGCAGTGAGCAGCCTTCTAGACGCAAGGCCTGTATTTGTGACTGCAATTACAAGATCATCATCACCATCCTCTGTACTATAAGGGAATCATCAATCCTTGAGCTAATCCCTTTGCAAAAGCATTGTAGTCTGGCAGTTTCTGATTTAACAGAGTGGAGGAGGAAGTAGAGCTAATTAATTTTATTAAAAACATCTTGAAAAATGCTTAGTGAACATAATGCTCATAAACATGCAGACATATTAAAACCAGCCAAGATTTATTGTGTGGCTTTCTGTTAAAGGAAAGTTTTGCTCTTAGCAGTATCAAGTGTTTTGACAGCTGTATAAACTTCTGCAGCACGTTTCAGCTGTAGGCAGAGGGAGAGGGGAGCAGACCTGATTTATTCCAAGCAGAAGCAAATCAAACACAGCAGTTGTTCCCCCAAAGGTTTCAGTTTGAAATAAATTGAAGCCCCCTCCAAAACTACAGAACAACTCCAGATTTCTCAGAGCACAGCCTTCAGAAAGGAGTCCACAAAGAGGCTATCTGCTATTTAAGAATTTAAAACATAATGCAAAACTAACCCAGACATTAATTGTTGATAAATCTAGGTAATTAAAGACAAACCTAAGCAGCACTCAGAAACCAAAGCTCACACGTTTACTTGCCTAAGTTTTCAGCAAAACAAGTGGTAAAATAGATGTAGCTGACAACTCCTACTGATTTTAGCAAGTCATTGCTGCCCCCAAGAATGGAGCACCAAAATGGAAGGGCTCTCAAATGGAAGAAGAGGCCAACAAGCAAATGGAGCAAGTGCCACAGTAAGCGAAGGAACACGTCTCTTAAGCAACAGAGGAAAAACATGCTCTTGTTTTGCTGGAAGAGCCTCCTGCTGCAATCTCCCCAGCACAGCACGTTACGTGCAGACTTGGAATACTCATCAGACGTCACCTCTGTAGCTGTTTTGTACATTATGTAACGTCATACACAGCTCTGCACATTCCAAAGGACACGCTGGGCTTCTGTGCACTACGTGTGTCAGTGGGTGGGTGTCAGTGGTGAGAGGAAATCTTTCAGACACCTTGACTAACACACTTAACTCTTACATTCCCTTCCACAATCCCAAGCCTAGAGGAGATCACAAAGTTCCTATTATCAATGTGTTCAGAAGGTCTAGAAAGGCATCCTTGGAGTAACAATTATCATAAACACTAATTTGAAGTCAGATGGGAAAAAAACCAGAACATCTCTAGGTTATAAAAGGGAAAGAGCTACAGCTTCAAAGCTGAAAACATCCACAAGAAAATAATGGGTACCTCATACACAAGGAGCAGTCCAAATCTGATGGATCCACAAATTCAAACGGAGTATGTTGTCCAGCACTATTTCCCTTAGCATCAACTGTATCTATCAATAACAAAAAACATACTATAATCAAACAGAACTATGTAAACACAATATTGCATGTAGCCACACATTTAAATGTATACCCTACATGCCTGCAAGTTACTGAACCATTAAGCATCATTACAATAATTTCTATGCAAACCATCAAATTCAGCCTTGGCACAAGTCAGCATACTTCCCTGTAATTCTGATGACATTATACCCACTTGCAGAGGGTTGAATTTAGCCTTGCATTAATGTCAAAACATTTTTTATTAGTGTTGGAAGTCTAAAGCAAGACCAATTCTTCTGTCATACCACTGGAAACAGAACCCACAGTGTGAAAGCAAGGCCAGCTATCATGAACAAGCAGAACTGGTGCTTTTAAACAAACTTTTTTTAAATTGATCCAGGAAGTGCTAAGATCATGTGCAAGACTGATTTTTTTAACTGATTCAGAGCTTGGCTGATCAAGAGTTGGGTCAAGTACTGTTTCTTAGCCCTGTTTTAAGACTAACCTGGTTTTTTTTAACACACAAGAGAGATTCCACATCAAGCCCTGCTTAGGCTAAAGAGAAAATATAAAAGCTGAAGTGTAATCTGGACCCGAAGTCAAACTTCCACTGATTGCATGCCAAGGAATTTACTCCAGGTGTAACTGAACATACCTTTCTTCATCAGTTTGCAGGGTACCTCAGCATTCTGCATCTCCTCTGAGCAGCATTTCCTTTTCAGGAGGCTGCACTTCTCAGACAGGAGAAAGGCAGGCTCTGGCACGGAGGTGAGTTTGCTCTCCTCCTCTGAGCAGTCCTTTTTGAGCTCTGTAATTTGTACAGATTTCCTCAAACTACCAGAAGTAGTTACATTTGGTTCCTCTTGAATGGGAAAACCCTTTTTCTGTTCCACATTTACCTGTGTGGAGAGAGGACTGACATCAGGCCAATCTTCCAACAGCTTGGTAAGGAAGAAAAACCCCAAACCTGTCACAAGTCTTTGATATTTTGCATCACCAGGAAGGACTTTATAGAACAAGAAGCAACAGTTTGAGAATTGCTGTGTCAGGGCCTGACTTCAACCTCCCACCACCCCTTCCCCAGCCCCACCATGGCTCAGAGTATTTTCAGCCCTCATGAGTGGCTTTATAGCTTGGGTCAGGGAACTTGATGCAGGGTTAAATGTATTGTTATCACTTAAGCTATGGAAAAATGCATATTGCTTATGCCATAATGATGGTATCAGCCATCAAAATAACCAAAACAATGCCAGTTTATTTTAAGGAAGCAGTGTAAGCACACCAAATTTATAACAGAAAATACACAGAGCTTCCTTGAGCAAGACAGATTCTTTCACAAAGGGTAAAGTGATCAGTCTTTACCCCATTGTGGCTACAGAATGGCCTGTGAGCAGCCAGGACACGGGACATCACCTGTCAGCTTGGCACATCCAACTCCCCAGCTGAACCTGAAAGCAGACACTGCAGACTGATGTGTGGCACACAGGAAGATGAGTGAGCTGTCCCTCAAATGACTTCACAAAAGGGTCATACAAAAGGATTTCTTGTTAGAATATCCTAATAGCTTTTCCAGAAGGCGAATTCACTAACTGTTCTCATCAGCTTCAACAAGGCTGCTCAAAACCATCTCTGTTTGTAAGGACTAGTCACATTTTCTCCTATGCATACAGGACCTCAAAGGTCAGGTGGCAGTGAAGCAAACGTGGTCCTTACAAACCCATGAAAGTAAACCTCTGCAGCCACTTACAAAACGAGGGCTGTGAACCCAAACTTATGGAGGAGCTAATGCAACGTACATGGCTCTACAATAACCTCTAAGCAGTGTGCAGAATCTGGATAATCTGAATGCAGGAAAATTTTGTCACTGACATCATCCATTACTGTTCACAGCTTTTGAGGGTATCTCAATCCAATCTTCAGAGGCCCTTTCCCACTGCCAACTACTTGGAAAAGCTAAAGACAGTTGCAGGAATAAAACCCACTTAGTTCTGGCATAAAATTTATCAGAACAAGAACAGAAGCCTTCTGTTAAAGAAGTTGGATGAAGAGACTTTGGTAAATCAACATTGGTTTGTATCTGCTGAAACTCAATAAACACCTAGGAAAATGTATCCTCCTATCTCCCAGAGGTGAAAAGGAGAGAAGGCTTCCCAATGCGAACATAAAACACACAACAGATTAAGAACCACACATCAGACTCGATCTTTACCTTGAGCAACCTCTGTAGGTTATGGCTGGTGCCTCCAGATCCCACTGAATTTAGGAGATTCCCCTTTAATCTAGAGTGATGTGACAACAGCTGCAGGATATCGGGTAAGTGTTCCTGAGCATTTCCCGGGATGAGTGAAAACAAACTAAGTAGAAGCTGTGATATAAAACAGAATACTTCACTGCTTAGTTCCTTCCTTGCAACCTCTAAATGAAAAAGCAAGTAAGGGAATAGCTGAAAACCATTTTAAAAGCCCTTTAAACTAGGGTAAGAGCAAAAAGAAGTGCACGAGCTAACACAATATAGGCCAAACAGACAGCAAGAGACATTTTCAGAGTTAAATCAGCCCATGAAGTTATTAACGACTCTCTGATGTGGCACACACACCTTTGTCCTGCAGTTCAGAGCTCACCAGAAATTACTAACATCTTTCTTACACACATTTGTTGCTGCACATCAGCTTTCAGTGGAGCTTATACTACAGAAAGCACTCATCTCACAGGCTCAATCCAAGTTCAGTTAAGTGAACGTCTCCGATGTTGCAAACTGCAGCTATTTTTAATTCACTTATGTGAGAATACAAAAAATGTAGGCAGCAGGAAAAGGCAATGTTTGCTATCAGAAAATAGGTGAATCTGTTTCAAGTAGCAGCTTTTAGCCACTTGTGCAGCATCACTTATCAGATGATTATTTAAGGAAAGAAACAGAGCTGAAAGGAAGATACACACTTCAAAAAAACCCTAATTTCATCATGCTACCGAGGTGATCCTGCTGACCCCTGAGGAAGCCACATGACAGCTAAGACTTCTGTTTAAAGCCAAAAAGGATTCCACAGGACCACACTACGTCAAAACCAACATGGACAGACCATTATGAGCAGAACATCACAGCTGCACCCAAGGAATTTGGTAAAACGTACTATGTCATTGTTATGCAAACAGCCTTGGAAATGACCCAGTAGAATATTGCATCATGGATGAACTCTGTGTCTGATGAGTGCATCAGTAATTCTTCCAGTCATAAGAAGTGTAGTTTTTCTCAGAACCCCACAGCTCAGAAATTAGGTGTCTTGGATAAGGCTACCTGGAGCCAGAGTTCAGAAAGGTAACTGTTCCTGCTGGTTCTGCTCTAGTGCACAGGAAGTCTCCCAGCATGACTGTGAGAACAGAACATGACACAATGACAGCGAAAGACTGCATGGAACCCACTGGGGAAAAATACAACCAGCCAAAACCCAGTGACAAAAAACTCACAGGAGATGGAAATCTCAACCACAGACAAAGTGAGATACAAAGGTGATTGCGCTACAGCCCTCCAGGTTATACTGTTACCCTCATGAACAGTGCTCTAAGAATTCTACTGCCCTTTTTTATGCCTTACATATTACAGCACACACAAAATCCAGAGTTCCCATCCTGACAGTGACGGACAACAGCATGAATGCACTGCCATGAAAGGAAATTCAGTACAAAGGAAATAGGACTATTACATTTATTACTCTTAGTTATCACTGTGATGCTGAGCCTTTTAGCTGTGACAACAAGAAATGGTCAAATGCCAAAACCCTGATTCATGGGAAAGCAGACTTGGGGGGCACACAAAACACAGCAGTCCTTACAAAAAGCATTTTAAGAATCCACACACCACCTCTTAGGCTGCTACTGAAAAAAAAAACCCTCACTGCAGACCCATTTGGTTGCTTGTTTAGCATTAATCATTAGCAACCTTTAAGGACTATTTTAAAATAGCTCTCCTTTTGTTGACTGCTTGCTTTCACGCCTCCTTCACACAGGATACTCCGCACAGCACGACTGGCAGTAGGAAGAGAGCTGCTGCTCCCAAGTGGAGTTTGAGGGGTGCTGCGTGTTGTGCTCTGCCAGTCAATGGCCCGATACAACACTCAATAACGTTATTAACTCCCCCTCTTCTGCACTCCCTCGCTAGTAACACATTGCTGGGTTAGGACACAGGTTAGAATCACAATAGCCTGTGGGAGGCGATTATTAACAATTCAGCTTTACTTCAAATTTGCTGATGCTAACGCCGTAACTGTTTCCACACAGTGCCTGCTGAGTATGTTTTCTTGCTACCTCCCTATCTGCAAGTAAGCAATACACATAAATTAAATTTGAACAGCAGTCTGGATATGCCTCTCCATCCAGCTCTTTGCGGTCATTAGAGAAGGGAAAAGAGGCCACTAAAAACAATAATGCAGTTCCAGATGATTTAAGGAACTCACCTTTTGTGCCTCAGACTTGGCCGTCTTGTTCCCAGTATCTAGAGCAAGGCAGAATAGAAACTCTCTTAAAGCTTCTTCTGTTTTCCCCAGATTAGCTAATGCTTGTCCTTTCCTCAGGTGACCCTGCAATGAAACACATCCCTAGCTGCAGCTTTTATTCAGCATGAGAATATGCAATAAAAACAACAAGATTACAAGAGACCTTTCCAGAAGAGGAAAAAGTTAGGTAGGAAGAATCACTACAACTGTCTCTTACACCACCAGTGCCTGGACTTTTAACCACAATGTTCCTGAAAACTTAGAACGAGGAAGTTGAACGAGGATTTTGTCTAACTCAAGCAAATAATGATTCTCACATCACCTGAGCCCAACTGATCTTGGAGAAGCCCACTTCCTCTACATTAATCTCCTAAAGAAAAGCCATTACATCCTAACAGAACGATATAAGCAGAGCATTCAGTTTTTAGAGAGAGTTCATGAACTTGAGATATTATTCAGGTCAGCGACAACAGCGTTAGCTCATCCTCCAGGATTATCGCTCTCTTCCTTTGCTCCGGGTAGCTCAAGCATACCATGGTTAAATGTCCGTAGGTCACAGGAGTCCAAGGAGTTCCAGGACTTAAAGCCTCCCTCGGATTCAGCAGTCTGGCATTTCTACACTTTTCTATCAGTTTTAAAGCAAAGGATAACTGGCCTCAGAACTTACTTTCAACCAGTATGGCTGGAGCCTGCATGCTGTTTCTGCATCATGCAACGCATCTTCACAAGCTTTCAAGGTGGAGTTTATCTGGGACCGGTTGCTGTATAGTAAGTGGTCATTTGGAGCTGTAGGAAGTAGAAAAGTTGGTTGATTGAAGCAAATGAAAAGTTAGATGTATAACTTTTTTTTTTAAGAAAGAAAAACCCAACAAACATGCAGATGCTTCCAAGTGGCATGAACTCACAAAACGACCCCGGTTTAAAATCACTGTGTACTAAGGGAAGTCTGGAAACCTCTTTGGGCAACTCCAGACAAAACGTCAGCTCCGTATTATATAACGGCAGGGAACATTGCATAAATAAACGCGGAGATGCTCGCACAACGAATTACAGCTCTGACTGAGGACCAGTCGGTTGCTGGAAACGACCAGGCGACGCGCGAGGCCGCGGAGGACCGGCTGTCACACCGCAGGGGCGAGGTTCGACGTTTGCAGCATCGAAAGTTTTGTAAATGATGCGTAAGGCTCATTCGGGCCGGCAAACAGGAAAACAAGTGACAGCGCCGGGAGTCAGGTAAGGCTGCAGCAGCGCGGAAAGTGCGCTCCTGGTTACGCACACCGCGCGTTGCAGCGCCGGGGCGCAACGTGCGCGGGGTGAAGGCTGTGCGCTTCCGCGTGGCACCCTCTGCCACCGAAACGCCACGCTTGCCCGTAACGGCTCGCCGTTAACTCGCTCGTACAGCGCGCAGCGCCAGCTGCTTTCCCTCTGACCGCGTCAGAAGTTTTCCCGGCGCAACCCCCGTTCACAGCGANGCGCTGAAAGTGCGCTCCTGGTTACGCACACCGCTCCTTGCAGCGCCGGGGCGCAACGTGCGCGGGGTGAAGGCTGTGCGCTTCCGCGTGGCGCCCTCTGCCACCGAAACGCCACGCTTGCCCGTAACGGCTCGCCGTTAACTCGCTCGTACAGCGCGCAGCGCCAGCTGCTTTCCCTCTGACCGCGTCAGAAGTTTTCCCGGCGCAACCCCCGTTCACAGCGACGGGGCGCGGGGACCCGCCCGGCCCCCCCCATCCCCGCCGCCTCCCGTGCCGCTCGGCCG
>VZTU01006777.1:245386-313463 GCA_013400835.1 Zapornia atra
CGGGCGGGCCGGTGTGAGAGTCCCGTCGGGCGCGGAAGCGGTTCCGCCTCGGCACCGGCCGCCGCCTCTCGCTGCCTTTGGTAGGTGTCGCACGCAGCTGAAATGAGCCGGCACTCGTCCTCCGACCCGCCGGCCCGGGAAGCGTCTTCCCTGGGCGGGAGGGCGAGCAGGCAGTCTGGGCGCGCTGTGAGGAGAAGTCGCGCTCGGCCCACTGGCCTGCCCCGACAGCGCGGTGCGGGACTGGCTTGGCGCCCGGGTTCCGTGGTTCGGTAACGCAACAGAAACAGCACTTCAAAGCGATGCTGGAAAACAGGAGTGCCGTGTCCTGCTAGAACAGGAATTTTAAAGGCTGTGCTTATACGACTAATCGCTCCCTTTAAGCGAATCTGCCAGTAGCGAGCCTGCTCTGCTGTCAGGTAATGGTGCTTCTAGGGCAAGGAAGCGAACATGAGAGGGGAAGCGCCGCCTTCACTCGGCCATGCGGTCTGGCACAGTGCACAGGTATATATACCTGTCCGCCCAGGCGCTAGATACAAAGCACATGCCTTATGGGATGTGTGTGCTTTATTGAAGACCAGCTGTGTTGACCACTTCAATCTGCACGTTTCCACCAATTTTCATCACAGGCAGGATTGCACAGTTGTGTAACTGTTAGTGCTAAATGTAGCCTAGGGAGAAAAAGACCTGTGCTACCCTCGAATAGAAACAGTTGTTTGCTTTAAAAGAAGTTGTATGATTTTGTTTTGCTTTTGTTTGTTTGCAGTTTTAAGAAGATTCTAGTTACAGTTTCTAGAAATGTCCCTGATATGCGTACATGTACATTTGCAAATACAGGGCCCTTTTCAAACTGCCTTAAAATCTACTGCACAATTTGAAATTTCTGAGTATTACCTAATACTGGTACTATTTGCCTCCTCACTAAAGCTCAAGAGGGGGAATGAAAGAGTCAATTTGCCATTTCTTATTTACAGAAGTGTCTGTACTCCCCAGCTTGGACTGGATATTAAGGGGCAAGCCATGACTATGGAGTTTGAGTGGACAGGAAGAAAGGAGAGGTAATAAGGCTTGTTGTAAGACCTGGTTTGGAGAGAATACTTGAGAAAGTTCAGATCAATTTTAATAAAGTGAAAAACTAATTTTAAACCACTTGAAATGTGGATTTTATATCTTATTAATATGCACTTTAATGGTGAGAGCTAATTTTGTGGTTTATGTGTCCATGTATAGGCAATCCTTAAGCTTATATAGAAAGTCAGACCTTTACCTGGAAAGAGAAGCTATGTCTCAGACTCTTGAGTTGTCTTTGATTCCTGTGTTGCTAATACATTTTGTGCCAGCCACAAACTTGGCCCTTGTCACTGGGGCTCTTGAATCCAGAAAAAAGAAAACAAGTTCAACATCTAGCCATTGTTCCCAGGCAGGTCTGTTAATTAGAAAAAGTGTTAATCAAGTAACAGCTGTTTTCTGTGCTTTTCTGCCATCGGACAATAATCCAAAGTATGGCACAGCCTGCCAGCAAATAATGCTAAGAAAGGAAGGGCAACAGAAGCACTCCAAATTTCAGTTCAGCAGTGCTTCAGAATAGTTAGAAGCATTTGTGCTCAGACCTGTGGGGTTTCCCCACCAGACTCAAGCTTGCTAACAGAACCTTCTTGTTTTCCAAACTTCTGTGCAAGAAAGAAGTCACACTAGAAAAGAACAAAACCCTTAACAGAAAAAAAAAGGAAAAAGAAAATTGCTTTCTTGTGGGCTTGAGGTCGACAGTTGTCTCTATTGCAAAACTATAGTCTCGGCAACCCCTCAGTGTGTTATTTTATAACCATTGTCCTGAAAACCACTATGAGTCAAAGCCTATTCAAGCGAGGGAAAGTGACATAACCACTGGTTACCAGTAGCAATGCAATGACAATCTCTCTATCAGGGATACGCCACCAGTATTTACATAGTTACATAGCAGTCACTTAAAGAGATAAGTCATGGTATAAAGGGAGGGTTTCTTGCAGCACATGAATCCAAGATAGGGAATGGAAAGAGATTATCAGAGAAAATGTAATCAGGGTTTGTGCTCTAAGAGGAACTTCCACAGTTTCTATTTACAATGTATGAAAGCATCTGCAGGGCTAGCTGACAGTCTGATCGCTCGGGACTGAAATGAGGCTCAGAAAAGCACTGTGAAATGTACTTCTGGGAATTCTCTTACACCAGCAGGGATGTGGCTGAAACATTTCAAGAGAAAAGGGCAGCTGTGCCTATGAACTACTCCCGTGGTGGAAGCTGTGTGCTTAGGAGGGTTCAGCACACAGACCTTTATCCAAAGCCAGAACACAGTTAAGACCTTATCACAAATGCCCTATGCGCAACAACTCTGTGAAATAACTCTGTGACTTCTTAGGGGAGAAGCCAGCTGGTTCTGCCTCTGCTAGTCCCTGGTATGTGTGGTGTTTGGTAAATGTTAGTACTCTGTGGGGTGTGACAGGTACAGAGTGAGCCATGCAGTCACTAATGGCAGAATAGTTTAAAGCCAAGATACTAATTCAGTGTTCGCTGGAAGTCAAACAACTATGAAATATTTGATTCTGACACCAGGCCCGGCTCTGCAAAGACTGTTTTAGCAAAAACAGCTGTGTAAATTGAATATACATCATCTAGATGTGCTGGGGAGTTTTTTATGTAACACCTCCTGAAAGCATGGAGTTTTCATACAGTCATACATATATTCATAGACTTGGAGCAGCAGTGGGTCATGAGTTGTTCTTGATTAGAAAGCAAAGAAAAAAAAAAAGAAAAAGAAAAAAAAAATCCCAGCAACCCCCTACCTACCTGCATTGTTCATGAGATCAAGAACGGATTTATCCTTCACTTAAACAGAAGTTAAAGCTAGGAGGTGACTCACTCTGCAAAAGCACATCTCCCTTGTATGATTTTTCTACAAAGGGAGGTTTAATTTCTCCCTTTTGATGACAATGAGCACAATACTGAACTTCTTCCAGCAGTTAATGGTTGGCATAACAGGCAGTATGAGAGCATGACTACATTCTTCAGCCTTCTTCTGGAGCTATAATCTGCATCACACTTTGAGACTACAAAAACAACCAACAAAACTGCTTGTTTCTCCTCTCAAACACAGCTAACCCAAGTGTGAAATTCCAACCTACTAGTCACGCTGACAAAGCTCCTTCTCTACTGGAAGTAGGGATGTGAAAAGCCACATCACAAATACAGCCACAGATGGCTTTTTATTTTCAAGCGCTCTGCGTACACTGTCATAGGCCATTGGCAAGCACAGATTTGGACTGATGGCCCATGGAGTTGAGCCAGTTAAAAAACCCCCAAACAAGAGGGAGGTCAGACCATTACGTCAGGAAGCTGCACTAACTTCCAGTTAGAGAACAGGAAGTGAAGGCATGTGAGTTCTGTGATACTTTCCTGCTGAATCTCTGAATGGCTTCTGGCACCTATCTTTAATTCTTCTTTTGCATTCTGCCTACTGTGACTACTCCTGGATGCACTGGAGATGCCTGCTATTACACACACACGATTTACATTGAAAAGCAATCAAGTTCAAGTTCTATTTTAAATGTGTTTTGACACATTGATCTTGAAAGAAAAGGCATAATGTTCCATATACTATAAAGAAAATGAAAGAAAAGGTGTAATGGAGACATTTATGTTCATATGCCATGGTTTGAAAATCCCCAGAATGAAGACGTTCAGGAATACATTATCTGGTTTAAATAAATGCATGGCACCACCCAATAGAGAAAGCAGCTGGATTGCTGGGGTTTGTTTTTCAGGGAAAACTACCAATAGAGCCTCCACAAGGTCCTTGTTGATCCATGAACAGTGTGTAATAAGAAAAAAACCCAGTGCCCTTCCCACGCAAGCCTCCTACCTTCTAATTGATGAGTGACTAGTGATCAGCTTGACAAGACCTCGGGACCAACAAAGCGAGCATCCCATTTGCGTTACATCTTTCACCACGTGATACAGGAAGGAGAACTCACTGTGTTCTTGAAGCGTAACCAAACCTAGAGTGAGTTTGGTAGAGTAATTGCTGTTCAGATGTACCCAGATTCTTAGCAGGTTATTTTTGTTCTGTATTAGAATGAAAGGGCTGCAGTCAGAAATTCGATGGGATTCAAAGTCCAGAGTATTTTAATTGTGAAATAAGAAGATATTTCAGTGTTGAACAAATATTTAACACACAATTCACCATAGCGTTCTGACAAACCTAACAATAATTTGGAGGCTTGTATTTTATCAAAACTGAGGAACTGTCCATTAGCCCTTCCCAATAACCCTTTTGGTGAGAACTGCTCTTTTACTGGAACGATAATCTGTCAGAAGGAAAGCCCAAATTAACTCTTAAGTACAGAGGAGTGGAAACCCCGATTGTTTAAGTACCCCTCCATTTGCAAAGTAAACCTCCAGTTACAGCAAACTCTTGCTGAATGTGTGGCAAGACAAATGTGAGAGTAAGACATGGATCACCCCTTGCAGGAAACATGAAGAACACAGCCAGGAAGCCTTTCCATTTCTGGAGGACATGGGCGACTGCTGCTACAGGAGAACAACAGAATGAATATATTCTGTCTGGAAGGTAAAGTTATTTGTGGAGCCTTCTGCTCTGAGCAGTAAAACAATGCTTTGTCCATGTCTTCAGCAATAGATCCTTTTACAGCCATGCAGTGTTCCACCTCTCTGAAGACCCTTACGCTCTCAGTTGAGATACATTTCCAGTTTGAAACCACGTAAAGCCAAATGGGAAAGGGTCTAACAAGGAACATAAGAATGCATGTTCTGTTTCACAGCTTGTGATAATGTACTTTCAGAAAGAAGATGAACAAACTTCACAAAGTAAAACTAAAAAAACCACACATTAATGCAATCTGCAGTCCACCTGAAATTATAGGAGTGTGCTGGTTTTGGCTAATTTTCCTCCCAGCAGCAGGTCTAGTGCTGTGGTTTGGGTTTCGGCAGAGAATACTGTTGATAACACACTGATGGTTTAGTTGTTACCAAGCAGTCAAGGACTTTTCAGCTTCTCATACCCCCCTGCCAGTAAGGTGGGGGGTGCCCAAGAAGCTGAGAGGGGACACAGCTGAGACAGCTGACCCAAACTGGCCAAGGGGATATTCCATACCATATAGCATCATGCTCCATATATAACTGGGGGGTTGTCCAGGAGCTGGGGCAGCTCGGGAGCTAGCTGAGCATGGGCTTTGGGTGGCAAGAAATTGTGCTGTTCAGAACCTGTTACTGTTCCTTCCTTCCTTCATCTCAACCTGTGAGTTTTACCTTTTTTAAAACTTTTGATTCTCTTCCCCCATCCTCCCACATCTCCCCCATCCATCCAATGGCGTGTGGTTTTATTAGCTGCCAGCTGGTTTAAGCCACAGCTAGAAGCCAATCCCACTTTATGTGCTTTGATGTGACCCGAACACGGTAGTTAAGATGCAGTACGGATCAATCCTGGAAGTTACTGGTGAGTGTTTTACAAGGACAACAAATAGAACACATTTGATAGGTTTGTTTGAAACTCTAGGAGACATTCTTGCACAGGTTTTAAGTTTTCTGGACCACGGCTATCTAGCTGTTGTTAGATTGGTATGGACTGCTGTCAGAGAAGTCTTCTCTTGAAAAATATGACAACTAAGTCTTTTTATGCCTGTTGTGAGTCCTAAAATCCAAGAGCCAAGTCATCCTTTCCTACACAAACAACTGTGGGAGTATAAAAGGCCTTCTGAATCCACGAATTTAATTTCAGTAGTTTTCTGCTGGGAGTGAGGGAGATAAGGGCAAGTTCTACAATCACAAAAAATGAGAGAGAAGTACAGGTGGTACTAGTGAGATAGAAACCCTGAAAACAGCTAGAATAAGCCAATGTTTAACAATGGCAGTGGCACATGCTTTCTAAATTACCTTTGTCAGCCAGATAAATCTTGAGTTCTAGGGCTGTGCTGCATTTGGGCCATTCCTCACAGCCTCCACATCTTTCCTGCTGGGGGAAAAAAATTGTTCAGGCAACAGTTAAGGAATGTGTCCCTTCTTGGCAAAGCTCTTAGAGACATACTTGTGGTCCCATGGCCTTTAAATGAGACTTAAAACATATGCTTCAAGTTAAGGGAGTTCCTCCAAGTTTTACTCATGGGGCAAAGGAGTAATTTATTTCAGTTGGAAGGGACCTACAATGATCAGCGATTCCAACTGCCTGACCAATTCAGGGAGCTTCAGCCTATGCCTAACCGTTCTCTTGACCTGGGGGCTTGGATGTCTTCAGAGCTGTGACTTTCACCCCAGAGGCTGTACCAGCCTCTTCATCCTGGGGTCTGACTTGCACTACTAGTGAGTATAGAGCTGTGGTGGTGTATGAGGTTACTACCTTCTGCTACTCATTACTGTCACATTGCAGGAGGTTTCTGCCCTGTAATGAGTCGGATGATTCCACCCACACTGAACATAATTGGCAACACATGAAAGAAGATGCAGACATTTCTATTAGAAATTGATAGAACTACAGCCATGCAGTCATTCTGATCAACCAAAGAAAGACTTAGATTGCACCTTTCCCCTTCTGCAGCTCCATGGGATTAGTTCTGGAAGCTCAGTTGACGCTTCTTTCTTGATCTGCACTTCCAGTTTTCTTCCAAATTAGCCAGTATATCTGTAGCTATACTTCAGTCACTTTGGGAGAAGCCAGACTGCAGTTTTACTTATGCAAAACTCGAGTTCATATTTGTCATACCAGAGCACAGGAGTATTTTTATTTTTTTTTAAAGTTTTATTTTCTATTTGAGATATTGCAGAGCTTCCTTATGATGTACACTGATAAGGCTTCCGGTAGCAGGCTTTCAAAAATAATTAGAGTGATGAATCATAATCAGAAATAAATGACTCTTACATCTATTAAGATAGTTATTTAAAAATGTTTTGATGAATCATGCAAAAATGCATTATACTTTTTCATAGATATATTTTTTGTTTTTTCTAAGTCTTATGAAAAGAGCTTGTGCTTTTAACACTTGAATAAAAAACAAATATATTTACAGCAGACATCAGAAATGCTACATGGCAGTTCAGACAGGCAAAGTGGTGATGGTCCCCCGCTCTGCTATTCACAAAACACGCAGAGGGTTTCAGATCTTTCTATACACTCCCAGTTTAAAGGCTTTTCAGTCCTGTATCTTCAGTATACTTCTTTTCTCCAAATCATTCATTTCCTTCAGTATAAGGGCAACATTGTATCTCAGTTCTTGGAACTTTGCAACTGGCACCTGAAACAGAATATTCAGAAATTCAAATATTCAAAAAAAAAATATCAGAAGTACTCAGAAAACATAAAACATCTTTGGAACTCTGACTAGGGCATGCCTATGGACAGGGAACATTCCCTCCACCGCGCTGGCCCAATCTCTCATCCATTTTTTTTTAGACTTAAGGATTTGAGGTTAATAAAATTGAGTTAATTCAACTAAATCATCTGTGTGAAAAAGTAGTGGAGAGTGGGAAAACCCAGAAGTAACATTTTCTATACTCCAGAATGTAAAATGGTGGCTGCTGTGGTGAAGTAAGCGAGTCGCGGATCGGAAGGAAAGATAAAGACACTTGGATGTTGTGGAGCCTACAGAATTCTCAAGCAACAAATTCCAGATACTCTGTTTGCTCAGACTTGCAGGGGAAAGGAACTGAGCCTCAAAGCAAGAGACTTGACAGCAATCTCAAGAGCAACGAGGACTGGGCACTGTCTATACATGGAAGGCAAAAGATTTTGATTAAAGACCCAAACCATTTTCAGCTGTGCAGAAGATTAATGGACTTGACTTTACCTTTTCAAGCTTGAGAAGCCAAATGGATGTAAATCTATTATCAGCTAAGACAGAGAACCACATCCAAGCACAGGCACAGACTGGGTGACACAGATGAACATTAGTGCAGCGCACAAAGGCGTGCACTCACACGAGTACCAGCAGCAGTCTCGCTAGTCCCAGGCTGCTCTGCAGAGCACTGCCTAATTTACTACTATGACTACACTGAAGACATGCAGCTCCCTTTGACAGCGTCCCTTGTCATCCCTCTGCCTACTACAGCACTGATATCAATTATGTGAGGGGAATCCAACACCTGATTTGCATTTTCCATATGGATCAGAAATGTAAGAAAAGGCATCATGTCCCTTTCACTCCTGACACACAGACAAGACTGGAAACGACGCCATTCCTGCTGCTCTTCAGAAAGATTTCTGTTGTCAGAAATCACTCTGTGATTAAAAAACCAACCCAGACCCAAGAGACTGAAGAGTGTAACTTCTCCCTGTGGCATGCACATTTTAAATCTGTTCACAATGGAATTATCTTCTGGACTTATCATCTTACATAAGCCCTGTTAGCATGACATCTGAGCAGGTCTGAATGAAAGGAAACTAAAGAGGTGAGGACAATATTTGCTTGCATATGGCACCTTGCATCAAAACACACGTTTATCCCAGAGCAACTAACTGTGGTAAGATCACTCATCAGAGACAGAACTTGTGTTATAGCCAGATCTTTGGCATTTGGATCTAAGCAGCAGTGAAGAGCTGAGTCTAATAGAAGCATGGTATTTGCTATGAGATATCTGCACTTCTGCGTGTATTGGTCAGGCACGCCAACCCACCTCCACTGCATAATAGCAGTTTTCCACAGACATCCAACCAAAAAAACCCTAAACCCATACCAAACAGTAACAATGCTACCCAGACCTAGCACTGTCTACCAGGAAATAAAGCCTCAAATCTAAACACTAAAGAATATGTACTGGCTTTTGTTCTCACACATAAAACTTATCCTGTCATAAATGGTTAACCTAGAGTCCATGGCATCATGGAATTCCATGGAAGACCTGAGAGTGTACAGGATGCTCTAAGCTGGACTGTCCACAGAGGTGTGAATTGTGTCTTCTGTGAGTGACACCTCAATACTTTGCAATGTAGCACAGAACTTGTGCCTTCCTCAACAGTTACTACTAATACAAGAACTGAAGCCAAAAATCTTTACAGAGTTGAAATGTAACAATGCCTGCTGTGCACTGAATTCCTGTGTGCACCACCATGTTATTTATAGAACAAATAGCATTCCTTTTCAAAGGTTAAAAATATGGAAGAATTTATGACATCTTCCAGCAAGCCTTTATGTACAGCATTATAAATACTGCCACTGACTAATTCTGAAGTAAAAAGCAAATATGTTTTTTTAAAACTTTCTTTTTAGCAGCAACAACTGTACTGAAGAAGAAGAATAAACCTACCTCTGCCACAGAAGAGAATGTTACCATTCTCTACAGAATTTAGGAGGTTTATATCCTACATTGTCTAGTTTTTCTGCACTCAAGAGCCACCACCAGGTCTGAAGGTTACAGTTGACAACAAACCCGTAATTTTTCATCAAATCAGTGCTTTTCAGTAATTCTTCTTCTATCAAATGAGGTTTCAGCAAACCTCATTTGTGGGGGGGACAAGGTATAAAATGATTTTGGTTGGTGTTCTATATGGCTACACTGAACAGGAAGGATTCTAAAGCAAAGCAAACCAATAATAATGCATTGTTTACAAAAGCTTTAATATTTTAAACAGTCATTCACCTTTCTAAAAAGAACTTGAAGTGCTTTCATTTTATATTTATTATGGCAATCAAACTTACTTCAAAGCGATGAGCTGTCCCATCTGAAAGCTTCATCATCATTAGAATGGATGGTTGAAGTGCACGGGCCAGTGAACTGAAATTATGTATATTATTAGTATTACAACAATGGACATCAGCAGTGTGATGAGTACAGCATTGTACAGTGACAATTTTAAGATCTTCATGTAAGCTTTACACAGAACATGAGTAATTCCCATCAGAGAGTCCTGTACCTGTCTGGAAACTCATGAATGCAGGAGTCCTGTCCAATTTACCTCAGTACTGAGACTAAAATTTTTTTAATAGTTTCCTAACAGCAAGTTTAGGACCATTTTTATTTTGCATAATAATTAGTTTCATTGAACTTAATAGGGATAAGAGCTGACCAAGTATTGTTAGTAATAGTGCACAGTTTTCTTATTCAGTTTACCACATTGCATTAATCCTTTCCATCCCTCTCCATCCATACTTTAAACTGCCATCTCATTTGGGGAAATCAAGCTCTTCCAGTCTTCATCCCAAATTTCTGGCTTGTTATTTTATTGTATGACCCAGAGAGGGAAAATGAGTCATTCTTGTGCAGCTTCCATCAACTGATTTTGCCAAAGCCTAGTCAGGTACTGACAGGCGCTAGAGCCAGAAGCCATACCTCTTCACAGAGGCTGTTGCTAGATGATAAACAAGAAATCCCAGGGGATGAGGCTGACTGGAAAGGAAAATAAGAGGAAGGAAAATAGGAAAGGAGAATGTACTGCTCCTGAGTTGTTTGAAAAACAAATCATAGGACTTGCCTGCAGCTTGCAAGCAATGTGCCTGGGGATGTTTATCTGTACATTTTGCTCTCTTATCAGGACAGATTTTTTCTGCGTAGTGATACCTGTGTGGTGCTTACAGCACTTCTCATCTGAGAGTCACTGGAACTAGCAGCTTGTGGGCATTACAGTTTTCACTTAGGAGCCTTTTCTCTTCATTTCAGGAAGACCATCCCTGATGACCCATGGGCCTCTCAACTACAGCAGCGGAGACTGCAGATACCTTGGATGCAGGTATTCATGAACGCAATACAAAGTCACTCATGCTAACAGTTTACGCTACTGACAAATACTGGGTCATCTTCCAATTTCTTTCACCCTGGTCCATCTTGATTAGAACTAGAAAAAGACCAAGAACATCAGAGAAAGCAGGTTGCTGTTTCTTTCTGGCTCTAGACAAAGATCCAAGCCCCAGATGCCGCTGCTGGGGCAGATGGCAAAAAGCTTTTCACTGCAGGCACAGACAGGATCATCCCAAAGGCCTGTTTTGTGAAAGAAACTAGGAGGTAGATCACTAACCAGCCACAACTCTGGCAGTGTAGAGGTGCTGTTCAGGAGCTTCTCTTTGTAGAATCTACAGAAGCCTGAACAGGTGATGGAATGTCACGTTACATCACATGTGCAACATACAGATGATAGTCTACTTAGGAAGTTGAATAGATGATTTTCCTCCCCTGCTCCAGTGAAGCTGAGAGCGTGGCTGGCTGCATGAGGCTCAATCCATCTAATTTATTCCATTATCTTTGAGGACCTGTGGAGTTTTATCAGCCCTGTTAAGTTTTAAAACATTGAAGGAGAGACTCAAGACTTTCAAATGTTTCTAGCACAAAGGTTTGAGAGATCAAAATAAATAAGGAGCCTAAAAATCTGTCATTAGAAGAAGATGAAGGCAGCAGCCTGCTGACAGGTCCATGCTAACAGCCTGTGGATAAACTGACTTCTACACCGTCCAGAAAATCCCCTCCCTATCTTTTCATCTGTGTCCATTTAATGCTACATGCAAATCCCTAACAGCAAGATACACTTTAACATGGTTAACACTTTGAAGCAGCAACAGAAGCCAGTTTAACCTTGGGCAAAATAATTTCTAGGGTCATGCAGGATTCTCTTGTACCTTGTGGATATTGCTACGTCCACTCTCCACTTGAAGTCCTGGATGCTTGGCAGCCTCCTTCCCTGTACCAGAGCTGTGCCTTCGGAAGCAGGACGCCTACAGAGAAAATCAGGAATGGGAGAATGAAATGAAAATTCATAAAAGAAACAACAACCTAAAGTGAAAGTAATGTTTCTCTGGATCTTGTTTCTCTCCTACATCTACCCTCACTTAGAGAGGTCTGAAAAAGCAGAGGTTTTGTGTATTTAAGACAGCTGGGCTCAGATTACCCATTTAACCAATGTCTATTTTAAAAAAAAGACACCAAGTGACTCTGTGATTCCAGTAAACTGATGTCACTCTGAAGTTTAGTAAGAGTCATTGTGGTGCCTGGCATAGCTGTTATTTCGATTATATGCAACTGTGAGGCATAGAAAGGCATCTGCAATTACATCTGTACCTTCATGCAGATCCAAGAGGAACAAGCAAGAGGAACCAGACAGATGAGAAGAAAGTTGGAATAAGATCACCGTGCTCCTTCAGCAAAAAGCATCTAGTATTAGTAAGCAGCAATGTTGTAAAACACAGTAATATTAGGGTGCACTTTGAAGCATACTTTAAAGAAAATGACATAAAACTCACACAGTGGTTCTTGGTAACCACTACAAACTAAGTTCCTTACATAACGTTCACTGCAAAGCCCAGCACAACCTTCAGGCTTTCTGTCTAGCCTGTGTGTAAGCAGCCAAAGGATTCATCTATTGCTCATATCGCAGAAAGAAGCAGGGTGCTCAAGCCTCAGTTTATTTCTGTGTGGAAATACATTTGACAGCGATTAAACTTCAGATGGTTGACAATCTTTAAAATTTTAACAGCATCTTAAGCTCTGGGTAAGTAAACAAGCCAAATCTGACACAAAGATATAACAACCACCCATTTTTAGATCTATAGGCAGAAATATCTTCAGAATGAGGTCACTGAGCTGGTCCATTTGGGAGCTAGGCTGGACTTTGTGTTACTTACCACATTTTTATTTTTGGAAAGCATCCCAGGTCTCTGAAGTTATTTACAGTACATTTCAAAGCTACTCCAATACTCCTGCTAAGGGCAGGATAAGAGACGTTACATCCTTTATCCATGGTGCTAAACATAATCTAATTACAGTCTTTACATCAGAAAGGAATCCTCTCTGAACAAATCAAGGACTGTAGGAATGATAGTCTAACATCCCTACTCAGATTCTTGTGTGCAAGTTAGCTGGTGCCTTTAGAAACTGCCCAGAGAGATGAATGATTTGATAACATACACGGGACTGACAGGCTGAGATACTCCAATGCTCTTGCATTTAGCAAAGGAAATACAAGAAAGAGTGTATCATTTTTTTTTTGGGGGGGAGGGGGGGGAAGGGGGGAGGAATGGTAGTGTCAGAAGTGACACACATTCCTAATAGCATGGTACAGGAATGAGCAGAAAAAATAGATCAGCTGATTCTTACTCATTGTCAACTACTGGATAGGAAGTAGGTCACCACAGCTGGCTGCAAGCATGAGGAGCTGGAGTCTAGAATGGTCATTAGCAGGATTAAACAGTAAGAACAGGCCTTTCCCCAGTGTCGAGCTGCTGCCAGGGTATTGATTAATTTGGCATATCCCTACAAATAGCTGCACTGCTACCACTTCCTTAAGACATGCTAACTCCCATCAGTGGGAACACCAGCATCTGAGGGGGAAGAAAGAGCAGAGGCAACAGGAGGATGTTCTAGTTGGTGGTATTTCAGCAATGCCCAAACATCAAAGTTTCTGACTATTGTTACACTCTGGCATTTCTGTGGCCAAACCACAAAGCTTCAGTTCTGGTAAGAACTAAGCATTACACTTCAGTACCATTCCCTCAGAAACAGTCATGGCTTTTATATCTTAGTTTAGGCTTCTGTCAGCTCCTTCCCAGCTTGGAGAAGATCACAACTGGAACTACAAGAATCCACTAAGGATGACACAATGTGCATAGCAGCCAACATACATACAGGATTTACATGGGCCATTAATCACTAATCAAGCCATTGATTTCTAAGAGGAATAACAACAGGGAAGAGGAAAGACTCAATGGATCTTATGTCCAAAACCTATAGACCGTAGTTATATTTTGTAAACATTCTATGCAAACAGCTGCACATAGTGCAGAAGGCAGAAGTTAGGTCAAGTAAATCAACATGGATCAGCTGGAAACCATCCTAGTTATACATGGAAAGGATGATTCTGTGATACACCTGGTGACAGGAACATCATCTGCCAAAGGATGCAACAGTAGAGCACTTGAAAATGAAAGATTACATAATTAATACCCAACAATATCAAAACTAAAGACAAATTCTAGATGGTCCCTATGCACATAACAACACACACTTAGCAGGCTACTGCAGAGGGAGAACACAAATCAGTGTGGGTGAAATGCTGACAAGTGGCACACAGAACACACCCTCCTGGCAGAAACAAAAGCTACACTTTTTTTTAAAGGTAGTATATTATAAACATTCAGAGAGGGGGAAGTTAGGGTTATCCTTTCCCTTAAAAAGAGCAGTTTTCATTTCATGCAGTTGATGCTGTGGCAAGTTTTTCTTTTCTTTCAGTCTATAGTATAATGGAACTGTGAGGACAGAAATATGAATGTGAAATTTGCAGTACTTCAGATCTGTTGTTTAGTGAACAAAATTGCAAAAATGGGATACAATGTCAGGAAAAGTATTAAAAATGGATTTTTCTGTGTTATCTAGCTCATACTGAATTTCTGAGCAGATGCTAATACTTCTCTTAACATCACAATCATATATATTCACAACACAATAAGCATAAATTCATTTACATTTAAGATTATAAAACCAGATCTGTCTAGAAATCAAATGTGAGGTGCTCTTCTTTAGTCTCAAAACACAGAGCAGGATTACTCTGGATAATCACAGCTTTCAAAATGAGGAAAAGCTAAATTTTCCAGCATCGTGATTTTAGAGCAGAAAACAGACAATCATGCATGCTTCAAATGACATCTAAATTTATCTTCTTTTTCCACTGAAAACAATATTTCCACTCTGCAACCATGAATTTTGCATTCTTAACACCTATAATTCAAAGCAAAGAAAAGATGAGAAGGCTGAATTTATTTTTACTACCAGAACCTTTTGCTTTAAGCCAAGATCTTAACCAAGGAAATGAAAAATATTTTTAACTTTTGGTAGCAGCATTCAGACCCTTGTGAGGGTAACTGGAATACCACAACTATGATTACCAGGATTCCACACAGAGTATCTGGAGCAGCACAGGGTGAGTGATGCTATGTGCTGAGTGACCTCAACTTTCAAAAAGGAAAGTTCTGCATATGCAAAGTGTTCAAGCAATTTCTAGAGGTCGAATAAGCCAAGTATGGTTGAGCAGACAGACATATATAGAAAAGGAATCCCTAGAGCAGACAAGAGACTGTTCAAAAAGTTCTTGATTTAGTGCTTCCTCTGGAGCTGCTGAGGTATATATACTGCTTAGAAAATGAATTACAGCTAGCAGAGCACTTGGTACCTCACATGTGTCATCAGGAATTCCCAACTCAACTGTCTATTAAGACCTGGTTAAATACTGAGAAAGCTTCCACGAACCACAGCAGGTCGAAGGCACCTGTAGCTCACCTCTCAGCAAAGCAAGTCTTTCTCTTTTACTCTAACTTGCAATGATTTGTGATGACAAAAATGCTTAACTCTGCAGTGCATTTTTCATCTGTAGGTACTGATCCACCTACAGAGTCTATAGAGCATTATAAAACAGAAAAATTGAAAATTGGCATGAAAGCTCCTTTACATATAGCCATGCATGATGGACACCTTGTTATGCCCAATCAAAATAATGGGACAAATCCTGCTCTCATTAATTTAGAGAATTCTGCTGTTCCTTCAAGAGGCCTGGGATTTTTGTCAGCAGAGCTCTGTGCAACCCTGCTGGCTGCAGGATACACGACACTAACCTGTTACCAAAGACTACACTGGAGAAGTCCACGATGAAATCTTCTGGTATCCTTAAAGAGAAGAGCAATACAAAATAGTTAAATGTTTTGTAACCACAAATATATGGCCTTTGCTAAATATATATATAAAACCCTATTATAGAACACAAAAACCATGTCAACATTTACCATCTTTCACTGCTTAAAATTGCCACCAGCTCTTACGTAAGCACTTCAGTACTGATTCAGTCTAGGCTTCTCAAAAGGACATCCTTTATTTTGGTAACAAGAACCCATAAAACTACATTACATCTTCCTGTCCTACCTGGTACAGCAACACTGAGTTTCAAGAGAAACCAGGTATTTGCTGAACTGCTCAGTAAAGTCAAGAAGAATTTTATTGATGGCTCTGAAATTGCAGGAGACGAGCCAGCAATGCATGCTTTCAAAAATTCCAAACCTACACTTTTCATTTCCCTTTCACCTGAAGTGTAATGAAAGTAAGATAGAAGGGATTGTTCCCTCAAAAGTAAAACCAGAAGCCCTCATAGCTGAGATTACTTAGAAAAGGAGCGTATCTAGCAAGGGGAGAACAGGCATAAATTTGATAGGGACCATGGGAACTGGAGGAATAGACTCACACTCATCTCCTCTATGCCTCTCCCTTATACCATTCCTCCGACACTGTTGATTTTCAGTTCAATACATCAGGCTGTGAATTGCAAAGACCACAGAGCAAACACTATCCATTCAGCTGCCTTTGCCACAGGGACAGGAACCTCCCGCAGAGAGGCAGGTTGGACAAGCAGAAGTAACAACTGCCACGGTTACATCCAGCACTCCACATGAATCAGTGCCCGGAGACATTGCTCACCAGTGGCTTGAGATGCACAGCGGTACATCGAAGAAAAATCAAAGCAAACAAGGAAGTTACCTGTCTGTCCTAAAGGGCTGACAGTGGCTAATGATGGGAGAAAAAAAACAACCCATCAACTCACACAGTGGGAAAATGAAAGAGCAGTTGTTGGAGCTTGAAGTCCTAAAGGAAGAGGTGGGGTTAAAACACATTTTAAAACAATGCTCAGATAAAACTGAATTCGTATTACCAAGGTTGTTATCTGAGGCAAACTGGGAAGTGAGGAGGAGGGACTAGACAGTGCTTTTTTGGCTGCATGTGTCTGTCTTTCTCTCAGAACGGAGAAGACTATTTCTGCAAACATTACTTTCTGTGCAAGTCTATCACTTAACCCATCCAGATGATGACCAAATATCCTCTGTATGTAGTGAAATAGCTGGACACAGAGGGGTTGTAATATGATTATTAATGTTTTGGGTTTGTGTGGCAAGGTTTGGTAGCAGGGGTGGCTGCAGAGTTGGCTTCTGCAAGAAGTTACTAGAAGCTTCTTCCAGGTCTGACAGAGCCAATGCTAGCTGGGTCCAAGATGGACTTGCTGCTGGCCAAGGCTGAGCCCATCAGCGATGGTGGCCGTGCCTCTGCAATAATGTATTTCAGAAGGGAAAAAACAACCTAGCACCAGCTTTTTGCCATGAGAGAGAATAAGAAGATGTGAGAAACTCCGCAGACACCAAGGTCAGTGCAGAAGGTGGGCCAGAGGTGCTCCAGACCCCAGAGCAGAGATTCCCCTGTAGCCCATGGAGAAGACCACAGTGAGACAGGCTGTGCCCCTGCAGCCCGCATAGGATGCTAATGGAGCAGAGATTCCACCTGCAGCCTGTGGAAGACCCCACATCAGAGCAGGTACATGCCCACAGGAGGCTGTGACCCCATGGGAAGCCTGTGCAGGAGCAGGGTGGACCTGCAGCCTGTGGAAGGAGGAGCCCATACTGGAACAGACTCACCCTGAAGGACTGCACCCCAGAGAAGGGACCCACACTGTAGCAGTTCATGAAGAGCTGCAGCCTGTGGGAAGGACTCACATTGGAGAAGTTCGTGGAGGACTGTTCTATTAGGGGTATGGAATGGCAACCCAGTGAAACCAGTAGTACTGATCCAATCAGTAAGAAGTGGGCATGTCTCCCAGCCTCTCTTCACAAAAACGAGAAGGCAAGACCAGCTGTATTGAGAAACTGAGAATTAAATGGTGGATTTAGTCCAATCTTCAGCTTCACTGAAGAAAACAAAAAAGAATGCAGGAGAGGTGAAAAAAAATGTAACCTGGCTCAGAGCCCAAACCTTTTAAAAGAAAAAACAACAAAAAAAGGGAAATAAGCTATTTTTCTTCCTTAAAATGCAAAATTCCTACCCAAACATTGAATGCCAATAACACCAAGACACTGCCATTCAACCAAGTCAGTTCTTAATGCACATGATCACAGGTATCCTGGGCTCCATTAGAAGAGGGGTGGCAGCAGGGACAGGGAGGGGATTGTCCCTCTCTACTCTGCCCTCGTGAGGCCCCATCTGGAGTCCTGTGTCCAGAGCTGGGGCCCCCAATACAAGAAAGATGTGGAACTGTTGAAGAAGGTTCAGAGGAGCCACGAGGATGATTAGAGGGCTGGAGCACCTGCCCTACAAAGAGAGGCTGAGACAGCTGGGCTTGTTCAGCCTGGAGAAGAGAAGGCTGTGGGGAGACCTCATTGCAGCCTGCCAGTCCCTGAAGGGAGCTTATAAGCAGGAGGGGATTCAACTTTTTAAAAGGGCAGATAATGGCAGGACAAGGGGGAATGGATTAAAACTAAAGGAAGGAAGGGTTAGATTAGATATTAGGGGGAAGTTTTTTACAGAAAGATTGGTGAGGGGCGGGAACAGGCTGCCCAGAATAGTAGTGGATGCCCTGTCCCTGGAAGTGTTCAAGGCCAGGTTGGATGGGGCCCTGGGGAACCTTGTGTAGCTCCAGGCCTGGAGGTTGGTGGCCCTGCCTGTGGCAGGGGGGTTGGAGCTCTGTGATCCTTGGGGTCCCTTCCAACCCAGACCATTCTATGATTCTATGACCCGCAGGAGTCGCTGCAGGATAAGTGCCCGAATGTAATTAGTAGGTGCCCTAAAAACAAGCAGGCATTTAATCCCCAAACCCAAGTGCCCTGGGAAACATGGGAAATTACATTTCCTGTAGGAATCGAAGATACCAAAAGTGCTATGGAATTTCCTACGTGTCAGAGCTTGAGAGTGGAGTAAGTTACTTAGTCTTCTGAAAGTCTAGCCACGAGGTGAAGAGAGCTACTCACAGGAAATAAGGCTGCTGGAGATGGAGGTTAAGAGCCCCAGTAATGTGAGAATCATGGGGCAACAGCAGCAACAAGCAGCACATAAAACACACAAATCTGCAAGCAACCCAAATGCAGTTACCTGAACTACTGCTGCTATATCAGACATGTTAACCAGAACAAGATAAAAAAAGATTTTTCAAGATATAAATATATAGAGAAGATGATCCAGACTTAAAAGCCTCATTATAGTTCCATGAATAATCCATAAAGTGAGGAACAAACCCAATCTACATAAGTGTAAGGCATTAAAGTGTGGTTAAATGACAGGGAGAGGGGCCTGGGAGCCTGTATTTCCAGGTACAGCCAGCGTGCACAGCCAGCCCAGGGACTTTGGGCACCACCAACCTTCTCCACTGCTCAGCAGCAAAATATTCACCCGCCCCGAGAACCTGGCGCGGAGCTTTGAGCGCTCTTCATTATTCCTTCCTCACCCCAAACACAGCCTGCGTGCACCTCAAAGAACCACCAACTCCCACTGGGTCAAAAGCAATTCATCTGTTTCTCACTGACCTACTTTAACCTGGGTGTGAAGCCCATGACGTGGCAGAGGAAGCAGTTTGCATTTTAGCTCACAAGACAAAAGGCAGACCGAACTCCAGCACTGAGCTGCAGACAAAATTGTTTCAACAAGCCAAGCACCTTTCATCATGGCCCCAATTAAACTTTTCACTGATTATACCCCGATTACACGTCTAAATCTGTAGCTTTAATTTGACTGAAGTTGCTCATAAAGTAAATTATGCTCATGACTCTGCAGAACAGAATCTGAGAGGAAAGCCAATTTGCAGGTTAATGGACAAATAAGGATGAAAAAAGAATCAGAAAGTACCTATCTGTTTCTCCTAGGTAGCAATCAGAATTCTAAGAATTGTGGGAAATCAGTGTTTTCAAATAGTTGGGCCTCAGCACAGAAGTTTCTCTATAGATGAAAACATCAATATTTCAATATTGTTATTAAAATAACAATAACAGATGCTGTTATTCTCATTGCTACTGAATATGGAAATAAGGGAAAGCCTATAAAGATTATTAGCACCTGATGTCTAGCTGTTAGGATATGAACTTCTATTTCAGAGATAAACCAACACAGGTTTTGGCTAAGCCTGTACCAAACGCGACGCTGTTGTGGGCAATGGGCAGAAGCGATCATAGCTGAACACAGCAGCAGGATTTCATGAGCATTAGATCACTGGCCTTTCAAAGAAGAAAAAAAGTAGGGCAGTTTCTTGGCTTCTGAAATGTTACCACTGTCTCACAAACATGTTAAAAAATATTGCAGGGCAAGGTGGGGATGGCAGAGAGAAGGTCACTCACATTTGCATAACCTACATTACGGACTAAATTAGACCAACCTCTCCAGCATGTGAAATTCAGTGCTCATGCTCAGTGCTAAATCAAGTCTTACACAGCACCTGTTTTTTTCATCTGGCTTCACATGACATTTGGCAACAGATGTATTATGTGCTATTTACAGGTAATTTTTCTACCAACTTTGCTGTGTAAAGAAGCTGATTTGGGGAAGCAGTTACATAAAAGATGTGAAAAAACAAACATACTAAAAAAACCACAGCATAAACATGCATACCTGAGCTCCTTTAGGTCTTCCTTAAAAACCTGGAAAGACAAGGAAGGTGAAAATTTACAGGATGTGGTCTTAAAAGATAATTTCTTACCTAGTGAACTTACAGGGGTTTCTTGCTCGGTATCTCTCCCCCAAAGTTTTAGCCTCAAGTTCCAGTAGTTTTGAAATGACAGGTTAGGTATTGAGAAGAATTTCCAGAAGTGTTCAATCAAGTTCTGAGAAACTAATTTTACAGACCTACATCTCTTGGAAGCCTTATTTTTGAAAACAACATCACTGCCATTCCCTTTATGTAGCTATCCATAACTTGTTTTTCTTTTAATCACACCTCCTTATTCTCAAATATGTTTTGCAGTAACTTGTTTAAAGTACGACACGGGAAAGGAAGTGGCAAAAGATAAGCTCTGAATGCTGAAGGCATACATTCACTTTGCTTCCTGCAATAGGTGAGCTATCCCAGCATGCCTGGGTAAACATGGAACCAGCCTCTTAAACAACAGAGGAGCCGGAAGCGCAGGAGTGATTTGCTATGTAAAAATAAAATGAGGAAAAAATGTACTGTAAAGGAACATGAAAAAAGAAAGACAATAGCAATGAAGAAGGCATAGGGGATGGGAACATGGCAGGTGTACAGATATTCACACAGAACATCCATAGCATACACAGAAATAGCACTTTCTCCCAGTTTCTGCTATGTAGTTCTGGCCATATGATTTTCCTTCCTCAGTGGCAGAAGAATGGAGAAAGGGAGCGAACGAGGAACGGCCATGAGCGGTGTGCGTGCCCACATGGGCAGAGAGTGAGCTGATGCCAATGAAATAATACTTCACAATGGTTTATTCTGGGATTTTATTTTAAGTTTGAAAACAAGCACGGATAGTAAACAACATACTGAAGCAGAAAAAGATACAGGAATCACTTTTCCAAAGCTTAAATACTCTTCCAAAAAGCTCACTGTAAATCTACCCAACAAGTAAAATATTAAGCTCTAGATTATTAACTGTTTCTTCTAACCACTTTAACTCAGAGCAACATCTTCAGGTGCAGCTCCTCACCCTGGTAAAAAGGGTTTAGATGGTAACTCAGGTCTGATGCAACTTTTAACGTATCAGGACTTCAAGTACTCCCAGAACTTACTTCTTGTTTGAAGGTTGATAAGGGGAGTCTCAGTGCTTCTCGGAGAAGTGTATACATGCCAGAAATGAGGAAAGCAAGTTGCTCTTCTGAGAGATTAGAGCTTTCTGCAATCAGCTTGACAGATTCCTTGCAGTCTTTTCCTTCCAATGCATTAACAGCGACTGTGAATAAGAGAACAAAGCAAGATCCCTTTACAAAGGGGAAGACCTGGAGACCATGAACACCAGAGCTGTGTCTGTGATTTTACTTGACTTAATGTACTGGCATTTTTCCTGACGTGAAACTGTCACTTCAGGTCTCTGTAAATATACTCGATCATCCACCACCACGGCTCGGTCTCACAACACTTTACCTAGAGAACTTCAATGAATTAACCTTTTACATCACAGAACTGAAGATGTTTTCACTCTTGAAATATGTTCCAGTGAGATAATGCAAAAAAAAATTTTAAAAAATCATTGCTTACAAATACAAATCCAACCTGAGCTTCTTTCAACAAACTTGTTCATATCAGAAGTCTGCTTACAGCTTAATTACACTTCTGATACACAGGATAAGAGAAGATTGAGAATAAACAATTCAACACTGTTCTCCAACATTTCACTTAACTAATTTATCTTGTAATGTCATCAGAGACCAAGGATTAAATGAGGAAGGAGACAAAACTAAACCTTCTAGTCTTGTAGTTTGCACAACTGCTGATAATACAAACTTTAAAGGAAATTGCTGCTAACTCATGTGGCAGTATTATACACTAATAACTGTTGTGGGCTTATCTCAATCTTCATCTCTCAGTTATTCTTCCTTTGTCCATACATGTACTGGCTGATGTAAATTTCTGTTGCCATGTCAGCCTCTGTCCTGCACTCCAGCCAGTCTGGATGGACTGCTGGAGCCACAGGAAGCCCTACTGTGGATAAAAAAAAGAGATTACTAACACAGTCCTATTGCAGGATTGGGGCATTAGACTTGTCATTTATGATGAGCCACATTTAGTGCTGGGAATAAACCACGAAAAGTAGGAAACATCAAACAAGTGTTACTTAAAGTCAACATTAAATGATTAGCTTAATAACGAAGCTTTTGGGGAAGAAAGGGTTTTAATAAAACTGCCAGCCTCCCTCAGGTGGTTTCCACTGACTTCTAATGCTGGATAACTCTCTTTGCTTTTCATATTTTTAAATCCACACCAAATTCAGTGGCGGGTCCTGGGTCATTTGTGCGGCTGACTGAGTGTGTCTGGCACTCTGTGCGTGGCATATTTCACACAGAGCAGCTAGGATGTGTGAGGTGCTAGTACCAAGCTTTCCATGCTGCCTGAAAAAGGCTCTGCTCTATGACAACAAAACCGACATTGAGAAGAGTCTTCGTACTAGAAAGGCCAAACACAGATCAGCCCTGAGGGCTGCCTCCTAGGTCACACACTGAGCTGACTACTTACCTGCTTAAATACAACTTTGACCTGTCTCTTCAAAGAACAAGTTACTTACAGCTTTTAACTAGACAGCTTTAATGACAATATCAGTCTTCTTTCTGTTGACCAACATTAGTAACTGGTTAAAAATCCACGTCTTCTTTTATAACCTACTTGCATTACTCAAGAATGCAAGACTTTTCTACTCAGCATATCTCAGGGGACTCAGAAATATCAGCTGTACCAACATTTCCAGCAGTCACTCTGAGGGAGGAAAAAAAAAGGAAAAGAATAACCAAAAACCACCCCAAGAATACCTCACTGCTGGGTCATTTGCTCCTAGCAGAAGATGCCTGCGGCCTCAAAGGGTTTAGTAGAGCCTGCAATAACACTGGCTGGATAACCCTGAAGATAATGGTATGTGCAGTTTTTACATCATGAATTGAGCAGGCATACGAAGCAACATCTTGGGGTTTTTGTATTAATCATTATTCAGTAATAGAGTAACAGCAACAGACCCAGAAAACTAACTTGGTGCCAGCACCAGAACAGTTTAGATACACTCTGCTGAAATCCACTACATCTTCAAAGTCTTGTAAACCTACAAGGGAAAAAACCTCTGTCCTTCACGCGGTTAACCACAGACCAGCAAGAGCAGAAGCCGGGGAGGTTTCTGCCAGCTCTGCATAATCTAGAGACTGCCTCCATCCGCTCTGGGGCACTTGGGTGAATCAGGGCGGTGGGGTCACCTGCCCTCAGATGGAGCCGAAGGACTGTTTGCTCCCCCTGGAGTAGGAAGCGTTTATTGCACACCTAAATATAGGCGATAATTTAGACCGAAATTAAACACAGATGGGGTTTAGGAGACGGTCAGGATTCCTGGCACCAAGATAACTTTTCGGTCTACATTGCCCCTGCACTAGACAGCAAATATGGTTCAACATCTATATTTACTCTGCCTACGTGTAGCTTTATTGCTTTCAGTTACTGTAAGGCAACCCTGGAAACATTGATATGTTTCTGAGACCGTGCAGCAACACTTTTAAAGACAAACCAGCTCCCAGATGCTTTGAGTCCTTTATTGACTCAAACCGAGGAGAGAAAACCTGAGAGGAAGTTAGCTGAGCAGCAGCGCTCCGCCGTGCTGTGTGCCAGTCGCTCCCCTCCCGGCTGACCACCGACAAGCTGGGCTTTTGCTCTGCTTCAATTGTTCTGCGGTTATTTTGAAGACAGTAATTTACACATCCGAGGCACTCTGATTTTGTTAGAAAATTCTCTACCCGACTTGGTTGAGGATAGGGGGAAGCCTGACCACCCATCAGACTGGCAGCGCATTTCCACCCGCACAGCCCCTGCTGACAGAACGCTTGCACTCTGAGGTCCCTTTACTTTCTCCGTGGGGCCTTGACGTTCACACGCCCTCCGCAGCCTGAAGGAGGCTCAGCCGCTGGGCCTGGGACCGAGAGGTGAGCGAGGAATGATCTGAGCAGCGCTCGGGGTGACCGTGGGGGTCACTCACAGCCGCAGCAGCCCGTAGCCCGTTCTCACAGGCTTTATTGAGCACAGCCAAGAAACCTTCGCTGCGTTTAACCCTCCGCTTCTCCTTCCTGCGGGGAAAAGCCCTAGGAAGCGTCCCAGGAGCGCTGCAGCCCTTGCCCACGCAGAGCGGACCGTCCAGCTGCTTTTGCCTTCCACGGTTTCCCAAGGAGGGCTGCGCCCACCCCTGGGGTCTGTGGGGGGCGCCCGCCCCGTCCCTCCGCGGCGGGGCAGCGAAGACCCCCCCGCGCCCAGCCCGAACGGAGGGCGGCGGGCGCACCGGGGCAGGCCGCGATCGGGCCCTACCTTTGAGGAGCCGCCGGAAGACCTCCTTGCCCACGTCCTGCACGCCCCGCGCCATGGCCTCCACCTCGGCCGGCACTCGCGGCCCCAGGAAGCCACCGCCGCGACCTGCGCCGCTCTCGCCGTGCCCGTAGGCCGCCCCCGCGGCCCTACCCACCGCCACCGCCATAGCAGCGCGGCCCCGCCTGGCGCTGACGGGGGAGTGTGTGCCGGTGTGGGCACGTTTGAGCAGCCACTTGCCCTCCGCCGCGGCAGGGGGCGCTGTGGCGGCGCGGTGGCCCGGTGGCGGAAAGAGTCGGCCGCGAGACGGAGGCGCATCCCGGGACCGGCAGCTCATGGCGGCGCTTGAGGTTCGGCTGCTGCGTGCGTGAGGCGCCGGTCTTCTTCCTGCCGCCGAGCCGCGCCGGAGCCCTCCCCGCCCCCGCCGCCATGACCGAGGAGCCGTACGAGAAGTTCCTGGCTCCTGAGGAGCCGTGCCCGCTGCTCTCGCACCAGCACCCGCCGCGGGGCGGCAGCTTGAGCCTGAGCGAGGAGGGCTGCTTGGACGTCAGCGACTTCGGCTGCCAGCTCTCGTCCTGCCACCGCACCGACCCGCTGCATCGCTTCCACTCCAACAGGTCCGCCCGCGGCTCCGAGAGGCGGACCGTGGCGGCTGGACCGCGGCGGCTCGATGATGCCCGGGGGGGAGGGGGGTGCCGGGGCGGGCGTGCGGCGCGGCGGCGCCGAGGAGCCGTCGGGCTGCCCCTGAGGCAGCGGTGGCGGCGGAGCTGGCCGCGCAGGAGGGCTGTGCTTCCTCCCTCCCTCCCTTCCTTCCTTCCCCCGCGCCCGAGTCTGCTGCGAGCCCGCGTGTGACCGAGCCCCGGCCGCTCCCGCTGGCCCCGCGCACGCCCCGCTTGGGTTGCGTTCTCTTTCGCGGGGCTGTGCGTGAGCTCGGCCTGCTGTCGCCTAACGACGTCGCGGTTGCTGGAGTGAGCTTGGCGGATTATTTTAAGGACGAGTTTGTTCCTTGTTTGGGTTTCTTAAAGCGCGGGTTCGAGCGCCCGAGGGCGGGCAGCCGGGCTGGCGCGTTTGCCGTGCGGGAAGGCAGGCCTGGCGCGGGCACCGGGCACACCCGCGGAGGGTCGGAACGGGTCCGGTGGCTTGGTGGCTGCTCCGATTCCTGCGGAAACGTTTCCCTCCCACGCTTCTAATTCGGAACAAATTGCTCTGTCTGTAGAAAAGGCCTAGCCTGAAAATGTAAGGAAATACTAGTTGTGCTTAGAAGATCAAACGCAAACAGGCCTGCTTACCCAAGGACACAGCTCTGCTACTGCTACATAGACCGAAACAGGAATACCTACACAGGAATAGGGCACTATCCTTTCTTGAGAACAGTTTGTGAGATTTGAACATACGTGTGGGAGAGGTTTGGTTCCTGTTCCAAAGTTGTGAGATACTTTTACTGGTCATTAGTGTTTCTACTACACCGTAATGAAGAGCGAGTAATCTTTCAACTGAACTTGTATGAAATCATGGAAATCTACTAAAAGTGACATTCACAAGGGCAAGCTCATGATGGCAGGTTCTTAAATGACTCAGCATGAAAAGCCTTGATCAAATGTGATACACTTCCATGATCTAGTTCTTGCGTTGTAAGACCCAACTGTGATATGAACGGTAGGGTGTATTCACAGCAAATCTGTAAGATGAACGAATGATATTAATCAGATTTGCATTTAATACGTTTTTTATGGGTCTCCTTCGTTTTCTAAGTGTGCTCTTCAGGTTTCTTCATGTTACAAACCCAGGCATCTTGAGTGGGTATTTCACTTCTTCAGGCAAGGGCGTGCCTCGTCTTGCACTGACTAAATCATTACAGATGCACAGTTCAATCTGTGGTGTTCACATAAAGCTTTCCTTTTTTTTCAAAGTTAGGGATAATTTTAATGTAGTTCCCACTTCTTGATAATCCAGTTCACCCCAGTGAGTAGAACAGCCCCACTGGGTATGAGGAGGGGAGGGCTGCCTGCTGCGATTACTGCATGCCCAGAGTATCCATGCATTGTTGGTTGGTGGAGCCCCCATACCCCTGTGTTTCCATGGGTCTGGAAACTTTGTCCACACTCTTTCCATTCATCAATATTTCATGAATACTGAAACTGTAGTAATGCTCAAAAGCATGCTGTGTCACCATGCTCATGTTCTGCTCTATACCGATTGATTGCCCTGCCCACAAAAGCCTGTGCCAGTAAAATACCACGTGTGTAAGGGATGCAGACAGGGAGGACAAGATCTCCTGCATCTGCTAAAAGGAAAGTATTTAAAATGTCTTTAACGTTGGATGAATAGGTGTGGGAGTGAGTCCATCACAAACATATTTAACCAACCTAGTATGCAGCTTCAATGACACTGGGGAAGACCAGCCTTTCTGGGTGATGACGTTGCTCAGCTTTTGCAGTTGGATACAGGAATGTTTTTCTAGTTAGCCAGGCTGAAGTGGATAGTTTGGGGGAATAATAATTTAATGGGTTTGTGTGGTAAATTTTAGAAGTCCCATTCCAATTATTTTGGCCATATTGCAGTGCTGTGCTGACTTGTAGTTGTCTCAACCTATTTTTCACCAATATGCAAAATAAATCTAGATGCAGAGACTGATTTCATGAGCTTGTTAAATTCTGGCTTAGTCTCATTAGAGTAAAACACCTGTTCTGTGAGGTTTGAGTCCTCAGTTGTTTTCCTTAAGCAGCAGCATTAATTAGGTTTTTAAATTAAATCAGGGGGGGGGGCTGGGGGGAAGCAGCAGTGTTCTGTTTTGGCATGGTAACGTTTTCACACAGGTCACTCTCCCATCTTGCACTGTCTTATTCCAACAACATGTCCAACATTTTTGGCACTCAGAGTTGAAAATAGTGAACAGCAAAGCCTTGGGTATATCCATAATGTGTTTCCTTCTTAAGCCTTAGTTTTGTGGGGGATCATCAACACAGATTTTCTCCTTGTCTCCTATTTGCCTTGAAGTCCAGTTGATTTATTTCTTAGTTTTGTATATTTCAGTTCACACAGAACTTTAAATATCCCAACATACCAGAAATTATCTTTTTAGTTCCGTGTATTTAAAAAAAAACACCAAAAAAACCCCAACCAAGACAATTTACACACTACACAAATCATGGATCTGGGGTGGAAACTGTTAATATATTAAAATAAAGGTGTGGTCACACTGTGTATGGATTTTTGCCTTGCCATTTTTAACGTTGGGTTTCCTTTGGTGTTATTTATAGACCTTTAAAATAATTAAAAATAGAACAATTTACATTATTGAAATAAAATCAATGCATAATGTTACTGACAAGCTGAGGTAGTTCTGTGAGGCTTTAAAAAACGGCTTTTTTCAGGATGTGATGCTGATATGTTTGCTGCTTCCTATTTGTTTTGTCCTGTTTTGCAGGTGGAACTTGACGTCCTGTGGAACCAGCGTAGCCAGCTCGGAGTGCAGCGAGGAGCTGTTCTCATCGGTTTCGGTTGGGGATCAAGATGACTGTTACTCCCTTCTGGATGACCAGGAATTCACCTCTTTTGATTTGTTCCCTGAGGGAAGTGTCTGCAGCGATGTCTCTTCTTCCATCAGCACATACTGGGATTGGTCAGACAGTGAGTTTGAATGGCAGGTAAACTAGTTCCACTGTAAAGGTTAAAGTTTTTATAAACTATTAAGTGCTGGGTTTAGCTTTAATTTAAAAGTTCTTAGCATTTGTTTCTTGGTAACTACTGAGTGTTAAGAGCAGAAACCTGAAACTTCAGCAGTAAAGGAAATGTTTTGTTCTGTTTTCTTCTGGCATGCTTAATCTGGAGGAGAGACTGTGGGTCAGCTCTTCAAAGAGAGGTGCTTCCACGTTCTGGTAGTTTGGTTTTAGTGACCAACATGCGTCTTGTAACGATGAGCTTAGATCCTTTGTACTGAAGGACAAAGCTGCACCAGGGCAGGTTCAGATCAGATGTTAGGAAAAAACATTTCACTGCAAGAGTTGTCAGGGCCTGGAACAGGCTGCCCAGGGAGGGGGTTGAGTCACCTTCCCTGGATGTGTTTAAAAAAAGGGTAGATGAGGTACTTAGGGATATGGTTTAGCTTAGGATGGGAATGGTTGGACCTGATTATCTTAAAGGTCTTTTCAAACCTTGTGATTCTGAGGATCTGCTCAGCTACTGAAATCAGGTTATAGATGTCTGCTTCCAGTGATTTGGTCACATGATACCATCTTCTGGAATGGAGCCTGGCACCTAGGTAAAATGTAGAAGCTCTTGCTGAAGCCTATTTCCATCTTTTTTTTCCCCTGTGCCAGTAAGAACACAGAGCTTCCTGTGTCTCACCAGCATGGGAAAAGTGTGAGAGGGAACCAAGTCTTCCTTTTTCCTAGTCTGTATTGGATGCAGTCCGGGTCAGGTATCTCTAGTTTGTGGTAGTCTTTGTTGTTGGGCAGGTTTTCAGTTGTGATATGCAAATATTTTTATGTATTATAGACTTCAATTGACTTTTTATATTGTAGACTTAAATCAATTGTGAATGTATACATAGCATTGAAATAGGAAGCCTGGTGCTTCAGAATAAACTGAGGAACACTTCTAAATTTTGTCATAAAGCTGAGTGAAAGCATGTACAGTCTCCTCTACACACAGTGTAATGGCTGAAAACACTGCTTTCAAGGAAAGACAAACCCTGTTCCAGAAGATACAAATATCCCAGGGACTGAGATTAGCTCTGAGTTTGGATTCTTTTAGCCTAGTTAGGCTTAGTTTAGCCTCCTTTCTATGTACATCGTATCACAGAAGTTACAAGTTTGTTTGTATAATGCAACCTGCAGGAACAACTCAGGTTGGATCCCAGAGATTCAGAGCTTCCTTGAGTTGTGAATTTTTAATGGCCTGATAAAGTTAGCGATTGATTTGAAAAGAAGCAGCTGCCTGTGACTTAGTTAGCTGACAGCATGTTTGATTAATAAGTTGCTTTTAAAAATTATACTTTGGGTTTTTTTAAACAAACACTTCTTAAGAGACATACTTGATTGGACTTGTAGAATTTTGGAAAGACTTCTTTGTAGCTCTTTATGGTGTTACCTGGCAGAATCTGAGTGTGAGTAATGCAACTGTCACACTTTAACTGGAAGTGCATTCAGAAATTACGTGTCAGTTGTTTAAATGAAGCTAGTTAAAGTTCTGCACTTGCTTACAGGAAAATGACAGTGATTTTAATTGAATTGTCTTGTGTAATTATGGGGTGTGGTATAAATGAAACCTCCTTTGAAGTTATCTTCTTTAAACTAGACTTACGCTTGTAAAATGGAACGTTTAGCTTTGGGTTTGGATTATAATGGACAATTTACGTTGGAAAAGAGGAATAGTTGAAATGCCACATCATTCTGCTTTTCTTTTAAATGGAAATTTGTAAAAAGAGGATTGATAAGAAGAAAACAGCGTGAGTTGAGTTTGCTGCACTTGCTGTTTGTTGGAAGATTTAAAGGAGCACTGCAGGGTTATGGGTAATTATTAAGTTGTTAGAGTACATAGATAAGTGATGCTTTGCTAATCTGATGGTATGTTTTGAATCCTTAATAGTGTTAGAATGACTTTAAATCTGCCTACTGTATTCTAAGGCTTTGTTCTTTCTCTTGCATATTACAAGTTGCCTGGCAGCGACATTACAAGTGGGAGTGATGTACTTTCTGATGTTATACCCAGTATTCCGAGCTCTCCCTGTCTGCTCCCCAAAAAGAAAAACAAGCATAGGAATCTTGATGAACTTCCATGGAGTGCAATGACAAATGATGAACAGGTGAAACTGACTTTTTTCTTATGTGAGAACTGTACTATACAGAACTTCCCATTAGTGCCACATCTTAGATGTACTGATTGCTGTAGGTGTAAATGTTGAGGCTGGAGTAGTACTGCATAGCTCTAAACTAAATCTGGTCTTCTGCATCTGTAGTAGGCAGGTTAACTTGTACTCAGTTTTCATCCTGATTTTTTGGGGCTAGAATCATAGGAAGTGTGATACCTGAGCACATTTTATTCTGCTGGCCCTTCCCCTTTTTCTGTTACTCATTTAGAACCAATAATACTTTTTGAATGGCTTGCCTTTCTTTGGGTCCTAGGTTGAATATATCGAATACTTGAGTCGCAAAGTCAGTACAGAGATGGGACTTCGAGAGCAACTCGATATTATTAAAATTATCGATCCGACTGCTCAGATCTCACCTACAGATAGTGAATTCATTATTGAATTGAACTGTCTCACAGATGAAAAACTGAAACAGGTGAGTTAAGGCTTGTACATATGACTTTGCCATTTCAGCATCTGGCATGTCTTGCAAGATCTCATATGGAGTTGTGATAGACTTTTGTACATGATAATTAGATATAGGGAGATACTCCAGAGTACAGTGTTGTCAATGAGGGAAAATAGAGTTCAAAAGCATGTATTTATCCTTTATGTGGAATTACTCTGGTTATGTATTTTTAATGTGTGTTAAGCCTAAACTAGCATGTGTGATGTGTTACGCTGTAAGCCCAGTATGGCTTGTGACAAAGCATATTCCACTTTGTGATCATCAACTGGTTGATATGGTAGCTGTATGTTACTGCCATCTTAGTCTTTGTACTACTGTGATGTGGTGTTGGGAAAAGATGCAGTGTCCAAACCGAACTCCTTGGTGTTGCTCTGTATTTGTGATAATGATGAAGGTAAAGATTAAAAATGTGAATAATTTCCTGCTCTTATGGGCTTGACCTATTTCATATTTCAAATATGTTATAAATATCTTCTTAAAGTAGAAAAGTACTGGTTTTCTTACAGCCACTTTTGTTTGTCTGTATGTTACAGAATAAAGGGGTTTGATACATTAGGTAAGCAATTTAGCTTAGTTGAATTTGACTGCTTTTCCTGTTAGTGTTGAAATTACTTTCTGTTATGTAGTGGAAAACTCAGGGGGCAGGAGAGGGGAGAAAATCTCAAACCTTGTTACTTAATTTTCTTCCCACCTTTACAAAGTTAACATTAACTTAGTTAAGTTCTCCTGATGACTGCCAGATGGCTTGGGATTTAAGCAGGCACAGCAAAATGTTTTAAAAGACTAACTGAATTGATCCAATAACTTGATCATTCATTAATAGGCATGTGGTGGTTTTTCCATGGAAAGGAGTATCTCTGTGCAGTATTTACCAGGCTTTTAGTAATTCTGCTGCCTCTGTTCTAAAGGTGAGAAATTATATCAAGGAACATGGACCTCGTCAGCGGCCTGCAAGGGAAAGCTGGAAGAGAAGTAGCTACAGTTGTGCGAGTACCAGCGGTGTGAGCGGTACCAGTGCCAGCAGCAGCAGTGCCAGCATGGTCAGCTCAGCCAGCAGCAGTGGTTCTAGTGTCGCCAACTCCGCTTCCAACTCCAGTGCCAACATGAGTCGAGCGCACAGCGATAGTAATCTGTCCACAAGTGCTGCAGAAAGAATCCGGGATTCAAAAGTAAAGTTCCTAGTTATGTGCATGTGTGTTAAGCTGTCTGCCTTGTTCAGGGTGCTGATGTGATCTTAAACTGGCTTATTTGTTCTGAAGGAGCGTGGTTAGTGACTGAGGATCTGCTGAAGTGATCTAGTTAAACCAATGCTGCTGTTTCTGCTGACATCATCATGATGCGTTTAAACTTGGTCTCTATTGCTTCTAAGTCAAAGCCTGAAGTTTATATGTAGTAGATCTTCTAATTTCTTCTGTTTAGGATAAGGTTAGTGGGGGTTGAATAAGGACTTGTGCATTTACCAGTTCTTTGAATGAACACAGTTTTCCCTCCCAAAAAATTTATTCAACATTGATCAACCTAATCTGGGCATAGTTTCTGTATAGTGAAGACTGTCTTACTTGGGAAAAAAACACACAATCAGAAGTTTCATCAGGCTTTTTGAATCTTCCTCAGTTTATTCTTCCATAATGTCTCATGGGATTACTTGGTGAGGGGTAACCTGCTGACACACATTTCAGTTCAAGTAGTACTGTGGCACTTGTCCTGTCCCCATAATTTCAGTTTCAGTTGTGGAGGAGAGGAGCAGTTTCTGCTTGCTCTGAATGTCTCGGATTGTTACCATAATGCTGTGACATTCCCTCTGCAATAAGGATTCTTCTGATCTCAGATCAGTATGCAGCATCACAGGTTGATGTAGAATCATAGAATATACTGAGTTGCATGGGACCCATAAGGATCATTGAGTAGTGCTTCATAGAATCATAGACTGGTCTGGGTTGGAAGGGACCCCAAGGATCATAGAGCTCCAACCCCCCTGCCACAAGCAGGGCCACCAACCTCCAGGCCTGGGTCTACACGTAATTCAGAGGTGGTAATTGGTCTTGATATTTTAATATTAGATACGGTTTGGGATGAATATTTGAACCACCTCTGAGATTTCATTTTAGTTATTTTTCAGAGCAGGTATTATCTTAGAGGTTAACTTTGTTGTGGTTTAGCCCCAGCTGGCAACTAAGTGTGATATGGCCACTCATTCACTCTTTTCTCTGGTGAGATGGGGAGGAGAATTGGAAGAAAAAGGTATAACCCATGGGTTGGGATAAGGACAATTTACTAGGACAGAAAGGGAGAGGAAAATAGCAACACCACTTCGAAGAGAACATACAAAATAGGTGATGCACAGTGCAATGTACTTATTTGCCCAGAACCTGAGCAGCAACCAGCAAACCAGCAAACCTGGCTGGTTTCCCCCTTAACGTACTGAGCATGATCTCACGGTATGGAATATCCCTTCTGCGAGTTTGGGTCAGCTGTCCTGTGCCTCCTCCCAGCTCCTTGTGCAAATTAACTCCATCCCAGCTCAAAACCAGGACACACTTGGATTTGCCAGCTTTGCAGAACAAAAACTTACTTCTTTGTCTCTTGTGTATGTTGACAGAAACGGTCCAAGCAGAGGAAGCTACAGCAAAAGGCCTTACGCAAGAGACAGCTGAAAGAACAGAGACAAGCTCGTAAGGAAAGACTGAGTGGATTATTTCTTAATGAAGAAGTGCTCTCTTTAAAAGTGACTGAGGAGGACCATGAAGGAGATGTGGATGTTCTAATGTGACAGGGGTGAATTTATCAGTGTTCTTTCTAAGCCTTAAATGTATTATCCTTATTGTTTACATATATTTCTTGACCAAATTTTGATTAGTGCTAACAGTATAAACCAGATCTTTTTTCTCAAGTGTAATTTTGGTATGAAGGTCTAAGAATTGAGTACCTTCAGCTTTTTTTGAGACTAATTTTGCAATGAAGACTTCAGAAAATTAACTGACTTCTGAAAAGCTGCTGAATAGATACAATTTTAATGGAATTCAAACTTGGCTGATACGTTAACTTACGTGCAAGACCTAAGTCTAGGGATGCTTTTGGATGACACTAAGCATGCATTACTATGCTTCAGCTGTTTTGGTTTTTCCAACTTAGAGTTAATATTACACTTGGCTTGCTCTGCTTTCCTTTCCCATTATTAGGAAGATTGTTTAGCATGAGGAAAAAAAATCTTTAGTTCTGTAGGGCTTTCTTCAGTCTTGCTCTTGGATCATACAAATACAAAGTACTGCGATAAATCATTTTCTAGAAGTTGTGATTTAGCTCAAACTACCCAGAAAACAAGAAGCAGGACTTCTAATGCTGGGAATCTGTAACAGAAATAATGGCTAATGTAGTTATTTAGGAAGCAATTAGAATTCAAAAAGCAATTTGCAAGCTTAGTCTTCAAAAAGTTATTTTGCTGCTCAGTATCTTATAGTCAGATTGTTACTAATGGTTGACCAGTGCATCCCTAGTATTGCTATGAAAAGAATCAAATAAAAACATCTTTATGCATTGAGAGTACACTGATCTGCAATTAAGTTGTCTAGGATACTACTTACTTCTGTTTCCAGTACCATGTTTAACTGTAACAACCTAGTGGTGCACAACTTTGGTGGCTTTTTTTCCCCAGAAGCATATCTAAATAGATTCATGGTGTTGGCAAGAGAACTTCATTAATGCAGCTGTGCTTTTTAATTGTACGTTTAGCTGAGGATGTCTTCCGTGTGGGTTGTTACACCATTACATGTTTCAGAGTTCTCCTTTTGTTGTCTGCTTTAGAAATTTCTCTTGATAAGAAAATGAGGTGAAATTCTGACTTTCAGGTAGGGAGATAGTTTTAACCTGTTTCCTAATTCTGACAATCTGTAAGGTGACTTTCCTCTTTATCCTGAACTACTTGTTACAGAACTCCTTCCCCCCACAGCTGAGATAAATTATACATTTCAATGTGAAATTTAAAAGATTATAGAAGTATTTTCTAGTCCTGAGTTTAGGGAGTAATCATCATCTTGATGCTTCATTACTTTGATTTTGCTCTTGTGATTAAGGAGTTTGGCAGCTTAGCGTGGCCACAGGTGCCTGTAGCTGCAGGATATAGCCCAGTCCTGCAGAATTGCATCACCAGGTTTATGTAGGGCTACTCACATGTGTTTTGCTTGTTCTGCACAGACTTACTAGCCCTGACTGCTGAATATTTTTCATTCAGAAGTGGCATTCCTTGTAGCCTCAAAACAAGCTGACCAGTAAAATATTTGAACAACAGTCACTGAAAAGGCTTCAATGAGAAATAAATGAGGTTCATAGTCAAACTAGTATGTGTGACCTTAGTCACTGCTGCTAGACAGCCAGTACCCAGATTTGGCCACTGACTGATTAAAAGCTGTGCAATGTTGTTGTAGACTTGAGTGTTAGTTACCCCATATGGCCAGTTGTTTGGCCACTAAGCAGAAGTGACTGTTGCCTGTCAGTGTTTGCTTGTACTGCACTGTAGCTGGTTGATGCCTGCCTTTCTCCTGTAGAAATAGTCCCCAAAACTTCTTAGCAGTATACAGATTCCTGGGATTTTAGATTCATGTAAATCTGGGGCTTCTTTTAAGTATCTTGGATGGAAGAAAAAAATTGAATTGCTGTCAGTTCAGCTAATTTCAGGGTGCAGTTTTTGAACTCTTGCAACTTCTGTGGCTGTAATGGGTGAATTAATCATGAAACACTTCACTGTGTGCACACTGTCACAGTTCAGCCCAACATTTATTTTCTGCAGTGACTTTGAAATGTTGGGTTTTTTTTTTCTTTTTTTTTCTTTTCCTGAAGAAAAATGCACACTTAGTACTGTAGAGAATTGAGACTCTGGAATCAATTGTGAGAGAGGCACAATATCTCAGTGTGGTGGAGCATGAAAGTGTGTTACTTTATTCCGTTTCAGCAGCTCTTCAAAGTTTAAAATCCCCCAGGCTTTGTTGAGAGAAGACCACCTAATTTACATGAGGTACAGTTCTTTTGTCACCTAGCTACTAGCTTCCAGAGATGAGGAAATGAGGGAGGGTAGCATTTCCATCATGATCTTAGTGTGAGTGTGTAAGTATAAAGTAATCCAAGTGATTAGATGGGTCCAGTTACAATCTGTTACATTGGATGAAAAGGTCCTGGGTGCCACATGTTTTCTCCAACTGGGTACTTCAGTCACTTGTATGATTGTTAAAACAATACAAGACACTGGATTTCCAGGGGTTCCACAGTAATAATTTATGGCTCTGTAATCTTATATTCCTGGCATGCTTATAACCTAAGAATACAGAACTCTGAATATCCTGATAAGAATGAAGAATAGCATCTTGCTTACCTGACGATTGTACTTGGCACCTGAGAGAATGAGGCCTGAGGTAGCTGTGGGATTCAGGAGTTCTCACATTATTCTACATGTTTGGGTTTTTTCCCTTTCCTGAGTCCTAATGACCTGCTCATTTTGTGGAGTGTTTTATCAGGTTCTCATCTTTCCCTGCAGTTCACTGCCTTCTTGCCCAGGGAGGTGGTTGAGTCGCTGGAGGGATATGAAAGACAGGCAGATGTGGTGCTTAGGGACATGGCTTAGTGGTGGACTTGGCAGTGTTATGTTACTGGTTGGACTCAGTGATTTTAAGGGTCTTCCAACCTACATGATTCTATGAATTTGTATTGGGTACCTGTGGCATTGCTCAAACAGTTGGAGCTTTAGTTAAACCCAGTTGTGCTGGTTCAGGTGTTGGCCATTGTGGCTACTGCTTTGTTTTACAGGAAGTTATCTACAGGTTACTGGATGCAGATAAAGAAGAGTAACACTGCTAAAATGATGCATTCTTATTAGCACTTTTTCACAACCCAGTCAAACCTATGTGTTTTATTCACAATTTAAAAAAAAAGTCAAACTTAAAAGCAAAAGAGGCAAATAGGAAAAGGCTCGTGGTTGTATGGCTCCATGGCACTGAAGCTGTACACCTAGGTGCTCTGTACCCACTGTAAAATGAATGTAATCAGTTTACACTCTGTAACATTAACAGTTTGCTTCCATGGTAACTTTTTCTCTAAAAAGGCTTAGAAGGAGCACTGAAAGTCTGGTTGCAATAGGACTGTAAACAATAGAGAACATTCTTTTCTAATATGATTTTAAATATGGGGAAGAAAGCTAGCTGCCTGACAAACCTGTCTAATTTTTGTGTGTGTATCTAATGTCATCCTTTCTCTCTGTTAAGATATTATCTATTTTTCTTTATCTGGGAAACTGATTCAAAGATGGTTATACTATGCTCAGCATGAGGTGCTTACTAAGAGGAGCAAGAAAAGTCTTTGCAAGACTTTCCTGGGCTTAACTTCTAGTTCTCATCTTGTGGCTTGAAACCTGTGAAGATCATTCTCTGGGGAAAAAACAAACCAACCTGCTTGAACTTAGCATTTACATCAGAATGCACATACAATACAGAAACATATAAAAATGGCAATATTCACTGTTCATCCTATGCTGAATGGCCTGAGGCCATTTCTTTTCTCCTAACAGTCTTTTAGATTTGAAATCGTGCATTGGTCTATAAATATTAATAAAACTGACTGTTTTGGGGGACTCTTGAATTTCATTCTTATAAGCCAGATTTTCATGGCAAATGTTGTCAGATACATCAGTTTCATGTTCTTTAGCTTCCTGATCTTGCAATTATTCTGCATAGAAAAGAAAAATCAACATGCATTTTCCATTTAAGGATTGCAAAGGTAGTTCATTAATCGACCAAGGACAAAGCATAGTAATATTCAAATCCTGTCTATTTTGACTATTAACTCTGATTAATCATATTTGCATTCTTTCTCATCTGGCTACCTTTAAAACATTTCCTTGTTATGAATAAATTCTTCAATTAAAAAAAAAATTGTAATAATGAAGCCTTGAATATAATTCATAACCAAAGCAAGGGGAAAAGTGGGGTTTTGTGGGGTTTTTTTTTTTTGTTTATGGGGGGGAGAGATGGGGTATAGATTAGAGTATATGATACTGCTTAAATTAAGGGAGTTTTGTCCCAAGTTCTCTGCTAATTGTATTGCTAAAATGCACTTTTGTATAGAAAACTGTCCTCTGTACATTCTGTATCTACTTTCCACAGTGTTTATAAAGATTTTTCTGAAGTTGTGAAGGATTTACTGAAAGCTGCAATGCTGGTGACTGATGCTGTTGACTTCCAGTTTTCATTGTATTTGAAAATAGTTATGTGCATATTGAAGTGCAGGTTGGAATTAAAATTGATGATATAGCAAAGATATTCTGGTGAACCTATGTGGTATCTTCTTCAGAGCAGGGGGATCCCTCTGCAGGGCCTGTGTGCTCGCTGTTCGGGCAGGTAGCACAAATCAAGTGGCATATGGTGACTGGTGGTTGTGACAGAAAGCAAACCTGTCCCTCTGTAATGAGTGGTTTGTTGCCCACAGTTCTGACCAGAACTGTTTCAGAGGAAAGCAATTATTTGTTGAGAATGACATAAGCCAAGATCTTGCACTGAAAGGTGTCTGTCCTTAGCTTTGATTTCTGTGCCAGGGAATTTTTTTAAGATATATATATATATATATATATGCCTATATACTGTATGGGTGTGGGCATGGGAAGTCTAATCACTTTTGTTGCCAGCAATGACTCTGAATCTTCTGCTGTCACCATCAGTACCCATAGCCATCACACCAGCACCTGTTATCCTGTGATGTTTAAGGCACCTAGAAGGACCGACAAGCTGACAAACAGCCGTGTTCATCATGCAGACACCCATGTGTTGCTATTGTAGATCCAGATCTCACTTGCCCTGGCAGAAGCAGGTATGCTTGGGGATACCTGAAGTAGCAGTGATGCCCACCAAGATGTGAAGCATCAGCAAGGACATGGCAATGGCTTTGCAATCACCAGTGTTTGCGTAGGCTACAGTGAGGACATTTGCCAGCCTGTCTGTATATTCTGTGTTGTCCCTGTACCACATTTGCCTTCTGTAATACTGAGCTTTCAGGTGTAATGTTACAAAATTTCCTTTTCCCCCTTGGAATACAGCAGAAAAATCTGAAAACCTGAGAAGAGCAGCATTCAGAAAGACTCCTGCAGCATCTTGGGGATATAAAATGCCTTGTTCATCTTAGCTGAGGCTTGTCCAATGCTTACAGAAGTTGATTCTCATCAGACACAGAAGTGAAGTGACCAAATACTGCCATCCCAGCTTGTTTCTGTAGATACTGAGGGACAGAGAGGAACAGATCAGGGCAGAAATACTGCATGTTACAATAAGTCTCTTCAAATGGTCAGAGACCTTTAATTGGGAACCCACAGAGTAACTGTTTTCACCCAAAGGTAAGTGACAGTGCAGAGTGTTTTGGAGCAAAACATACTGAAATGTCACCAGGGACCTTGACCCATTGTGTGGACTTCCTGCTCCCTAGATAGCAGCTGGAAGCTGCAGGGAACATCGTGCTTGTGCTCTCCCAGTCTTGGGATCTCAGTGAGCCAGGGTGCTGTGCTTCAGACTTCTGAACTCTCCCAGCAAGTCCTGCTGCAGTAGTTCCTTACCAAGGTGACAGTTGCATGGATGAGTTGTTACACCCCTGGCAGACAGCTCTCTTTGTCAGGTGAGATCATGTGGTCCCAACTGAACACTGTGTTACAAATCCCTGACTATCCCTCTTCATTTCTCTCCTAAATGTAACATGTTCCACAGCAGCAAGAGATTCTCACTGATGGCCAAACGCTACTGGCAGAAGCTGAACTAAGTTTTCAGACTGGCAAAACAAATGGATAAACTTCCTTTACTAAACTGACAGGGAAAGATGCTGTTGGCTCAGATCTTTCTGGCCTCAGAAAGGTGATTGGAAGGAATACAGTATTTCAGCATGGGCTAGAAGACTCAGGGATAATACGGGTTTAAGGAAAAGAGTAGTTGAGAATTCTGGGTTGGGATGTTTTGAGTGTACCAGGAAGTACCGGATTTTGAATTCTGAGATGGAAGGAATGAATTTGCCAATGAGAAAAAACATTAGTTGAGGAATATAGGACCTAGGCTACAGAGGTCAGTAAAACTTAGGGTTATTAAAAGGCATCCTCACCCCTCTAATCAAGAGGTCTCTTACTACTGCTCAGTAGTAGTACTGACCTGTACACTTGATCCAAACACTTCCCAGTACAGGAAGAGTTACAGTTTGGTTTCCTGGGGTCCTTTCTATGTGCTCCTAAGTGTCCTAATGGAGAGAAAACATTTTTTCTAACTCCCTCCAGAACATTCATCTCTTGTAAATGGTTTCTCTGGTGTTGAGATCAAATTTAACATTTCTGACCTGAGACCTTATTTCATCCTTTTTATGTGCTGCAACACCTTGCACTTGGCAGCATCACTGGGGTAAAAACTTGTTCCTTGTAACGTAGACCAGGTCCCTGAGGTCTGTGATAATTCCTCTTGGCTGGAGAGTCTTTCTAATGCTACTTCAGCTGAAATACCTGCTGCGTTGCTGCAAAGTTGCTCGGAGAAAGAGGGTTTGTTGCTGTAGTGGAAACTGTTTGACCACCGCTTTGCTGTGATGTTAAGGGAAGGTATCTCACCCGGGTACCTTGTCACTAGAGGGAGCACTGTAGTCATTTTACTCGCCTTAGAGACGGCAGCTGCCAACGTTGCTTTGCTACAAACGCTTTATTCTGTCAGATTATAAAAATAACGGGATTTGCTTCTCTTCTTACGCTCTTTTTGAAGGAGGAACGTGTCTGTTAAGAGTTAGTTTTACAATAGTAACACTTCCAGTGGCTAAGGAAAAAAACCTTGCTTTCTGTGTGATGTTTGCTAATTCCTGCCTGGTACTGCATGTGGCAGTTGAAAGATGGAAATATATTCCTTATATTCCTGCTCAGAGTTAACTTGTGTGTGCATGCTGTACTGCTGCTTTAAACTCCCTGGTCTCAGTTTCAAATTCAGCCTTCCCCAAAGGGGACAGAGAACTTTGCAGTTGAAAATACTGGGTGATGATAGAAAAGAAGAGGGCAGTTTTAATGCACCAAGTCTCATCACGTAGGTACCTGTCTGTCCCTGGGAGGCAGGGGAGAGGTGATGTAGCTTGACAACCTTTATTTTTTGGATAACAACTCCTGATCAGAGCTCTGGGGCTTCCTTGGGAACAAAGGCAAATGCAGCCTGAGCAGGAGCTGGTCTGTAGTTGTTTTGGTTTTTTCTCTCTACTTCTCTGATAATTATTGCAACCTTTAAAATAAAGCTCACTAATGTTTATGATGACTGCAGAGAACACATGAGGATTTCTCCTGGAATCTCAGGTTCCTTCTTGGAAGTCCAGCTTTTAATGGCTCTGTGCAGAACTAGGAAGACTTTGAGCACTTGTGTGTAATCATGCAGATACGCTGGTGACTTGTCCTCTGCTATCTCTGTGTGAGGAGCTGTCATAGAAACAAAACACAGAAGGAAATACAAGTTTTAGTGGTCAAGTGAAATACTTTTGTAGACAAATCTTTGCTCACTGTGGGGTTTATAAGGTCTTTGGTTTTAAATTGTCACATCACTAGAGTAGAGAGATGCCTTCTTGTGTTCAGAGGGGAACTGCTGTCAGCAGGCCTTGGGCATACTGGCTGGTGGCAGGGTGGTCAGAGGCAGCTGGCTGCAAACTGCCTGGCCCTTGCCTGTGCTCCCTTCAGGAAAAAGCATTATCTTCTCAGTTTGAAGTTCTTTTCACAGAAGTAATATTGTCCAAATCTGATGACCCAGTGACGCTCACTGCGGCATGCTGGGCTGCTGCTCCTGCAGTGTTGGGAGAATGGATGCCATTGGCATAGGACTTGTGAAGTCCCAACTTCCTGAGCCCCTGCACTCTGCTGACTGCCACAGCATGGCCTGGCCAGGACGTGGGAACCTTCTCATTGTATCAGTTTAATGCTGCCGTTTGAGTTTAATGTGCTGCACTACACCAGCATGTCATCAAAATGTAAATTGCCTTATGTCTAGCAGCAGTTTGCTGCTGCTTCTGCTGTGGGAGAGTTGAGGTGGCTTGGCTCTCAAATGCACTTTTCCTTTGAAAATAGGGGATTGCTCTGAAGGGCTGTTGCTTCTGCTGGGATGGCAGTGTAAAGGTTCTTGGGCATGCTTTGCTTATCCCTCCTTAGTGATGGCTTGTGAATGGGGAAAAATACAGAGCAAATGGTCTGAAAGCTGTGGTGCCAGGTTCAAAATAGAATGTTAATGTCTGAATAGATGCCTGTCTGTAACACAGCTCCTGTGAAGGTACCATTCCTACTCAGCCTCTCGGTGGCAGATTAAGTCATTAATTCTGGGCCATCTCCTGTAGGGAAAATGTGTGTCCAAATAATCTTGCAGGGAGTAACCCTTGCAGAGTAAAGACCTTTAGAATGTGACATATGTCTACATAGCTCTCAACTTGTTTTTTTCAGGAACTAGGTAACAGGAAACAGCAGCAAGTATGACAGAGCAGCTCATCATAGGAGTTGCTGAAAAGATGTATTTAATTAATTATAGACCCTCATAGTTACTTAGGTAATTCTGATTTCTTAGTATGTTTCTATTCTTAGTTAAAAGGCAGTGATTTAGTCCTTGCTTGTTTTGTTCAGTGTGGAAATAAATAGATGAGTCGCAGGGCTTTGTTTCACCTTCCATTGGGAGCAATGGAAGCAAAGGAAGAGCTGGCACAAGTTCATTTTAATGGCTGGTCAGTTTTCATGTATGGACAGCTTCTTTCAGACACAGTTCAGACCACTCGGTAGGTTTGACACCTGCATTCAGGAGCTATCGAACAGTGTGATACATCAATTACTATCTTCAGCAGCGCTGGAAGGATGCAAGAACTGTTAACAACAGGTGTATTCTGTGAGCAATAACTGCTCCACATGCAGGACAGTTCTGTGCATGTCCAAAGATCTTGTACTTGACCTTCTTCCTAAGACAGAGCACAGTGGTGTACTTGCTACGTGGCTGGTACTGTCTGTGAAGCAGCTTGCACAGCTCTTGCCAGTTTCTATAGATCATTTTTGCTTAGGACCTCACAGCTGTTGGACGGTTCAGGTTGGTAACTCCTCTCTGCTCCAATAGAACACAGACCAGTTTGGGGACATCACCACCTCATCCCTTCCTTAGCAGCACTACGTTGTGGAGAATCTCATGGCAGTGTCAGTGTAAACCTTGGTTGTGTGGTTCCTGGGACTGCAAGTGCTGCTGATCAGAGCCAAAATGTGTGTTAGGAGGGTCTAAAAGCTCATGAATTGTGGCCCTGAATAGATGAATCTCACCATGCAGTCATGAGTGTATTTATTGTATTCAACTAACAATTCCCTTCTGAAAGCATCATTGAACACTGAAGTTGATCAAATTGTCATGTATTTATTTCATGTTCTTTAACTCATGTTTGATATTCAGGCAGCTCTGCTTTGAAAGGGTCCCTGCTTGGATCCCTGTACGACCAGGGACTATCACATCTAAGACTGGTGCAGTCTTTTGCCCTGGAAAATTACCCTTTGTATGCTGGAAGTGATCACTTCAGAAGCAATTTCTATTGACAGATTAGCTAGGCAGATAAAGATACATGCGTGTGTCTATGCAGCTATTGAATTTCATTAAATTCAAGGTGAGAAAAAAACTTTATGGTGCTAACAAACCTTTAGAAAGTTTGAAAGGATATTTTCCCCCTGTTTAATATTTAAATAAGGTGAATTTATTTACCAAATAGAAAGTATTCACAGTGTGTGTATGCCTTATAAACATGTCGCTCAACAAATCCATGCACTTCCTCCTGAAACGATTTAGATCATAAAACTGTTTGTAGAAGTTACAAATGTTAGTCAACCGAAAGCAAAGCAGTCTCAAAATCTTAGTACAAACCCATTTGTGGACTGATAAACCCATTTGCAGACTGATAAAATGAGTGTAATTTATGGTCCAGATACCTTATTGGCATATGTATTAAAATTCTGGTATATGTCTATTTTTCTTAGTATTGCATTAGCTGTAATTTCTATGTAATGCTTCAATTCATTTATATATTTGCACAACACACTATCAGATAAAAAAGTGCCAAAATGTGTATAAGGAGGTCATCACTTTAGCTTAATTGCACACAAATTTCCTGCAGACTCTGATGCTTAAGACCAATAACGAGACTGCTACAGCTAGAATAAACGCATTAGCCTATAAATTTAGAGCTTCTACCTGCTTTGCAAAGGGAGCATCATCTCTAAATGAGCCTAGTAACATTGATTTGTGATTAATCATTTTACTTAGTGACTCATCTATGATCACAGTACAACAAAAATGTCATGTTTGCTTAGTGGCATTAACTCCATTTATCTTCTCTGCATTCGGAGAATTGCCTTGTTGTCAATGTGGGGCTGGGAATACAGCTGAACAGTACTGCTCTTAGAGGACTTATGATGTCAGTTTACCTAAAGCAGAGTATAGACAAAAAAAAATTGTTTGGTTGGGGTTTTTTTCTTTTTTTTTAACCATTCCCTTCCTTGGGACTTAATTATTCTACATGGTCAAGTCAAGCTGTTCATAGTAATGATCTTGCCTCTGCAAAACAAAACTGATTTAACCATGAAATTCAGTATTCCAGTTGTTCTGATTTTTTTTTAAAGACCATTTGTGCAAGTTAACTAGTACTCTTGACTCCACTTCTGAGACTTTTTGCTTATGTTTTGCAGGGTAAACCCAAGCCTTGCTCACTTCTAGAATGCTTGGCTTTGCCATATTAGCACTGTGTTTCTAGTTGGATGCCATCAGAATGGTTTTTCTAAAACTGCACTCCAAGGAGTGTTAGGGAAAGTGATAGTCCTTATCTCTAGAGAACTTTTCTTAAGCGTTTCATGTTAGAAATGGTTGTAGCACCCTGTGCCCAAGGGAAAAAAGAGTCTAAAAGAAGTGACACTGTTCTGCAGCAGGACTTGTCTTGCTCAAGAACAGGAATTGACATATGAGGATTTCTTTTTTTGCAGTGTCCCTTAACAGTGTCATAGCAGCGAGGATCTGCCTCCCTGGTCCTGCCAACGGAGCCCTAGGTCTGGAAAGGAGCTGCCTAAGGGCTCATGGCTCCTGTCCTTTTGCTCTCTCTCTTGGTAGTGTGCTTTTCATTGCTTTTCCTCTTTACTCTTCAGCTGGTGTGTCCTTCAGACTTCTCCCTGCTGCCCTCAGCATCGCAGCACTGCAGCGTGAGCCAGGGCCTCTGCTTGTTACCAGAGACTGAAGGTGAAGGTGAGTCCTACTCTACTGTCCTTTGGAGAAACAGGAATTCCCCCTGTGAACATGTCTGCAGGAGGGGGGTTGTTAAGAATACAAAACACTCTAAAGGCTTCCCAGTGAAACAAAATGTAGAGCTGGATGATTGCTGTTGTAACAATGGGATGTTGTGTTTTGTCACAGAAGTCCAAGAAGGTTTTGCTGGGGTTAACGTGGCAGATTAGGTGCTACTGATGATATTCCAATACCAGGGAAATATCTGTACAGTCTATAAGTGAGATATTTTTGTGCCATGTACTACAACAGACAGAAGGCACAGTAAGTTTTCTGGCATGTAGGAAACACCATAATGAAATAACAGACTGCAATAATGTAGGGCAGTACTGAAAAGGAAAACAATGCAGTTACTTGCTAGACAAAGATTGTTGACATTGTTCAGGACTCTAAGAAGATGTTCTTAGCAAAACAAAGGCTGGCACATGCAACTGCCTCCACAACTGAAGGTTCAAAAAGTTACAGTTACACTGATACAGCTAGATGCTATTTTATCCAGAATGATATTTTTCCTGATCTGTGTGTGTTGCCAGTGTGATAAAAGGATTCCTGTTGAGTATCAGATCTGAGAAAGAAAAAGCAAACAAACAAACCCAAGCACAACCCCACAGCCTAACAGCCCTCTGATGAGGCTTTGGTTTAAAGAGCAGTATGTAGGGAAGGTTCAGTGAGGATGAAGAAAACTCACATGCCCTGTTTTGCCTACTTAGTGTCTCAAAGGCCTGAGTTAGATGCACCAGGAAGTTACACTTTAAAAAATCACCAGTCCTTGGATGCACATGTAAAATACCTGGCCTCTGGCTCTGGATTTCAGGGGCATGTGTGCAGGGCTTCTTGTGATGTTGAAAGCCAAAAGTCATCTCCAAAGGAAGGGGCAGAGTCCTGCAATTCCACAGTGACATCAGTGAGGGTTTCATAAAAAGACAAGTGGATGCTCACAGCCTTGGATGATGCATCTGGAGAGAGGCACGTCAGTGTGATCAAACTCGAGTGTCAGGAAGAGCCAAGGACTCGTTGTGGCTTCTGTGGTAGTGTTGTTTTGTTCCTTTAACTTTACCACCAAGACTGCCTGCCTCCCTGCAGTTCAGGGGTGATCAATGTGAACATGCTGGAACTGTTTACATGAAGTAAGTCAAATCATTCAACCTAATATTCATTTGTTTGACTAAAGCCTCTTTAGAGCCACTTGTGATCCGATGACTAACGTGGCACAGAGATGCTAATGCTCACTGTATGCATAAATCATTAACTACTTAATTTGGATTTGGAAACCTGAGGCAACAGAATGCTCCATGGAGAATCAGCTATATTTATCTCTCTCCATCCTGAACCACCTGTCTCCAGAGACCTGGAATGCATTAGAAAAATGAATGTAATGACTGAGATAAATCTAGGTCCTCTGTTCCAGGAGAAAACCACAGTTTTTATGAGCTGAAAAGCATGGAAATCTGGAATCTGTTCTGCTGAGACAAGAACAATTAACTTAAGCACTAAGATATAGTGATCTAGACAGACTGTTTTTTCAGCATTGCCAGTAAAATAAGTAAAAGTTCAGAAGAATTTGAGCCCAGCTATAATTTTTTTTTAAAATGACAACTTTTTAAAAAAAATGTTGGAGGTGGCCTGGGTCAGAGTGCTCATGGGAGGGAAAAGTTCTGATCCCTATTTAACTCCGTGCAGTATGATGCTTTAAAGTCAGACCTGAAACCCCCCTTCAGCAATATTTCAGCCCATTCCCGAAGGTTTATTTAACTGCATTACCTTAGTGCCGTGTAGTGGCGCTGGTGAGGGACGTGTCTCTTCCATACCTATAAGCTCACCTAGCCAGATGCACATGATACAAACGGCTTCCTGCCATTCAGAGCCGACTTTTCTTCTTGTTGCTGCCACCTGGTTCCTTACCCATGGTTATTTATTGAAGAGCTGTGTCCCACTGACCAAAATACCATAAAGAATATTACTGATATTGGAGCCTAATGAAATGTGCAAGGAGTTCTGCCTGTGCTAGTGTGGGGCAATAAACTTTAAACTTCACAAAGGGAAGTTTTGAGACTAGCTAAATTTTTAGCTATAAATTGGTAGTGAGAGAAGCATGTCTGAATGACACCAGTGAAACAACTCCATCCTCTGAAGCTTTTGTTTATCTTATCTCACTTACACAGGACTAGGTGGGTGTATTTAAGTATGTTGCATACACAGAGCACCAAAGCTGCTTCTGTACTGAAGCTGGTTGATCCTGTGTTTGTTCCTGCAAGTCCAAGAGGTGTTACTGCCCCGGTTCAGCTAGGGGAAAACAAGACTCTGTGAGCTAACAAGGATCCTGCCCCAAGCTGAGCAGAGTGGGGATCAGGATCCTCCAACCTTCTTCCCGAGGTATGCACCTATTCCTTCTTTAATGTGAAAGCACTACAGGATTGCACCTCTCTTCATCTGAGTTCTTCATTTGATCCTCTTGTGTAAAGATTATGGTAAATGGGAATCTACTGGCTTGTTGCTGGGTTTTTTCAATTGAGCCTGTTTAACTGAATGGAAAGCTCTGTCCACCAAATCTAAACACTGGACAGGTTTTCTATTTAGTAAAGCAGATGTTTTAAAAATTACTTTGTTTTAACATCAGATGGACTCACTCATTCTTGGAGAAGCATTGCTTAAATATTTAATGACAGTTTATCTTAGTGTTTGATCTGTCCTAAATAAAATGTTTCCTTCATCTTTAAATACACAGCCTCCAAACCCAACTCCTTTAGACCCTTGTGGCAATATACATTTGGAAAAGGGATATGGAAAAAAGAAACCCCACGGCGTTGGAGGGCAAATAGGAATTATCACATGCTTCAGAGAAGTCAAAGTCACTTCAACATAAGGATTTTAGCATTGTGCTCTTTTTTAGCATGAAAGCTGAAAAGTGAAGTTTAAGGGAAAGTCAATATTCTCACAAGGACTTGTTTTACCTCATGACATAAAACCTGGAGATTACTTGTCAGCTACGTGGGTTTTAAAGTCTGTTTTTACAGTGAAGGAACTACATATTTGGGGGAAATAGTTCTTTCTCAGGGATAGCATTTTAATTTTATTTCAAATATTGAGTGAAGAAAGTGCCCAAGAATTCAGTACAATAAGCCATTGCTGTGTTCAGGACAAATAATATAAGGGTGGGGTGGTTTTTTTTGTTTTTTACAGTTGCTAATAGCAACTTATGTGGCGAACATAAGTACAGCAATTTAAAAGGACACTGTGGTAATGTGAATTTCTTCAAGTAGTTAAATACTAATGTCTTTCACCACCTCAATGTCAGCTCTGCTCCCAGTCAAAAAGCAAAGGACAAATGAACTTGCCATTTTATTTGCTTTTTTTTGAAGGGTTTTCAGAAAACTGACAGTAGCCAGTCTAGCCTGTAATTTTAACTCAGTTTATTTGAATTAGTGAAATTTCCAGTAAATAAATCTTAGTACACTTCTTAAATACTTCCTCAGAGAGATTAAACATCCATTTACTTTAACTCCACCAGTGCTCTCAGACCTCAGTTGAAGAGCCTGACCAAATTCTCAAGAAAGGAAAAGTGAAGAGGAAGAGAAGGTCGCTCAGCGTAGGGAGCTGTCGCGCTGAGCGAGAGCACGGGCTGGAGGCTTCAGCTGCTCCTCTGAATGCCAGGCAAGTGTGTTCACAGAGCAGGAGCTGTAGCTGAATCGTTTAGGCTAAGGCTTCTTTTTGTGTCTGTGTCCATCAGGAGAAGTACTGGTCTTGTGGTAAAGAACTCGCCTCTCTGTGTGGTGTTCCCAGCTACTTGCTGTACCTGTGTGTGTGTAAGAGTGGCAGCACCCATGTCATTCACCTTAATGTCTGGTACGTTAATAGGCAGAATGTTTAAAGCAAAATGGGAGATGAGAGTCCTGCACGTAGTGCCAGTGACACGCAGCCCTGGCAGAAGAACCTGGCAGTAAGATTGACTAAAGGCCAATGTACATCGTTGAGGTGGAGTTCTGTCCATGTTAAACTGGGTACCAACAGTGTAGTTGATTTCAGCCTTGGGTTTATTTGCCCTTTGCTGCAGGTAACATGGCACATGTGCTCTTAAAGAAGAGTATGTGGTGGTGTTGTAGCTTGAGGCCTTATTGCAAAGACTGTGGAAGCTGTCAGCAGGATTTTTCCTACCCACAGCAAGGTCTGGACTTGGTGGTGTCAAAATGGAGATAAAAGGGCTGTGCTCTGTCCTCCTCTTTTGCCTCTGCAGAATTCCCCACTAGCTGTCTTTTAAGCCGTCCTGCTTGAGATGGTGGAGACAAGTGCAAGTAACGTCCCCTGCCCCTGGCATTGGTGCCCTCACAAAGGTAATCCCACCAGGCAGACGTTTTGGATTGACCTAGAGGTGTTTGCAAGAGTTCACCTTTAATTCTCGGTTTCCTCCCATCACTGCTTCTGTTGTCCCAGGAGTTCACCCTTTAAAGAAGTAGTATCCCACCTTCCTGGGACTTCCCTGTCCTCTGGTAAAATGAGCAACACAAGAAAGTAAGAGACACTAAGGATCCCTTTTGAAACAGAAACGAGTTGCTTAAGAACCAAGTCTCCCAGGCTGGAGGCTTCTCTGCCCACGTCCCAGGCTGCAGTGCCCTCTGACTTGCTCTTGAGAAGCGTGTTCACAGACTGGCTGCAAGGAGTGAGGAACTGGCCTTGGCGATGCAGCGTGCTGATGTAACCATCCTGGAGACGTTGCTTGGCTGTGGTGTGCTCAGAAGTGTCTTCCCATGCCCTTTTGGTGTTTCTAAACAAGCCCAGGCTTTAACTGAGATCACTCTCTACCCTGGTGAAGTTTCTGGAAACTTTACAAAGGGAAAGGTACGGTCAGTGTTCTGAGAGATGTATGTATTTCCCTCCTATAATTAAGTAGAATATGGACACAGCATTATAGGTTCAATTAAAAGCACGTCAATAAAAGGCAGTTGTGTGATACATAAAAGATCCTTTTGTTGAAAACTGGCCTGAGTTACGACTGTTTTATACACATTAATTTGCTTTGTACATACAGAATGGAGCCGATTGAACAGCACGATTGTCTGACGAGCGCTGAAAAGCAGCACTTGGTGTAGGTAATTTAAATTGAGCCCTATTATCATTTAGGGATTTATTCTGCTTAGAATCAATAAGATGAAAAAGGGTCTGAAAGCTTTACGCTAATGCTAATCACTTCTGGGTCAGTAACTACTTGTGTTTAAGTTATGTATTTCTCCCCTGTATTCACAGAGCTACTTGGAAAGTGGAATTTTAAAACTGCTTCCACTGAAGAGAATCTTCCCACCTCTTCTACTTCACAGAGAATTCAGCATTGATAAATAACTTTGTTGTACTGGAAAAGCTCCCTGAGAGGGAAGTGACACCAACCAAAAGGACAAAAGTGATGCTCTGGAAAAAAGCTCAGCATAGAGTGCCCTGAAAATTTTTGTTATAAAAAGCAGCGTTCTTGGTGGCTGGAGATTAAACTTGACTCTAGGATACGGAGTGAAGCTGGGTTTGGGGAGTCACAGTCATTTCACTTTCTACTGTAATCTATCTTTTCAGGTTAGAGGGGTATTGCTGGGCCCAGGGTGGAAGAGAAAAGACCAAAGAAAGGCCTGAACCCAGATTTTTTTTATTGTAGCGATACAATCGAGAGTGAATACAATGAAAGGCATTTATATTATTCTATGATTCTATGATTAGATGTGTTAAGCAGGAAAAAAAAGGTAAAATGACCCCAAAAATCAGCTCAACAAATTTAATTTGTCCAGTAAGACCTCAGTTATTGTCTTTGGGGCTGCAGGCAAGGGACGGAGGTGTGCTGTGCTGGAGGGTTGTGTTTGGCATACTGGAGGAGAGCTGGTAAGTTCTCAGGAGGAAGAAACCTAAATGCAACATCACTGAGCAAGGATCCATGGCAGATTTCCTCCAGACCTGTTCCTTTTGAAGTTCAGGAACTGGAGTTAAAAGTATGACTTAAAGAGAAGGTAGGGGCAGGGGAAGCCCCCTGTAACAGTAAGGATATCTAGTGCATTAATGCCTAATCTTGTCATCGCTGGCTGTGCAGTAGCAATGGATTGCATCCCCTGCAAGGAAGCCAGGAAGGGTGGTAAAAGAAGTGAGCTGAGCTGGATCTCCTTAGGAATGGGATTTGCAATGGTGTGACAGAGCTTCCTGCTGTCTGAAGTCTGTGACTGTTCACACAGGGCAGCAGATGATATGTAAGTGACATTGCTGTGAGAAGGGTTCCTTGTCTTGGCCAGGGAAGATCAGTTCTGCAAGCTGAGAGGGGCCCAGGCGATCGCTTCGGAAACAACTTGTGTCAGGGGTTGTGCTAGGGCAGTGCTGAGGCCCAGGGTCCTGGTGGCACTGCAGAGCAGCAGGGTGAGGGATGCTCCTCTCCCTTCCCTGTGTTTGCAGACAGGGAGAAGCGTGGCAGAAGGATGGAATGTCTTACCTATGGTGTGTGGAGCTGCAGGGGCAGAGTCAGAAGTAGCATTAGTCTTTCGAGTTCTAGGTGTGTGTCCCAGCCTCTGCACCCTGCTGCATCTCTGTTCAGCTACAGAAAGGTTAGTTCTGGATGATTAAATCATCAGGGCTATTACAGCTATAGTCCATTGTGTACACCCCCATCGGAGCCAATTGCCAAATCTTTGTTATTTCATCAATGAAGTGGCTTTCCCTCCTCATCTTGGTTTCCCCAGATACCCATGAGTACTACTTCAGGCATTTAACTTTTTTTTTTAAAAAGTGTTTTAAAGAGACATGTTAAAGTTTTCTTGTATTAAAATGGGCTGGAGCCCTAATACAATCTCTTGCAGTAAATAGCTATAAAACCATCAAACGTTTTGATAACTGTTAGCTGTATATTTTGTAATGCCTATTGTATTTCCATTTTGTTAGTTCTATTTAAAGAGCAGTATTATCATGCCCCATTTCCTGTTAGATAGTTCTATTTGTCTGCTCTACAGGAGGCAGGAGATTTTAGGTCCAAAAGAAATTATCTCTCAGTAAATTACTCCTAACTCCATTATGGAATACTAAGCACTCTGCCCTTACTGTGTGAGCAGCCTGGAGAGATAACGTTGCAATTTATTTATTTGTTTTGTCCCACGTACACAGGTGACACATGAACTCATCTGAGAGAGATGGTGATAACTGACAGGTACATTAGATCAGTCACATAGAGCAAAGTTTACTTTGATTATGTAGTCGGTGTCAAGACGTACAGTAGCTGATGTCAGTTTGATCTCTCTTCTGGTGTATAATGGCTTGTCTTCTTCACGGCTGAAGGGACACTAATTTTTGTCTAATAAGTAAGCTATCAGTTGAGTGTTTGAGAGAGTAGCCAGAGTTTTTATCCTTCTGAAAGGGAAACCATTCGTGAAATTATTTTAAAATTTGTTTGGATTGCTCCTTGTATTCATTTTTCTCATTCTAAAGTCCCCTGTTTACTCCAAGGTACTCAAGGTGCAATATTTTCTAAGGACCTGCTGTGAATCTATTGCATTGCCTATGAGACCTTTCCATATTGAAATGGTAGCTGAGAACAGAGTATTTTCTGCCTGTTTTGATGTGTAGCTGCCAAACTGCAAAGTTGGTATGTAACACCTGTCAAACTTTTAAGATGTAGCAGGGAATGCAAACCTCTCCTAGTCAAAGGTGGGGTGGGAGTAAGTAGTTTTTAAGTGCTAACAGTTGGGATTTTGGGCGTGCTTTTAGATTGGCTACGATAATCATCATTGCCAGGTATGTTATCCTGGGATACACATGTCTGAGGCTCACAGGACTGGGATGTGTACAGGCACTGGGACAGCCTGCGCTGTGCTTTATTTCCCTGATCGAAGTGAAAAGTTGCTGAATGCTTCAGTGCTGAGGCTGTGAATAATTTCACATATTGGACAGCAGCACAGACATGCATTTGTGTCTTAAATGTTTTCAGGAGTAACTGTGTGAGAAATGGTACCTTTACAAGGTGAAATTCTGTAAAAGCCATTAGTGATGGCCATGTCTGTGCTGGAAACAATAAATGAGGTTCTTTCCTACTTTCTCTCAGACTTGGAATGAGAAACTGAGATATAGATTGAGTTCTTTTTAAAATTGAGAATTTTGTCTATGCTCTGGTAATGCTTGGAGCTGCTCTCCTATTGTCTTGAAGGCCGTGTCTTGGCAGTCCTTAGCTCTTGCCATCCACTCTGCTTGGGGAGGGTTATTTGTTTTACGTCCAGGGCTGGGCTCAGAGCAGTGTGCTCATCACAGTCCCAAAGCAGAAACCCTGCTGTGGAGCTGGGAACTAGAATCTCTTCCATCTGTTCCATCATCCTACAGATGTAGCCCCTCATTCCTTCACTCTCTCCTTGCTTTAGCTCTGCACAAAGAAGGTGTGAATGTTTGCGGTATCGCTGCTAAAAAATCACCTGAAAACTTTATTGCTGCAGTCAGCAACTTCTCTACTAGTTCAGTTTGAGAGAGCACTAACAGAGGTAAGACTGAGGTGTTCTGATAACTTACTGATGAAAGTGTCTCCAGGTTCTTCTCATGCATTAATATTGCAGCCTGCTCCACTTCTCTTTCTATCTTCACTTTGGGATATATAGAAAATAAGGCTATAATAATGCTGTCCTTTCTTGTCTTCTTTCACAAACATTAATCCCCTGATTTTTTATCTGTACAAAATAACCCTGGAGATAGGGCAGTCTGTGGATCAGCTTCTATGAAACTAGAAAACTGAAATTATTTTGTTTAATTGCGTGTGAAAGTCAACTTTTGTCAAAATCTCTGGCTGTGACTGGGTACTTACAAAATGCAATGTATTCTTTTCTTTAGCAGATCACCTAAATACATTTTACTAGCAACCCTTTTGAACCAGATGAAACTGTAATTCAAGCTGTCTTGTCTGCTTCTGCTTTAGTTCACAATAATGTCGCTATGCTGCTCGCACCAAAGACTGAAGTTTTTATCTGTAACAGCTACATCAGGAATTTTGCCCTAGTTTTTCTGCAGACCATTACTGATAAGGTAGGTTTTCAAGAATAAAAAATAAACCAACAAACAACAATCCCCTGTTCAGTATATATTTTAAATGCAAAAGTTTTGTTACCTCTTCAGTGTGCCTTTGCGAGCTCATCCCAATCTCCCAGTGACTTCCTGCCAGCCTTCCAGAGCAATTCTGCATCTGGAATGTAGGAAACGTTGCTGCAGCCAACAAATGAAGTTAATTGAGAAGATGATGTTCCTTCCAGGAGTTGTGCCTTGGCACGCTGCTTGACCGAACATCTTCAATCCTTGAAGGTTAGCCTCACATTTTTCAGTGGATGCTCTGCCACTGCTGTGAAGTAATGTGTGAGCTGCTTTGTGCTGTGGCCTCTTCTTCTGCAGCAGGGACAACCATGGCCTCAGGACTGGATGGGACAGGAGGGATGCCTGGGACCGTGTCCCAGCCTGGACATTGCATACAGGCAGCAAACAGACAGGTTCTCTGTGGGCAGAAGGAACCGCCTTACCTGAAGCCAGGTATTTCTGCAGCCATGGGGAAGTTCTAGGAACAAAGATGAGCTTATGCCATGTCCCTTCTTGTATGTACTCATCTCTGCAGCAGGTGCAGGTGCTGGCAGTGGGGCTGCAGGGTCCCCTCTGAGGAGAGCCGAGGGGCTGCCCCTGTGCCAGCAACTGGTTCTGGTGGCCCCACCTCAGGGCAGAGCCCGGCCCCTCAGCCAGGCCCGTGGCACCTCCAGGGAAAGGTGTTTCAGGACAGGCAAAATGCTGCTGGTCACTGAGGGGGAAGTGTGAGAAGCAGCCCAGGCAGGGAGGGAGGAGGTGTTCCAGACCCTGAGCCCGTGGGGAGACTCTGGGGAGCTGGTTTTCCAGGCAGGAGCAGCAGCCACAGAGGGCCCACGCTGGAGCAGGGGATGGTTTTGTGTAGATCATAGTGCAGACCCTAACACAACTAGCTTGATTTCTTTGCCATCCCTATGTAGAGATGCTTAAGGCCTATAGCAATGCCCTGTCCTTAAACTGCATTTTATGCAGTCTTGGGTGGTTGTATAGCTCAAGTGAGTGAAGAACAGGTGGCACATGTATCTTCTTCCTGTGTGTAGGCTGTTCATACAGCTTCCTGGGAAGACACATCTCGACATTTGCTGGTAAGTATAATTATGTTCCCAGGGGTACACTATCTCTCTCTCTCTCCTTTTTGTTTTTTCTTTTGGCAGTCTGGGCTTTACCTGGTTGTGATCCTGGACATTTAATGACAGGGTTGAAAATGAACAAGTTGTCAAAAAAAAATTAGCACAAAAAAAAAAAGTAGGTCTGTCTTGGGGAAAAATATCTGAACTTTGGGGGTGTTTCTCTCTTATCTTCCTTTTCCTTTATTTAAGGCATCTTTTCCAGGATGAACAAGTGGAGCAAAATTATTACCTGGCTAGAGAAGAATTTTTACAGAGAAAAATAAATCTTATTTACCTGATTTAGATGAAAGTCACCAGATCTCTGTTGCCATGGGGCAGTGCATTTGGATTCACTGTTCAGAATAAGGAAAGAAAAGTAACATCCCACCCTACGGTTGGCAACTTTGCAGCGAGGACCCCATTGCAGGCTAAGCTGGTGGTTTACATCTCATATAACTTGAAATAAAGGAGTCACTCACACATTCATAATCAATACACTTACTTCTACTTTACATGAATTAAGTAATTTGTATGGCATTACTGTTTAGGGCATTTGTATCCCTATTCAGAGTACTTCTTCAGTATTTCAACCCCACTGATGGTAAAGGCAGGTGCATGCCAGTTACCCACAAAACCAAGGCAAAGCTCTATGGGGAAACTCTTTTATGTCCATCTAGATTTGAATTTGTAGTCCCTTTCCAATTACTGTGCTAATTGTTTAAGAGATTGCTAGACTAAAAAAGTTTTTAATCACTAATCTGTTTTTGAAAGGAACTTATGGGCTCAAAACCTGAACTACATACTTCTTAAATTAATTTTCTTCATGAATACTTCTTTCTCAATACAGATTTGTGAGTCAGAACACCCTACTGTGCTTGTTTCTTTGTCTTTTCTTCAAACACCTGGCCTATTATTCTCCTTTTTTCCCCCCCAACAAAATTGCTCTTTCTTTGTAGGCAAGGTTCTGATGATATTATGTCACTAGAAACATGGAAATTTACCCAACATCCCATGTTATCAGAACTGAATTTAGGGCAGAGAACAAACTGAACAAACCTGACAATTTAGCCAAATGCAGGCACTGCAATAGAAATGTTTGTGAACACTGCTTGAAGAGACACCAATATGCTGCAGAATCTTCAAAAAAAAACCCACCTCAAAAATTGTGACAGGGAGGCTCATGTCAGGAGGTTTTTTTTGGAGATGAGGTTATTTGTCATGGTGGGCTTGTGGCTGTGGGTAGCGAATGGGGGTGGTGTAGTCAGATCATCTGCGCTGCTTTGAAAATCCTCCTCTACATTTTTTGCTTTCAGGAAAACCAGACAAACCCAATAAAACAACGAGGGCTCCAGGCCTGCTTCAGCTGAAACCTCTGCCAGGAAACCATCTTGGTGTCACCCAGAGAAGAATTAGGCTGCAACCCTTCTTTATTCAGAAGAGAGGCACAGGGTCAAATCCTGCAGTCTTAATCCAGGTCAGTGCAGGCTTTGCCTGAATTAGGACTAAAGAATTTAGTGCATAAGGCAAGATAAAGTGTTGGGAAATAATTCTGATGTTCAGTGTGAGAAACTCTCTGTAAAATAGCTGGCCTGTTTAGAATGTGGGCTGCTGCTCTCGTTGCCCTGGGAAAAGCCAGGGAAGTGAATGTCGCTGCTTGGTTCATGGTAAGCATGTTGACTCCTGTAGCTATGAAACTAGGCTGAAGGTTTTTCAGTTAAATGCTCTCCAACACTTTTTAAAATGTAATTTTAGTACTATGTCCATAATAGCTTGTAATTAAGCCTCTTTATTTTAAATGTAAATAGACTGAAGAAGTAAACCACCTTCCCTTGGTGTGGTATTTGATTATAAGATAGTAGTAATTACCAGAAAAACTTGTGGAGTTTGGGTTAGATACACTCTTGATTCCTAAACTGATTCAAAGTGTTGTCCTACTTATTTATTTTCATAATATCATTAGCTCTCACAGCTGGCATTTCCTTCACATGAAAGAATGGACATTTTCTGGAAGGACTCATTAAAGTAGAAAAAATGAAGTCAAGTTTAAAAGAAAACCGCCCTGCATTTCAAACTAAACCCAGATGAAACATCAGTTAGCTGTATTCTCTACCTGTACCCACCAGGAAACGCCAACGACTGCAGACACCACTTCCCACCTGAATGGCACAGGAATGGCAGCTCCTGTTTAATCAGTGATGTGACATCACAGGGAATGTACTTCCCTCTGCAGTTCTGTCCTGTATCTAACAGGACACGGTAGCTCGAAGTGACAGAGCCACCTGTAAATACACACAGCAGAGGCAGAGTGACGGTGTCGGAAGCAGAAACCACGGCTTGTGGTGGCAGGGGACTGGGACTAAGCAAGTGGTAGCAATGGGTTTGGTAGGAGAGGAGGGTGTCTGGGAGGAAGGATGCCCTCTTGGAAAGAGAATTGGGAAAGAGCAACACTAAAGCAGTCTGGGAAGGGTTGAGGAGCCAGCTGTGCAGCTCCTGGGTGGTGGTGAAGTGGCTGGCTGGGCCAGTGAGTGCCGATGGTTCTGAGCTCTGCCATGAGATGCAGTGCAATGCAGTCACCTGCCTCTGCATGCTAATTACTGTCCCTGAAGTGATGCCTGTCTGTAGCTTTTATTAAAACTTTGTTGATAGATAGAAGTTATTGCTGATGAACTGCTGAAACCAGGGGAATTCTAGCTTGTGGATTTGATTCCTACCCCACCCCAAGCGAGATCTCTGTGGCCCTGTGGTCAATGATGAAGTTTTTGGGTACTATTTCATGCAATGTATTAGAACAGCTAGTAGCAGTGATTTTTCATGTGCTGCTTCTGGTGAGTTTTTCTAGGAATACAATTTGTCAAAAATACCCAGGTTTTATTTTTACTGCAGAGATTTTTTTTCCCCTGAATGGCTCATGGGAAATTTGGGACAGTTCCTGCTAGTTTAAATCAAACAGTGATAGTCATCTTTCCTGCAGAACCTCTTTGTGTTGTGACAGACACCCCAATGGCAAGGAAAGGTGTCACAGAAGCTTGTACAGAACAAGAGTTCTGCAGTGACAGTTTTCAAGCTATTATCCTACTTAAATGGTAATTTGGAACAAACTCTGTACTTGAGTGGATACCATGTTGTGATGTCCAGTTGGCAGTCTGGGCCATGAGGGTGTAATGGTGGAAGCAAATAGCTGTTATGGCAGAAACACGCTCATGTTTTGTGTGTGAGGCCCTCGTTTTATTGCTTCCCACATCTCCTGCCACTTGTCCCACAGTGCAGGCCTACTGTAACTTGGGCAGAATGCTTGCTTTTCCTAACAGCAAAAATCCACAGCCTTCTCCTACCCAAGCTAGCAATGAGGTCTCTGTACCTAGAAATACTCAAGAGCAGTGGAAGCTATTAGCATTTCAGAAGCAATGGAAAACCGATCTGTCTGATCCACTGAAGTGGCTCAGAGGAACCTACAGAAGCAGTGGTTTAGCATCTGGAGCACTGGACTCCAAACTCTAATCTTCAAAACATCCATGCAGTATTAAGCGTAGTCACAGAAGTTCTAAAATATACAAACTCTTTTTGGTGTGAATGGAAGTGCTGGAGGAGAGCCTTGAGGAGCCAGGCAGCGTCAGTGGAAGAGTTCCATGTTGTCCCATCCACCCACAGAAACAGAGCTTGCTTGGACTGCTGGTACAGGTGGGGGAAAGGTCATGTTGGCCCTTCTTTTGTAACTGCTAAGTGACAATTAGCACTTGTAGAACTCTGCCATTTGCACAGTGTCATGTTTGTTTAATCAGCCCTCACAACAGCCCTGTGAGGTAGGCGAGTGTGCTGCGAGAAGAGGATTCTACTTACCCTCACTTTACACTAAAGCATCAGACCTATGGATGTGGCAGGTGTCCTCAGTCCATTTCCTGGGTGGGGAAATTCAGCAAAAACTTTAAAAGGACCTGTCTTGAGGCCAGAAAGGGAGTCCTGGGTTTTCAATGAACTGCAGGGTCCTGCTCAGTAAGTCCCCTGTCTTCACTCACTTCAGCATCAGTCCATAGAAGAATTTAGCACTTCACATATATGTTTCCCTTAAATTCTGACTCTACTCAAGGCATGAAATGTTTGTCACCCTACCGGGCTGGTGAGGTGTGCTACAAGTATTCAGCAGCCTCGTATGTACAGCTAGGAGCTACTTCTGGGTGTGTATATACATACATAGAGAACTACACACAACTGACAGCACACTGACAACTACTTTTGCAGGATACAGTTTTCATATACAAAGGTTAAACTTTTTTAATTATTAAAACATTGCCATCCTGAACATAAAGCAAACATTAAGTTGTTTGGAACGAGGTACTCTCCATACAAACCCATTTCTGAATCAAAAGGCTATGCTGAAAATAGTCCCCATCTTGTTTCTGCTAAGTCTGTCTAAAATGTGAGAGTCCACTGGCATTTGCACTTCAACATGAAGCATGTTCTCAAAGTTAACAACTGCATACCAAGTCTTGTATCTCAAGTACTGCATGCAAGAGTTCCTCCTGAGAAATGAGTTAAGAATCGCTTATAAAACTGAAGTTATTCCTACAAAGAATTTGGAGCCTTTGGACTAGCATCTGGTGACTTGGGGATTTCAAAGCTTCACTCACGTTAGCCTGAAGTACAAAGATGAGAGAGTTTCTGCTTCCATTTCTGTAGTGTCAGAAATGATGCAAGCCAATTTACTACCTGATTTCATGTTGTAATGAAGGAAGCCAATTTTGAGTTGGGGTTATTTCCTTTCAGTCGGTAACTGAAGATGGAGGAACTACAGCTCTGTGTGTTTTCTTTCTTTCAAATGTCTCTCTAACGGGACCTACTTACTGGAGAAGGCATTCACTTTCTCCTGAGTCGCTGCAGTCTGTGGGAGAGCTCCTAACAAAGTTCTTTGTTAGTGTTTGTAAGACTGGAGATGAGGTTTAATTGAGGGATTTGTGCTGAATGTTCCTTCGCTTTGAGCCTCAGCGCTGCAATGCTTGACGTTTTCCTTTCAACCGCTGCTGGATCAGTGAAGGCAGTAAGAGCGGGGTCTGACGGGGCTCCAGGAGCTTTCATTAGCACTGAAGCTGTTGTCATGAGAGGATTTAAAGCATTGAGAAACCTGTATTTGAAAGAAGTCAATATTAGCCAAATTAAGAATTGTTTTGGAGAACAAGTACTTACAGAGCTGCAGCTTGCCCCACCCCAAGTATTAGCAAGTAATGTGCCAAAAATTCCCAATTTCTTCCATGTGTACACTTTGTTTTCCAGAATCTATTTTTAGCTTTATTTTGCATTACAGTGGCTTGCCCTTAAAAAAAAAAAACCCAACCAAAAAACCCCACCCCAAGCAAAAACCCCGGTATTTTTAACTGGAACCAGTAAGAGATGATCAGACATGGCATGCAGATACCTAGGACAGCACCTGTTTGCTTAACTCCTATTTCTAAATCCTTTCTAAACAAATGCTGGATGCTGTAGATCAGCCTGTTCTGTGGGAGCAATAAACCTCCTCATAAAAAGACCAATTGATGGGGCTGTTTATGCAGCCAATTTGTTCAGACAAGTTATTCCATGTGGAAGGCAGCATTTGTCTGTCTATGTGGAACTATGATACAGGCTATAATTTCAGCAAGAGGAGAGCACTAGGTTTTGGGGCATTTTTAACATCTATCTGTATCTACACCCCTATTATGTGTATACACACAGAAATTACATGCATGCTTTTTTTCCTGTCTTATGGGGTGGACTAGAGCAGCATTTCACTGATAAATTTCAGGTTGAAAGGACCCAGACAGCAGGTTTAGCTGAAATGAGTTACTAGAGTTCTAGGTGTGTGTACAGCAAGAGGAGGGTAGCTGTGGGCTTGTTCTGTACTGAGAGCACATCACCTGTCAAGGGAAAGGGACTGGCTTTCAGTAGAACAGCAAGAATCAGGAGAGTCTCTTTCTCTCAATCTCTCTCTCTAGGGCTGTGTCTCTCCTGTATGTGTAGCCAGGCTCCTGAGATGAAATGTCAAATACCTTTATTGTGTCAGATCACCTACAAGCCATGTCTGTCTGCAGTCACACCTTTATGGTGTATAATCTGTGTCAGTCTGTGAGATAAGGATGGAACTGGAGCCACCCAGGTCACAGCAGTCTGTGAAGACTGGAGTTCAACGGGGCCAAAATTCAAGTAAGTACACACAATTGTTCTTCAAACAGCAGTTACATGTTAAGATTTTACTGGTGTCACTTAACACTACATCAAGTGACCCTACACTAACCCTGTTTTGCCAAGTTTATTCATCTATAGGAGCATGGTTTCCTGAGAACATGTGCGTATCAAAGTAGTAAAAATGCAGCATTTTTTGACAGTTTTGAGATTTATAAAAAAATTTAATTCTATACCTTCCAAAATGTGGATTTAAAATAGGATTGCTGAAGAGAGAGGTCCAGGTAAGGCTGCTGAGGCCAAACGGCCCTAAGGTTGAAGGACTAAAGGCTGGAGACATGGATGGCACAGCCAGTGTTGAAAGAGGCATTGACCTCCACGTGTGATCTAGGAGGGGAGAATGACTCAGTGGAACATCCAAAAACAGACCAAGAGGGTGTGTTAAGGAGAGTCCTGGAACAGTCCCCAGAATTTCATTTTTTTCACGTTTCCTCCACTTTGCCCTTCTGTTTTGGAACCAGACCTTCAATAAGAAATTATAAAGGCATTAGCTGAACTTACTCTGCAGTTTGTCTTACCAGCTACTACTGCATGCAGTGTTACAGGTGGCAAAATATTTCCTGTTAACCAAAAAACACTTCTTCAATATTAAAGATCTATTCATAAATGCCTTAGAGGGTTTATCAAGAAATAAATCAGTTATAAATACTGTAAATTTGACTACCATCTAGCTCTTACTGAATAGTCCCATATGTTTTGAAGCCATTGTAATACACAGACCTATCACCTGAGAACTCAAGATCACTTATTAAGAATGATCATTCTTCCTTCCCAAAGCTGTTTATTGAAAATTAAATTTCAACAAAGCCACTCAAGAGGCAGCTACTTCTGCACAGATACCTCAGGAAACAACTTATTCTTACAGTCAGGATTAACTAGGCCAAACATGTGGCACGTGCTTTTTATCTTGATAGTTGGACCACACGTTTTTATATAGAGGATTCCAAAGTAAAATGAGAAGCTTTTGTTGTCTGCCATGAAAGCAAACACCATATAGTTACAGGATTAACTGAACTGCAGTGGAAGCCACTTGGAACAGGGTATCAAGTTCACAGAATTGTAGGGGATGGAAGGGACCTCCAGAGATCATACAGTCCAACCCTCCCCACCAAAGCAGGTTCCCTAGGACAGGTCACACAGGTAGGCATCCAGATGAGTCTTGAATATCTCCAGACAAGGAGACTCCACAACCCCCCTGGGCAGCCTGTCCCAGGGCTCCATCACCTTTACTGTGGAAAAAGTTGTTCTGCAAAAAAAAAGAAGTTGTTCCAAAAGGGGCTTGAGCCAGTATTGAGGTTGTGTAGTAAGCTGTTGAGTAGATTGCCTCTTAAAGCCTGACCAGTCATTATTTTAGCCCATTAAACATCTTTTAAAGATTTTAGTCAGTTGAATCTACGTATCACAAAACAGACTCTTCACTGAGCAGAACCTTTCAGACCCAGTATGTCAGCAGAGTGATGAAGAGCATCAGTTCTAAAACAAGGGAGAGAGGACTGAAAATAGGATATTTGAAAATGGATGCTGCCTAGGCTGAGCACTGAACATCCAGATGTACTCAGCTGCCCAGGTCTTCTAGCCCCCTCTGCACTGGAGGCCACTGAAGGTGGATTCTGAACCGGATCTGGATGTGGAAGGAAAGGTGTTAGCTGTAGCCCATAATATCATTCAGCAGACTTGTGTATAACGGCTGTTGAAAGTCAGTGCACTGCTTGCAAGCATGTGCTATGGTAGTAGAGTGGTAACACAAGGAACAAGAATTGTTCAAAAGAACAACTTCTGTCCTGCACAGAATTATGACTGACATTTATTACTTCTGCTTTAGGACAAAGGTAGACTTTAAATATGGTCTTTTACCATACAATGCAGATAACTTCACAATAACAATGCAGCAAAGTCATTAAACAAAATAATAACATTCAATTACAAAAAGTTAAGTCTCAAAAAATTAGAACGGATGCTAAACCCAGTTATTAATTCAGTATTAGTATTTCTGAAAGTAAAATCTTACAGAAAGTGTCCATTATGAGGAAAATCTTTGGCTGCCTAAGTTTTATGGCCCCATGGATTTTTTTAATAGTTGCCTTTTTATACCTGCAGTTATACTTCAGCCAAAAAATGTTTTCAAAGAATTTTAAATTTCTGTCATGTAGCATTGAAAAAATCAGGATGTGAGGGTTCCCAGCTTCACTGCTTGCTTTCCTCTCAGACATGCTGTGGAAGCGTTTCCAGTGCCATGACTTACCTCCAGGTGCCTAAAGAACGTGTAGCGTGTTTGGAAGGAAAGCCCTGCGCGCACCAGGGTGCTGACACCCAAACCAGGAGGCTGCATCATGCCACAGCCTTGCTGTGTTTCATGTCATTCCAGTACAGGTCAGTAACAATTACTCTTTCAAAGCTCTTGCTATGGGGTTCTCAGGAGCCGCATGAAGAATGGCTGCTCCTTGCCCTGCGTGCATTATCTTCACCCGGGGAAGCCGCTGTCCTGCTGGGGCGGGATACATACCCAGAGGGTCTGTACCTCACACAGACCTGTCAGGCTGTACAGGCAGTTGGCAGAGGGAGGTGCCCTTAGAAGAAAAGTCATCAAAATTTTGAAGCTGGGACATAAAATTCTTGAGTGCTCTGACTCATTCTCTGGCCGTTTCTCCAGTACCCATGGGCTGTAAATGATCAGGTGTCTGACAGAGGAATAGCCGACACCAGACGGTGTGTGCATGCCTGCACAGCTGTGAAGACTTGACACTTGGTCTGTACTAGTCCAAGACAGGGGTCTGGTAAGAAAAATTCTCTCAGTTACTGGGACCCGATGACTTTAAATCTCTGTTAACCAGTAATCCCAAATATGTGTAAGTGGAGCTTAGCTGAGATCTCACAGAAGACCACCAACTAAAAGGTATTAGTGCTTTCTATGAAAAATAATCCAATTAAAAAGGCAGTGAGCTGTCTTACACTGAAGATATGCAGATAAAGCCTTTCCTTAAAAGGAGAAAACAAATGCTGCAAAGGTATTAATTTCCTTACTAAATCTTAGCATTGCTCTTTAATCTGTTCTTCACAAAGTAACCTGACACAGAACGAGACATCTGCTTTTCTGCTTGTTCTGCCCTAAAGCAAATCCATTTGATCAGACATGCACTTTGACTGCAAGATAACCTTTTAATGTTGTAAGTGATTTGGGGTTTACAATCAAACTTTAATCATCTCTCAGATTTTGTGTTTATCCAACTGGAAGGAAATACCAGTATAGGTAGCTAATCATTTTATCTTTAGAAAAAAGTTGGCTGTCAGTTCCTCACTGGTACAAGCTCATCAATGTAAGTGATAAAAGGGGCAAAGGCATGCTCATACCTTATGCTGCTATAACAAACAGCTTTCAAAATTTAGTGCTTATAGTCATTAACATTCAGATTAGTCATCTTGAACCTTTTGTTAAGCAGTTTTCCATTGCTTCTAATAAAAGGCTTAACTTGCCTTTACTCTATCTTCAGGCACATGTGAAATGCCAAACTAAATATAAGAGAAACTACTATACCAGTCTTAAGATTTTTTTTTTATTGTTGTGACTGTAATATCAATGGTAAAACACTTTGGGGAAAAATGTGTTAATACTCAAAGATAACTTTTAAACTGCCACATTTGAACTGTACACTAAATATTACCCAGATTATTTTTGTAATCACTAGCACTGTGCATACCTGACAGAAGAGATTTAGGTCTTTTAAAAGGAAAAAGGTGAGTGTGTAAAATTGATAGCTTGCTTCCTGTGGTTTTCTTTAAAAATGCATCCTGTTTAATGAAGGTAATACATAACTGATAAAGAGATACAGAGAAGCAGCTAACTGTACTGTGTGTCTGCTGTAGCAGAATACAGGAACATTATCAGAAAATATGGCAAGGATGCTTAGAGTAGTTGTATTTGTAAGCTAATGCTTTAGTACTGGTGTTTATGGTACTGACATACCAAATTGTTTCACTTCTCACATTAAGAAAATGAAACAAAATATTCCTTTAACATATTCTTATTCATCACCTATCCTAACAATACGAATTATGAGAAGCAGAATGGCAACAACAGATGCAAATGCTACTGAACAGCATCCCAACACAGCTTCAGATAATGAACACGTTTGCTCTGGCTATCCCTTTCCCAAGGTAAGGAATACAATGGTTCTTCCTGCCATCTCCCTTCATCTATAAAAAGAAGTAACAGGGTCTGGGTGAGGGGAATCTCATTGAAGTGATGCTGAAGTGACATTTAAGTTTATGGGCAATTTTTCCTATTGTTCGTTCGTTTTCATCTAAGACTCAACATGCAAGAGAGAGACAATGTAGTTGCTGGTACCCATTTCACCTGGCTGATGCAGGGTGATGCTTCTCCCTAGAGACACAGACCTCAGTTTGAAAACAGGCTGAAGTGAAAAAATGGTCTGACTGCATCAGATAAGTTTAGTTTCCTGGGCTTACACTTCAGTAAATAAAAAGACACCATTTTCATGCCAGCTGGTTTAGCCACGTACTGTGGGAGAAGCATGGAGTCTTCATTTCACAAAGGACACCATAGAAAACAACTATGAGCATGGGCAAATGAGGCGAGTATCTGTGTAGTGGCTGTTCCTATGCACCTTCTTACTTCCAGGCCAAGTTGTCTCCCATCTACCGCAGGACAAGAACACACACAGAGGCAGAGGCACAGTGCACTGTGCTGTGCTCAAGCCCAGGAGCCTTGTGTTGAGATCTGACAAGGAGTTAAGAGGTGCAAGGAACAACTCTCTGTTGTACCTTCCATCCACTAGAGATCCATCAACTTTTGCCTTTCACCTGCTAACTTCTTTCTGACTCTATCAAACATAAACATTTCAGTTTCTTTTAGATGAGTCATAAGGAGGAGAGTTCCCCTTTGCCATCTACCACTGCACCATTTCTTCACACGTCAAGTGGACTACAGAGTGAGGACCCCCATGATGTAAATGTGACAGCAACCAGTAAGTTAACAGCTTTTCACTAGTAAATGTCATGTGTAACTGCCAGATATTGGGGTATTTCAGTAAATAGAAGTTTTAGTGATTGTTGTTAGTAGGGACAGGGGAAGACACATAATTTCCTCCAAGTGCCCAAAAGAGATATGAAAAGTACATCTAGCTATGCTCAGATGAGTCAATTATGAAGTACCATTCATCCTTCTAAAGCCTTTTAAAAATAAAAAGCTAAAGAACTTACAGCTTTATAGATGTTAGCTAGTGTGAACCACTGCAGATCCAGTGACTGGAGTAATGACAACATATACAAGCAAGGATCTGGCATCAACAGGAAGAAAGCTGTGCAGGACTAAGTAGAGCTGTCACACTGAGCGGCTGTGCCAGTTCCTAGTCATTCACAAGTATCCACATACCCAGAGCTATGCTGGAACAGGAGTTCAGTCAATATCTGATATACAGCACAGTCAATATGTGATATACAGCACAAGCTAAATTTAGTACAGTTGTCATTTTGAGCTTAAAAGGTTTGAAGGCTTTCAAAGTATTTATCAGACAACTTTTTTTGTTGTTGTTGTTTAAGCTAGTGTTTCTGTCCATGAGGGGATTTCTAGCTTAGACAACAGCTGAATCTAAGGAAACTGTTTCCTAAGCAGTATTGTTAAGTATGAGCACTTGGAGTCAGGAAAAGCTGCTCAGGTCATTCGTAGTTTAAGCAAACTGCAGGCTACGAGGTGATTAGTGTCTATATGCTGAAGTTCGAGGGGCGTTCCTGTTATCGCAGCCCAGCTAGGCCATTCAGTTCTGGGCAGTGCCTGACTGCCATACGACTGTCAAATTAATCTTTTGTTTTAATGCTTCATTTGGAAGCGTGACTTTTATTGGGCTAAGTTAGGGCAAGGAGAGCATGTAAGCCCTTCTGAAGCCCAGGTAAGTAACTTAGGGTGCCCCACAGAACCCCTCATTCGCTGTAAACCAACGCGTTTTAGATAGTTTTTGTAATCTCCCCGCTCAGGAGGCAGTAGTACCTGGCTGGAGACCCCTGAAGGCGGCAGCGAACACGGGCGTGAAGTGCGCTCGGGGAGTGTTCCTAAGGCGCCGTTTGTTTTCCCGTCGCTGAGGTAACTTGCCAATTTCTCCGTCCTTCGAGCACCGAAAGGGACGGCACGGGGCACCCCCACCTCCTGCGCCCCCCCTCCCTCCTCTCCCCGCCGGGCAACCGGGAATAAAGGGTTCCTTTTCAAGCTCCTTTCAGCCCCGGGGAGCGGCTTTGAAACCCGGGGAGGCCGGGGAGGGAGGCAGCCCCGCTCCGCGCCCCGGCACTCACCTGCACGCGGGCTTCCGTCAGGTCCAGGCGCACGGCCAGCTCCTCTCTGCG
>VZTU01006780.1:1461-59559 GCA_013400835.1 Zapornia atra
ATGGTATGGACCTTTCCGATGCAATACTGTCTGAAGAACTAGAATACTTCACACCCTACTATACAACAAAACCACTACAGTGCAGCTAAATAAGACCTATTTAATTTTCTGCCCTTCAAATTCCAAACATTTTCAATTTTAGATATTGTTAATATCACTATATAGTTCAGCCAGAGCTTGACTTGCGATAATATTGACTCCGAATCTCTTCCTCATTTCTACAGATAAAATTAGTCATTAGAGCAAACTGCAAAATCACAAACACATCCATTCATCTGTCCCAGCTACCAATGGGAGACAAAGACAGGGACAACTCAAATGCCATGCTCAATGTTTACAAGCATCTCATATTAAGCTAACTACCATATTGCCTTTTACTTGCTGAGGAACTCTGGTTCATGAGTTTAAATATGATATGATAATTCACATCTAACACTTCTGCAGTGAATTAGTAGCTCCTTATCATTACTGCCAAGCATCTAAGAGAGCCCTTTACTGCCTTTCTGTAGATTAATCAAATGGCATTTAATAAAACAGATGTTTCTGAGTTTATTTTTACATAGGTATATTCCTATTTATTTTCTAGTAGTACTAGAAAGTACTTTCTAGCCTTTCTTATCATGAAAATCATGTGGTAATACAGGGCTTTCCTCTTTTTGAAGTTCTAACTTGGATATAAGATGGAAGCCAACCACCCAAATTTGCAATGCACTGTCAAATTATGTCCTAGATACTGCCAACTTTGCTTTTCTGATACCAAGTTTAATTCTAATAGCTTCACCTTGTGTGTGAAGTCAAACATTCCTTATTGCAAACGTCTGCAAGAATTTTTCTTTCATTTTCCATATTTCTGCAGAGTTGTGTAATTCAATTCCACTGGAACTTTAATATCTAGCTGCTACTAACTTTAACAAACACCTACATTTTAGAACAGGGTCTTCTAACCTAATGACCTTCCAACTCTAAAGATTATGGGAACTCTTTTCAAAAGCAAAAAGACAACTTGAACCTCCTTCAGGATGTTGCTATACAAGAAGTGGAAAGCTTTGCATTTAATAGAAGTTTTCTATAATTAAGGAACTGCTACTAAATAGAGCTCTGACAGAAGCATAAACTAACATCTCTATTCAACTGGGTTTTGAATGCACTGCATACAAACAGCATAAAAAGTTATTCTTTGTAAATATGATTAAATAGAATAGTTTAGGCATTCCATACTGCAACCTTACCATCTCGCCTGTTGAGCTTTGCAAAGCTGGGACTGTGAGTACTGAAGAGCTCAGAGGAACTGGTAAGGGCTGTTGAAGGTAAGGGAGATACCAATGCATCATCACAATTATCTAAAAAAAAAAGCAGAAAACAAAACATACAGAGGTCATCACACGAGCAACAAATATGCCAACTTCTGCTGTCTTGCAGTGGTGTTTGTTTCTACGGAGTAGAGAAAGGAGAAAGAGTACATCTGTGCTTGAATTCACATGCGAGACAGATTTACTCCCCTTAACAGCAGTCTGATAGGATGGCAGTTCAATGGGAGCTGTTATTCAGACAGCAAATACTTGAAAAGCTTGAAAATATTTTTTTCATTCAAAGAATGCAATTTGACGATCTACCTTCCTCCCTTCATTTCTCCCCACTCACACACATACACAAATTAGTTTTGTTCACTCAAATGAGTAGTCAGTAGACTTTTTCCCTCCTACTTTTACCTCCTCACCTAAGGATAGGTGGGCTCAACTAACATTCACATGGAGTATTTGAGCCCATAATATTTGAATAAGGGCAGAATTAGGATGAGTAAGTTTGCTCATTATAATGCTGTCACATACACACTCACGAACATAGTGTGGGGTTTCAATAGGGAATAATAATAAAACCCTCTCATTTTTAATTGAATCTTCCATGGAGCAAACATGGATCTAATTACTGGAAAAGTCCTGCAGGTTAGCAGGATCTCAGACACCACAGTGTTCTTTCACTCACAGAGTAAATATACAATTAGCAAGGATGGGGGAAGGGGTAGGGAGAAGAGGGCAGCAGGAAATAATGCATTAATGATATTCCAGGGCTACAAAATAAATGGAATAAAAGTAAAAATTACTACAAAAATTACAATTATGAGAGCAGATTTTGACTGATCTAAAATTGTGCAATACCTTTCCCACGATGAGCCTGATTACATTAAAATATTTCTCAAATCTTTCTGCAATGGCTGCCTACAAAAGTATCTGGGCCCTTGTAATAAAAAACTATCTCTCCATGAAAAAAAATACATCAGTCTAGCCAATATAATTCATACCAATGAACTGACTGATGGATTTCAAAAAGCAAACTTAAGTATGAAATATTTTTCCTTTGCTTGGGTTACCATTAGAAAAAAGGCCTAACAAGATCTGTGAGACAGCTAAACTAAGGACAAGTATGCCACTGATGTTTTGACCATGAGGACAACTAGCCAACAAGTTACCAAGGTCCTGAGCAGATACTCTATCATTTAAAGCCTTTGAATCTCAAAGGGGATTTATGACTGCAGTGAAGAAATGTCTATGGTCTGCTGTGCTCCCTGTATGTGTGAGATCAGGCCACAGTTGTTCTGTCTGGACATTAGAATAAATAAACAAAATATCTGTAAATTTAAATGTAATGCTCATATTCACTGTCACTTGTGTCATGAACAGTGAACTAAGCAAAGCTCTAACATAAGTAATAGGGCACTGAACTCACCCAACTCACTTCATTCTATAAAAAACAGTGAAGAGGCTGGGAACCTTTAAAAATGAAGTTCAAGCTCTTAGCAACAGATCTACTTGACTATTCAGCATCATTTAAAACCCAAAGCTGTAAATAACTGAAGGCAGATTTCCATTTGAATAGTGCCTGGACTGCTGGCTCTCTTTAGTTTCCCGTGGTTGCTCCCAGACCAAGAAACAGCTCAGCACATCAGCTTAAGAACCACAAGTTGGCTAGAACAAGAGTCACAATAAGTCTCTGGATTCTCTCTGGTCCCTGATGGTATGCTTGGATTCTTAACGACACCAAGTGTCTCAGCACAACAGCAAGTGTAAAACATTTCAGAGAAATGCATTTAATGTTCTTCCTGGGATCTCCAGCCTGGGAAGTGACAATGAACTCTTCTACCTACCAATGCTTTGTCTACATTTCCACATCCTTTGCTTCCATCCCCAGACACACTCACCTGGATGTTTGCTACTACAGCATCGCATCATTTTCACACCAAATTCTGGGATTCTTACTTAGTTTTCCTCAACAACAAAATGTGCTAGGGATTCTTCTTGTAATTTTAAGGCTTCTGGATTTAGGACAGAACTAACAATTTGGAAATAGTTCTGAGGGCACCAGGATCAATAAAGTCCAACTTCTAACAGATAAGAGAGTAATGACTAATTGACTTCAGAGTAGAGTTGGAGGAAATTCCTGCTTGAAATTGATTGTCAAATGGATACTCTGACAAGATGCAAGGTCACTCTTAATGCCTTTCCCTCAGTCAAAATTCACCTTGCAAGATCAGAGGTGGCACCTGAGAGCTCTATATGCATAGACCCATAATGCAGACACAAATTTTACATACCAAATGACATTTCAAACCACAGCACAATAGAATGCTTAGGATGCATCAGTCAACGTATACATGCCCAACAGTCCAGATCACATGTAGAGTAGAGTAGCTCTGATGCACCCCTTGCCATAGGCACTACACATATGAACTGTGCAGATTTGAGACTGGTATTTCTTTGTAAAAACTCAGTTGGAAGAGGCCACAGGGTTCAAAAAGGTAGGATGCACGTATAGAGTGAGGCTCATCCCACAGGCCCTACTTCCAGGAGAAGGCAGAACTAAAGAAAAAAAAACCCACAACAAACTAAAAACCTCCCACCTATCCAAAACCCAATACACACCTCTCAAGATCACAAAAGTCTCTAAGAAAGGATGTTATTGTACCTCCTTTTTTTGATGGGTGCAGGCAAGAAAGAGATTAAACTCTTTGTGGTTATGCAAGGTCAGAAAAGGCAAAACCAGAAGCAAAGCTGATGCATCCTGATTCCCACCATACAAGTCCAGCACACATGTTCCAAGAGACTTCATCTCCTTCATTTGTCATGACAGAAACAGACATTAATTCGAGCTGCTCCCAGGTTTCTAGTGACTGACCCTACTCCCTTTGCCAGTTTGCCTGTCAGAAGAGCTTTGATCCTTGGACTTAACTACATTATGCGTTTGTTAAATTCCATGTTTTTAACAATGAAAACCACACACTACAGAATAATTTAAAACCACTGCACACTCATACAGAAAAGCATTTACTAGCCAGTTGTTTTCTCCTATGTTTCCTTGCCAACCAGATAATTGCCAAAAAAAGAGAAAGTGTCTAATTGTACCTATGAGCCATCACCTTCATGCAAATCATATAACAATACAGATGTTGACTTGCATTTGAGAAATGGGTGCTGACCTTGACTATGCTGAGTTGTGAGAAATATGCAATTATGGATAGCATTTACAGTGTCATCTGTATTATTAGAGCTGTCATCAGCAATCTTGCTACTGAATGCAGAAAAATATTTACCTGTATGAACTTGATTTTTTCCTGATTTTTATTCACTTTTGATATTTAGAAAATAATGATAAATTAACACAAAACCCCACCTCAGCAACATATTATGAAGTTGTTTGGTTTACTGGTTTTGATTCCTTTTTTGTAGTTTTAATTGCCTTTCAAGTAAAATAAAGAAATCTTCTCTCCCTCTTCCCTATGTATTTTAATTTTGCCTGAAACCATTTCTTTTAAAACACAAACACAAATATTACCAGCTCAAATCTATCCAAGTGAGATTTAGTCACTAAAACTCTTGGGCTCCTTTGAAACATGCCAGAAAATACCACCTTTAGCTAAGTCAGTAAAAATAGCAAATCAACTTCAGAAAAGGCCTTCTGACCAAATATCTAATTAAGCACTACATGTTGTGAAAGCCTTCAACATGTAAGGAGTATCCAAATCCTAGAGAGACAGGTACTCTATGTTTTTCAGATGCTTCTGAATCACAGCAGGCTGCTGAAACACAGCTACTGTATTACCAAAACTGAGTTTGCATAGAAATCAGAGATTGAGCCCAACTTTACTAATTCCTATAACATGTTTTACATTGATATTGGTAGGCATGACATGAACTATTTATAACTTTCTTCAAGCTTGAGATAGCATCAGCAATGGCCACCAATATGAGTTTAGAATATTTCTGATTAGCAGCTACTGAAGTTATTTAGAAAGCCACAAACCCATTGTGATCACATTAATGTTTCTTTCACTTTGTCCTCTAAAGAGAACAATGCCTGGAACACAGGCAGGGTAGTTACTAGCCATAAACAGAGATGTGTTAACAAACCTGTCCTGTTGCTATTTCCCTTCTCCACTTGAAGAGTCAAGGGGACAAAACATATTGGTTTCCACTTGTGAAGGCCACTCAGAAAGGTCATTAACTTTTTCTTAATGAAAGTTTTGATCAGGAGGACATGATAAGTGAAAGATCACCAATCCCTGGGCTCCATTGATTTTCTATATATCAGAATTAGACTGTGTTTAGTAATGCTATAATCTTATCAAGACAAATGTGCAGAAAATCTTTGACTGTGAAGCTCATGTTACTTCTACCTAAGAGCATATTGTTAGTCAGGGACTCTTTATCAATATCATAAGAAGTACCATGCTTATACCAACAAACTTATACCAGTGCAAATAGAAAGTATTTGGCAAGCCACAGGAAGGCTGTGGTCTATACTGCAGCAACTCTACTAGAGATCATAAGCATTGTGAAATAGTCATAAATACCACCAGACAGCACTACTCAGAGTGGGAACACAGGACTAGTATTGCTCCATAACGCAACTGAAGGGATGGAAGGGGACAGGATCCAGCATACAAACTATCAACAGAGTAAAACTTGCCTCCTCTTTGGAAAATACACAATTTGGAGAACATGAAAAAGGTAATAAAATTGTAATGCAGAAACTGCTGTGCGTAAGCCTTACAATGGAGTTCCAAAGAAGAATTCAGAAGAGGACAAGTGACATGCCTCCAGCATCATCCCATGGTGATAAAAGGCTTTTTAAGGGAAGATAGCTGCCTCCTGTAGATGCTTTTCTTCAAGTACACAGTGCCTGACACATCAACAAAGAGGTCCCAAAATTAGGCCTTGATCACACACTTCTGCTGAACCAGAGCCAGCAGCTGTGTGAAAAGGGCAGGAGTGGTTGTGACCGTCTGTGCAGACCCTTGCCTGAACCACAATCTCTGAGCTTCAGAGGCAGTTTAGCAAGGGCTTTGTGTAATCCCACAGGCCTTGTGTCCACAGCTTGCTATTTAAATCTAGACATATTTATTTTATAGTAAACATGAAGGGTATTTTAGGGTAAATCAGAGGCCTTGTAGCTTTCTCTTGGAAGCCTCTCTTTGAATTTGTAGGTATTTTATTTAAGTGGGACTTTTGTTGCCAAGATATAATTTTATTCATTATTAAAATACCAGCAGAGTTACAGATGGTGCTGAAGTTAAATTGTGTGCATCATTTTGATTGCAACTGTAAATTGTCTCCGTACTGGGATTTGAAGTCGAAAAGATTCACTGGTATTTATAGGCTAGATAAAATTCCTCTTAGCATTACCCACTTAATGGCATACTTTGTTTTAAAGACGTAAACCATGCATTTTGTAACATGCCTCTAACAGTGCTCAGGAGTGACGACTGATGCCTGCCAATTCATCTGTGTTTCTCCTGCCTTCTGTAGCTACAATTCTGCTTTGTGAGGATGAGAAATAAATATTTGGATGTACTGTGGAAACTAACCTTCCACCTTTACAGTCCAATGAGATGTGTGGGTAGGTGAGAAGGAGGAGCTTCTGTTAGGGGCTGGGGGGGTAGGAGGGAAATTACACAAAAAGAAACCGAAAATGCAGTAACATAGATATGGCTACAGATTTAGAAGAGACAAGGATGTTTTCCCTATCAAGAGTACCTGAAGCAGAGCATCTTGTTGGAACTACCACATACTACTAGATTCTATTACCACAAGTATCTTCGGAAGTGATCCTTGCAAAGATGAAGAAAAAAAAAAAGGAACATTTTTTTCTGTAAAGAGAAATTCCTTTTTTTCTTTTTTCCTCCTTTTTTTTTTTTCCCCAGAGACTGGCTATACTCACATGCACAGCTGTGAACTCCATCTGTTAGCTGAAAGGCATGGCACATTTTTTGAGATACAAGATGCTAGAGAAAGTACTTTACAACACAACAACATTCCTCTTTCTTTCCTCACTGTACTGCAAGTAAACATCAATAGTTTAGATAATCATGAACCCTTCCTAAATGACTGTAAATTACATAAGTGTTCTTTCATATGCCTGTAAACCTTGACATAAAAGTGTTACTCAATCAGTGCATTTATAGAGCATCCTTTTATGATACAGTATGTGTATGCAACCATATCTCACAAAAAGTGGTTAGGTCTGGTTCTGAATGATGTAAGGAGCTCAAAAAAAATGAATCAAAGCTGAGCTTTGTCTTAATGTTTTTATTGAAACAAGCATGTCTGCTGCGTCACTCTGACAATAGTGAAGTGGGAGACGATTTGAGGAACCGAGCAATCACTTTGCACTTGGGCTTATGAAGTCAAACTGTGAATTCCAAATAACCACCAATGCAGCTCAAATAGTAATGTACAGAAGCAACACTTGTTTCAAGAGGGTCAAAGAACATCTGACAAAAGCAAATGCCAATAAAAATTAGTTAAAGAAGAACATCCTTATGTTTAAGGAACGAAATGTTCTCATTCTGGCTCTGTCATAGCCTGTGCCATTTAGGCAAGTCATAATGTCTGCCTCTACAATACAAGGGTACCCTTCGCTTTATCTTACATTACATGCTTTTCATTAGATTGCAGGCTGCTTTTTCTTTTTTTTCAGGACAGGAATGAGCTGCTGCCAACGAACGGTAAATCCGTCACAGAAATCCATTGACTAAGAGGATAGTCTGATATCTCAACAATTACTGAGAGCATTGTTATTTCTATATGGAAAAGGAAAAAAGACCACATCAAAAGGATGTGGTGACTCAGCTTGTCAACATTTATATGCCAATGAACAAACCTGCAAAAGCATATCATTGTCCAAAGCTGTGATTTATTCTCAGCAGGTGTAACAGCAGGTGTCAGGAGTTCTTATGACTTTCTACTCAGACTATAACATTTCTTGTACTTATTTGCCTTTTCCTTTGACATTTGTGAGATCCTGCTAATTTAAGAGTGCTCTGATCTTTGACCTGAGATCAGAAAGCTACAGAGCTGACCCAGCAGGTGGAAAAAGATTTCATACCTGAAGTTTGCTCTTTTGACATGTAACACACTTTAGCAGACAGACTATAAATATACAGTCCAAGAACATAAGAGGCCCTTTGCCATGGCCACACAGCATCACAAGCATCCTTTATATCCTGGCCTACGTAAGTCTCATTACTTGTGCATTTCAAAGTAGTTGATATATTCCAGAGATCAAGACTGTCTTTTAAAGCTTCAGAAGTTTTATCAGCATTCACAAAAACATAAACTTGACGTCCTTCAAAAGTATCAGACCTTGCTACAAGCATACCCTCTTCACCAGAGATCATCACTGAAGGAGTAGCTTAGGACTCCAATTAAACCATGGATTTCAAACAGAACTGCATTTGGCTTAAAATATCATAATGCATACTGAATTTGCAGAAAAATATGTTAATGTATATGCCCTCATCAGCAAGGCTGCCAGGCTCATTATTAGAAGAAAAACACAAGATCAGAGGCAGCTGGAGTGAGTTCAGCTTAGGCATTCACCAACACAAAATTAAAATGCAAAGGGGGTAAAGCAGATTTTCTGCTGATGTAACTGTGTGTGAAGATTGTTCAGAAATGCATTGGTGAAGCAGTTTTTCCAAGTTGTATAAATGTTTTGAATGTGAATGTAAATACCTGTTTCAATGGGGAAAAAATACCTACCAACAAAAAACAAAACAGGAGAGGAATAAAGAAAAACTTCCTGGGCAACAACAGTGGCATTAGGTTAACATGCCGAGTGGAACATGAAAACTAATTCAGGAGACCTCTGCTTTATTTGCAGGGGGATGGGGGGGAGTTGACCATCTCAAGAAACTAACAACCATTGGGGAGGATATCCATTTTCTAGTCCAATATGGAAAAAACCAGTTTCATCAATCTAAGTAATACCATGCCACCTTCTGCCACCTGATATGCAGGCCAATGATACAGAAATACAGTTCTGACAACTTATCCAAGCTGGATGAGTCTCTCATACAGGTTTATTTGATGTCTGTGCTATTCCCCACACTTTAGTGACCTTCAGATTTAGCATGCTTGTAACAGCATGCAAACTTCAATAGAACATCTCAACACCATCTGCTTCTGACCATCACACCTGTGACCACAGATACACGCAGCTCAGACTTCTATTACCTTACTCTGCCTTTGTGGAGGCACAGCATGTTAGTACAGGTACTGTAGAGAACAAAATTAAGAATCCTGCTCCCATGTTGGGTTACCTTTGACGATTCACACTAAACCCTGATTTCCATGAGTTCAGGGATGAATGTAAAATGGAAAGTTAAGGGAAAATTAGCCCTTTATAAGTTCTTGTCTCCTCCTGCTTGCCCAGCACTGTACTATGGGTCACACACTCTTAATTTCTTTGTAGTGCTACAGTTTCCCCCACCCCACCCCCAAGCATCTGCATCAGTGTGATGTCCCATTACCATTCTCTCTCTCTCTCTAATCCAACCCCTTCAGATAAGCAATGAAGTTGGGCAACTTGCATTGTGTGAGAAACTTGATCAGGCCTCACCCTTCTCCCTCTCAAGACTCTTCTGCTCTGGTTTTCCTATGGACCTCTATGGAAAAGGGCTCATTTACACAAGCAGTCATTGCAAAGGCTTTCAGACAATGACATGCATGTGTTTAGCAAGACTATTTTGTGCAAATCTAAATGCACAGCCACTATCTCTACACAAAGTGGGTAAAAAAGCATGGAATGCTGATGAATTTCACAGGCATGCCCAGGTAACAAGGCACAGCAACGTAAAAGCCATCAATAACCAAGAGATTGTTCCCTTGAAATGTCAAATCAATCATGGTCAAGTAAATTATTTTTACTTTTCCTTGGAATCTTTGGTGAGTTCATGGATAAAACTGATTAGGGGCAGGGGGGAGGAAATAGACAGCATTGGGGTTCACTAAATATTTTCTGTTTGGAAGAGAAACTCTTCAAACTCTGTAACATGCAGGATGGCATACTGAAAAGCAATTATAACTCAGAGAATTTCAGTGCATCCCATAAGGCTGAGAGAATGTTCAATTTGCAGGCTGTGAGCAAGGATTAACAGAGATGAAGGTACTAGTAAGTGCCCATGTACCATTGCATTTAAATGTAATGTCATTTCAAGGGATGATAAGTAATCATTTCATGTCTCAATAACCTCCAACAAAAGCACCTTATTTATCCCCAAAACACCAATTTTTAAGACTCTTCTATGCAAGTTAATGGTTTAGCTAAGGGACCAGATTGAAAAAAGTTTAAAATTCCCATTCTTAAGCAAGGTGAATGCAACTTTGATGTCAGTTTAAAGATGGAAATTTCTGCCAAGCATTTCTTAGGGCAGCATGTTCTCTCTTCATCAGTCACAGTGGCATTTTTAGTGCCACAGGAGAAAAGAAACCTATAGATCTGTTAGGCTGAACATGTTCTCAAGCAAGAGAGTTCATACAGAAATTTTGATTTTTCTCTCTAACTAATAACAATTATTTTGGGAATCAGTATTGAGACCCTCATGCTATAGTTTTTGCTGCAATCTTAGGCAATGTCAGGCAACAACACCTGTCATGCTCTGAACAAGATCCATGGCACTAAATGATCATCAGCATTCAAATCACTACAGTTCCAGCCCATGACTTCAGATTCACTTCAGCATCCCTGTCACTGCATTTTCTTATGATTGGAACATATTTCCTGACCCTCTGAGAACTTTCACCACCCATTAAAAGCAAATATACTAGACAATTTCAGCAAACTTGAGGACACAAGGTGCCCCAGCAAACAGTCAGAAGACCTGGGCAACATCATTTTGCCTAGTGTTGTCCTATCCATCACCCTCAAATACAGTCCTAGGGCTATTATGAGGGATGAGCTTGTGGTCCAGATACAGACCCATTCAGGATTTGAGCCTTGCTGAGCTCAACTTTTCAAATGTATTGTTCCCTGCCCACATTACTTTGGACAGCAGCAGTTTGAGGAAGAGATGTTTCTCACTCACATAAAAAGCAAAGGCAAGAGCCATGTGGCTGCTTAAGAGTCCAGAGGACAAGCTGAGGACAGTGGGTGAAAACATAGAGCTACGCAACAAAGCGAACATTATTCTCATGCACAGACAGTATTCTTCTCAGTTAATGCTGAAGATGCATTGACAGAAAACAGGTATGTCCAAAAAGATCTATTATATATGGATAATTTTAAAATTATCTATTAATGATGGATTCAGCATACATGTTCCCTTCATGCATAGTGGTGACGATGATTAATTCAGTATTCAGGAAAATCTGTATGAACCCAGGAATGCCTTTGAAAACCCCAAAGAACAGTCCTGTTCAAAATCAGCTAGAAGCTTTACATGGCACACTTGATACAAACATCTCTGCAATTATAGTTTGAACCCATCCAGTGTTTTCTGCATCAAATATTTTCAGAGACAGATCACTTGTAGCTCTCCTGGATTTTACACAAGATACAAGAGTTCTGAAGGCTAGGGGAGAAAACTCTCATAACCTGTGCAAGTACAGTATAATAGAAAGAGAAAAGGGCATAACCAGAACATAGCAGGACTAGTCACTCTGGGATTTTGCAAATTTGTTCTGAGACAAGCACAAAAACATTAGTAACAGAATTAAGAGGTAAAACACACTAAGGATTGCAGTGCAATATTTCTTTCACTGGGGATTAAATAAAACCAGGCACTCTCCATTTTAAAGAACAAACTGAAAACCCAAGCAACTAAAAAACAAAAGAGGGGAAATTCAACAAGATGACAATTTTGACTTTAAGTATTGATTAATGTGTCAGATTTAAAGCCAGAAGAACTCTAACAGTCAGCTACCTTTTATTTTGTCTAAAGAAGGCATTTTTCACCCAACAAGGAAAAAGTGTCCCCTTCCATCAGTAGTCGTCCTTGAGATGAACTCTGTTGGAAAATTACGAAGTCTCTATTAACAAAAAAACCCTACACACTCTCTCTGTTCAAAAACAGTATACAAAACAGAGCACTCTGTGATGTTACGGTAAGGAGCCTTTGTAGATACAACTGTCAGATGTAGAACAATTTGGGTAATAATTTGATAACTTTATTTTCAGATATGACAAACAGACAACTCCCCCAGGCTTCCTAATTGCTTGTCACTTTGTTTAGACAGATCCTACTCCTTCGATACTGAATGACTAGCTCAAATGCTTTCATATATAATTATGGCTCAATCCAGGCATGCTTCCTTAAAAACAAAGAAACTGTATATATTACAGTAATAATCTTTTAAATGCAGAGGAAAGCTTGGCTGCGTATTTTCTTACTCTTTCTAAACCAAATTCAGATCCTGCTTAGATTTCTGCTGGTTCACATCCCATTTTAATACAAAAACTCCCACTGGTTTTATCTTTTCAACAAAGCAATTAATAAAGTGTGGCTCAAGCCATTAAAGGTTTATTTTATGCCACTCTACATCCCTTAAGACAAATAGGAATTGATGTTTATTTTGAGCCTTTTGAAATCTGAATCATTTCTGCAAAGTTTTGCAGCCCTGAAACTAAAATCTAATTACCTGCAAGTGTTTGCACATATCAGTATACATTCAAACTCACTCCCCTATGTGGCAAAGCTTTTTAAAGATCAAAGAGTTACCTCTAGCCTTGAGGCTCCTTGTTTGAAAATGCATGTTAACATTTAAGCATGTCACACACCGAAGTCCTGCACATTGCTTTGAAAACATACCCCTCAATGGTGGAAGTAGCTTTTCTCTCCACTAATGCTATTCAAAAGAACAAGGAATAGTCTTCAGAAGATCCATGGCTAAGGCTTCTACCCCAAGAAATACAAAGCCCAGTTTCTGTCACTAGTGGTAATTTGCTGGAAACTAACTCGGCACATGAGCCAAGAAAAAGGTGTGAGATCTGTTTCCTTCAATTTTGCCCTGGCGTGGTGAACAGCCAGCTCGTACTCCTTTTCTTGACATTGAACAGAACCACTCATGAAAACAGAGTAACAGAATGGTTGGGGTTGGGAGGGAGCCCAGGAGATCATGTTGTCCAGTCCCCCGATCAAGCAGGGTTCCCTGCAGAGACTGTCCAGGACCACATTCAGGCTCCTGTTGGTGCTGGTAAGGCTTTTCCCTAACCCTTAGGGGCAAAGAAGCAAGATGCACTTTGTAGATTCATTAAAGCTATCCTGTCTTACAACAGGACATAGCACACAAGAGTAAAGAAGCTCTTCTGGTGTTCTGAGGGACTGTAGCCTGGAGAAACTCTATGAAAAGCCACCTTGTGCATCCTACTAAACTGAATGGAAGTGGGAGAGCTTCAGACAAACTAATTATCTGGGACAGCAAAAAAATTTAGTATGACAATAACATCTCAATTTTTGTTAATATAATGCAGAGCATTAGACTAAAAAGATGATGATATAAAATTTGCTGCCTGTCTTTGGGGAAGGGTTAAGGCAGATAATTTTCTTCTCCATCTATATTCTTTTTTATTTGTTCCCCTATTTCCTTGGGGACATGGGAATCACCATGTTATGCCATTGCTTATATTTAGGTGTTTATTTAGATAGGTTTGTTCATCAGAGATACCTCTAAAATATGGAAAGGTTCAGGAATATACCTGAATAACGAGGGGCTGGGGGTAAATGGACCTCATTTGCCTTTTAACCTCAGGGACTTTCAAAACTGAAGAAAGAAATTAAATATGCCAGAAAGTTAATTCCAAGGCATATTTCTTTTACACTGATTTTTATCTGAATGAATTCTGTATAACACAAAAGATGAGGTTGGACCGCATATTATTAGAGACCTTACAAGATATCACACCGGCTTTTGCTACTTCTCAAATCACTCCTTTCACCTAGATTGGTAATAAAGAGACTAACAAGGGAAAGTGGTCAAGCCCCTCCCAGAAAACCCATGAAGCTCCAGAATGACCTGAGTGGTCCCTGTCATATACTCATCCCTGGAAGGTTAAGTAGGTTTTGATGAAGCCATCAGATTCAGCCACAAAGAGCTTGAGCCAATGCCAAATGAGGTCAAAGGAATTTTTTTTTCCCCTCCATTAGCTTCAATGGGCTCTGAATAAAACCCAGTGGGCTCAAGACTGCCTACAAATTGTAAAGGGAATTAGAATCCTAGTAAATCATTCCACCAATGGACACTTGAAACAAGAACGACAAAGGGAAATTACATGATCTCCTGCATATCACTGTGAGAATCACTCAACTCATGCCAAAATGGTGATAACGCTGTCCCAGAACTTAGGAGTACCACCTCAGGCAATGCAAACCAGCACCCAGTACACCAGATTAATTCCTGTCCCCTTGAATTCCAGGGCAATAATTCTTCATGAAGCCAAGTGACTTTTTATGTACTCACATCAAACCCCCTACATAGCCCCTTGCACTTGCAAAGGTAATCTCCTTCTCACAAAGTATTAAAAAAGACTGAATCAAAGACCATGACAATATATTTTCTATAAATAAAAAGTATCAAGCGAAAAAGATTTATACAGACATGTATCTCTTTTTAAATAAACCTAGGCAGGTCTGCTAACCAAATTCACAGCACAGTGACAAACAAGCTGTTGCCAGTCAGAACTTCACACTGAACCATTCTTTAAGTGTTGGTTGCCAATATGATGCTACTTAGCATTTATTAAACTCGATGATGCCCATAGCATTGTGTCATTGCCCTGGCAAATTCTTAAATATGATCAGAGTCACATTATTAAATTTTTGTTTCTTATCAGCACAAGCGTTATCAGAACATGTTCGCATCCCTGTGACATTCACAGCTACTCTCTGCAGACAGTTGTCCTCGCAGGACTACGCACAGCAATGTCTGTGGGCAGCACATATGAAACCACGCCAAGCCTAATTAACTGAACTGAAGCAAGTCCAGCCTTATTTTTTATTCAAATAACATACAGCAGCCTTAACTGATGTAGGGACCATACAGGCTAGGTAACACATGCAGCAAGAGACCACTTTGGAATGAAGTTTTATGTAACATGAAGCATGCCTTCCCCCTTTCTCTGGCAGGGCTTGCTACTTTATCTCCGCATTGCAAGTATGGAAATGAGACAGGAGACAAGGTCACGCAGAACTCCGTCTGGGTAAGTAGGAACTGAACTGCCCACCAGAGCCCACACCACCATGCAGCTCTGCTCCCGTTACTCCTTTTCTTGTTCTCACAGAACCACAAGAAAAAGTCATTTGAAACTCATCAAAAGCATGAAAATCGGTAGATTGAGTCTGGGAAAAGGACAGGGAAACTAAAGGAGAAAGCGAAGAATAAAGGCATTAGGAGAATTGAACAGGACAAATACAATGAGAAGAGGACAAGCCAGAACAGTTATAACCTTCCACTTTTAAAAGAGCTCAGATTTGTTAGTATAGAATTTGAATGAAGCAAAATGGAGTGCTATGAGGATGGTAGAGTAGAAGCTAATTTAGGTACGTGTCTGGAGCTTAGGTTGATTAGGTCATTCACAGCCTGAAGCTTTCTGGCCATAATAAAACCTATTCCAAACCATCCCTGCTGTGTCTCACTTCTGTTTATTTGACTAGTTCTGTTCAAGGTCCAGATTTGGCAGAGCTTCTGTTCCCCCCAATGTGCATTTCATTTCCAACCATCTGCTGAAGACTCAGAGCCTCCTCTCTGAAATTTGAAAGATTTAATGACAATTAGCTTGAAAATACTCTTTTTAATTTTATTAACAGATTGTAGAATCAAGACAATTCACAGGGGGAAAATGTATGAAATAGCACTGCCTTTCCCCATCACTAGACCTGCCTACCAAGCAGGACGTACAAGGCACATATGGGTAGCTGCAAAGCACTTTGAATTCAGAGCTGTGACATTAATCTAGTAAGAATAATCATGATTCCCAACTTGTGCTTTCATATAGCTTCTCCGACTCGAATAAGACCTTGTGGAGATGCACTATATCATATGAAGTCATTCAACAGAACTTTGTTATTTGATGTCTAGTCCCTTACTGCTGGCCCAGTCTGACAGCTTCCTGCCCACTCCCCAAATATAAAATTCAGTAAATATTAGAGAAAAGCATATTCAAGAAAAAAAAGCATATGTCACCAGGCTGAGAAGTTCAAGTTGAGCAAGACTTCATCTGGAAAGTTTCATTGCCACACAGCAGATGCACAGTACAGGACAATTTCAATACATTGAATCATTTTCACTTTGTACAAAACAAAGCCACTCATTAAGTTTCCTTGTTTCAAGATATCCATAAATTCATGACATTTCCATATGAGTCAAAGGCACTTTGCTTTCATTTCTTGGAAACTGCTTCTTTCTTTTTTTTAATATACATTGTCACTGCACACACTCTCACATTCATAGTAATTCATGTCACTGGCAACCTTTAGAAAATTGACTCATACCATTAATGTAGTAAAACAAGGCAGACATGTAATTATACCCTGAAAATAAAATCTTTTGTAAGATTTAACAGCATCTCAGATATCAATTGGATTAGTTCCACCTGTCAAAACTACAGGTGGTCAGATGTGTCTCAAGAATGCCTATCTACTTGAAAGCTTATGTCTGACGAACTATATTTCTTCCAAATGGAGAAATTAATTCTTTTCAGACATTATGAAGCCAAAATATTTTTTCCAATTGGAAGAGGGATCAAGTCTTTCCTTCTGCAAGCTTGTACTCAATTCTACCTTACAGAATTTTTATTTTTCAGTTTTATTTATGACTCAGATTCCATTTTATACTCTATATTTCCAAGCCACTAGTTCTGCACAGGATCATTCAAATCAATGTGACTCAAATCTTCATTCAACTCAAAAATAGTTTCTCCATGACAATCATACAGGCCAAGACTCCTGAGCTAGAGTCGGAGGAGAGGCAGCACTTCAGAAAAGTTTGTATAAAAAAAAAAAGACAATCCAGAGTATTTTGGGAGGACTGCTTACTTTCCAGCCCTCTGAATTATGTCATCTAGAAACCTTTAATTTCGATGGGCCAAAGGTAGAAGTCAGAAGGTGGGTTACTTGTGTTCAAACAGGGTAATAAAGTCTTGCACACGCCCCCCACTTCCCATAAGGAAGCATTAGTGTGGTGCTCCTTACTGAAAGCACAACTTTATTATTTTTGGAAGCAGAGAGGGAGGAGGTTGGATTTTGGGGCTTGTGGAAAAGTAATAGCTAATAAGCCAAGCAACTGCAGCGTGAAAATATGACAGGTGAAAAATTAGCTTCTCTATTTCCACGCCAACCGGAGCATGCTTACTCATTCATAATTAAGCTTTTCACACCTTACGTAGTCCAAGCAGATTTCTGGCAACATTCGCTATCATAACACTTCTCTTAATAGCAGACACCTCAGTAAGGAAAAGTGCCTTTTGATCACACAAACAGGGACTAGTCTCCAAGTCCTGCTTTCATATTTTATAATATTTTTAAACCACTCATAAACAGTTTCACTTTTAACTTCCTTCAACTAAGTAGCCTTCCAGAACTCAACTAATGCTCCATAAAAATATTGGTAATGTTGACAAGTTGTATCATTTTAGAGCTGCTTCCAGTCTTGCAAATCAGCCTTGCTTCCCCAATACATTCCTTTTTTTTTTTTACATGCCACCTCAGTAACATTTTGATTTAAAAAAAAGTCAAATATTGTTACACTTTTCTATGAGCTTGGCATATGAAATAAATTGTAGCTATTCCTCTACAATTCAACAGATGGGGTATTGAGATGGAAAATTACTGCTGTAAAATAGAAGTAAGCGACACTTGTTCTAATGAACTTCAGTATAGCTATATCTGCATTCCCCTCCTGGGGGAAGAGACCTGCACTGAAGTGCCATGGGTATTCTAGAAAGAATTTGCACTTAAGGAACTTATTTTAAGAAATACTTCCATAGAAAATCTCTCATTTTACAAATTTAGACTGGAAATCTGAATTATTTCCATGCAGCTCTGTGATGCAGCTCTGTGATGAACCTGCCATTTACACATTGGATGCAAGTACGTGTTACATTACCTGATTTGAACAAACTATGGACTGGAACCTATTTTAGCTCAGTCCTAGAACAACCTGGCACTCCACAAATCAAAGTTGGATTTTTAAATATAACATGTTTTTCTGACATTTACCTAGCAATATTACTTGCATTGTTCTTTGAAGCTGTTGAGGAATGGGCCATGTTTAACTCTTACTAAGTTCTCATTACTTCATCTCTTTACATCTGCTGCTACTGCATCTGTTTCATTACTTCGTCCCTTTTGTGAAGCAGCAGCAGGAGCTTCACCATGCATGGCACAGTACAGCAAAGTACCTTTGCTGTCTGCCTTTTCTGCCACTGGGAATCAGCAATCAGCAATGGAAGCCCATGGCATAGCCCCTTTCAGGACCATCTGATGTGCCTCTACAATCAAACATTGCAGCACAGCGAGACCCCTCTCTCTGTGAGAGCAAGCTCCAAGCCACTGCTCATTTCCTGTATTATCTTCCAGTCCTCTACTGTTTCACTCCTTGGTTTTTGTTAGACTTGATAGAAAATGGACCATCACATAATATTCCAAGAAAAATTGCCTCCAGGCTATTACTTCATGATTTTGCATATTATTTCATCAACATGCAAAGGAAGAGGATCATAGGTCTCTGATTTGCTGAACTAGATGCACCAAATGCTGTCACTGAATTTTTCCACCAAGGCATTTCACTGCAGGCTTTATTTCATTACCAATTCAAAAGACATGAATACAAATCCCTGAGGATTCATTTATACTTCAGATTAGTCCCACCAGGCTATTACTTGTGGGTGGTATGGAAAAAACCTCCTAGTAACGCTTCTCACAGTCCTGCTCTGTATCTAGATCTATATGTTTCTGAGGCTTGAAGGGAGTGTTATCTTTGTTAACCTCCAGCATAACTCTACGGCTCTGTCTTTGAAGTAAAAAGTGCCATTTTTACATCAAATACAATAGACTGTTGTCAAAGTGCTGGAAAACTTGAGATTTGGTGGAGTTGTTTTTTTTTCTAGGGGGGTAGTGGAAATGGATCCAAACCCGTATAAAAGTATTTAGGATTTTTTGTGTTTGTTGGGTTGGTTTTTTTGTTTTGTTTTTAAAGATAAGAGTAAATTACAAAAATATACAAGAACTTATACAGGGTTTTGGTTTTTTTTTTTAATTGTAAGAGGAACTTTTTTTTTAAGTGTGCAATCTTGTGCTTCCTTCCTGAACTGTGAATTACTGTAATCCAACCATTATTTTCATCTCTGAACATTTGCAGGGTCAGCACTGACTATATCCAGCTCCCCAAAGGCAATTTTGAAAATGTTCCTTCCTGCACTTTTCCTGCAAAAGAGCCCTAACAAAGGTGTTATTTAAAGATCCCTCCAAGCCGATGAATGGCATTGCTATGTAAATGAGCAAAAGTAAAGCTGTGCTGATAAGATGACAAGGAGAAAAAAAAAAAAAAGGAAAAAAAGCTCCTGTGCATGATTCAGCCCTTTGCATTTTTATGGGAAGAGCAAATGTACATCCCTATGGCTCTCATTACAGCTCTTTGATACAATCCGTATCGGTCAAGATCTCCAAACACTGACACTCCTATGTCGCATTGCGGACTCTGGGCCACTGCCAATAAACACGCCAGAAAAGGGGACTTGAAGAGATGGATTCATTTACAAATTTTTAATATTAAAACTAAACTGATAATATATCTTGTTTGCTATTTTACAGAAGGGGGAAAACCAAAACCAAACCCTTGGTGCTGATGCCACCCAATGCTGAAACCATCGGTAAGCTGCGTCACTTCACCCGTACCCAAGCCAGCAAGGTTTGCTCCCGAATACCATGCAGCTCTGGGAGGAGGTCTAGAACCAAGCATGGAGAATGGTGTTAGCTGCCAGCATCAAGAGGAAGCCAAGTAAAGAGGGAAACACAAGGGCAAATGGGGTCAAGTTGAAGGCTGGGGGTTTTTTTTGAAAATTATTGACCTGACTTGAGACGTAAGACTCTACTCTTGACTGCCACACACCAGGGTAGTACTTTTCACAGTGTTAACCCACAGAGCATTGGTTCTCTCCAAGTCTCACAGACCAGAGAACAAGTAGTAAAGAGTTAGCTGGACAGAGAAACAGCTGTCTACAAAGCAGCCTGTGTCCTTCAGATACCCTACTGCCAGGCACAGGGCAGACCAGAGAATTGCCTGGTGATGAGGAAGAGTTAAGCAATGATGGCAGCACTCCACAGACAGGACTGCAATATGCAGGATTTTTTTTCCAAAATAAACGGGCAGATAACTACACTAGAAGTGTAACCGTCTAGATTATTTTCCTACTTTAAAAAAAGGCATAAACCCCCCAAAAAAGTAAAAACCTAACATCTTTCACTTTAAAAAGCCCTAAAAACACCAACTAACCAACCAGAAAAAAACCCCCACATTCTGTCCCAGCATGAAACACACAGATAATCGGCTTTTCTTGAGTAGAATTTTTTTCCTTCAACTCACTTTTCTGTGAGGAATGTGACTGCGAAAGGAAATTAGGAAAAGACATTAGCAAAAGACTAAAACTTGACTCAAGAACTAAAAATTAAGTGATTAAAAGAAAAAAAAAAAGACACACCAACAGAAACAAGAAACCCACATTTCAGAATATTTCAAACAGATGAAAAGTCTGGTTTGCCCTTTGATTCAGTGTCATCAAGTTGCAAACACCTATTCCCCTGACAAAACCAGACACTACAAACATAACCAATGAATACTCATTAATCTTTCCTACTTCGTTTCTTCTTGACTCTTTCAAAGAGAGCTTCACAGTGAAAGAGGAAGATCTAGGAGAATGTAGCAAATGTTTAATTTTCGTACCTTTCACAGAGAACTGACACACACATATACACACAAGAGGCAAAACAGCACAGTCCCAGAACTAATTACTAATTAGACACATCCTCCACTTTATTTTCAATTCTCAAAAAATGCAATTCTTCATCATAATGTTTTCTTTCCACATACCTAACTCCTGGATTTTTTAACTCAAACACATACAAATACAGCCATCCGTTTTCTTTTAGCAAAAAATCAATCATCCATCACTCTTGGCAAATCTCACATAGCCCAAAGACTTAAGCAAGCCATGTAAAACTGCCTATAGAAATTGTGGCTTCTACTTCTTATTTTAAATGAAAACAGATTAAAGAACTTGACCAGTATCACAGCACCTATTTCCACCATCACCATCCCCTAGCAAGAATCCTTCTGTAATTTTTAATTGCTCTGCTATTTGAGCTACCGGGTCTTAAAGGCAAGTACTGCTCTGAGATTTAAACAAAAGACATTGCAAAAATTGTTCCTGAACAAAAAACAAACCCCAGTTCAGTGGTCAAGATCTTACATGAAGTAAATTAAGGTAGAAGATATACCCCTGTCCTAGCCTGTAAAGAGACAGCTACAATCCCATACATTACTGTACCAGCAGCAATGAACCCTCAAGGGTAATGTAATAAATAGCTACATCTTCCTTTTCAACCAATGCAGCTTAACACATCTAGGCATGGGGAAGAAAGTAACCTGTTTACATCTTAATGTTCATTCATACATCTTAAATCCATTGAATTTAAGGATTTTTACACTACCAATAGGAAGCTACAAGAATTTTCATAAGCTATAACTTACTGCATGCTTGGTCAAACCATGCACGGGTTCATTTTTTGGTTCTTGGGTTTATTCTAGGTTTTCAGACATTAATAAGCATTCTGGATACTAGATGGAAAAGAAAAAACATTCATTTCAAAAGGTGATTTGAATTACAAAATTATCTATATACAATTTAAGTACAGAGTACACTTATACTCAGTCTTTTACTCAATGACCTTATTTTTAACAGAAATATTATCTAGAGGTGGCATGAAAGAAGGATGAACAGATATACATGTGAACCATCAGAAGGAAACAAAAAGGAAAAGAAAAAGAGCCTACATAGATAATTAAGGACCCCATGCTCAGGACACTGATTCTAGCCATGAACACAGAGGAACATCTTGCTCATGGCATAACCACAAAACCTGCACTCTGATGAAATCACTGCATAATAGCTTATCAGCAGAAGACCCTGTATCCTCCTTGCAGGAGGACAGCAAGAAGGCTGCAGCATATCATGTATACCCATCCTCCTCTAGCTAACGAAAAGGAAGCCAGACCTCCTCTATAATCAAAATGAGGAACAGCCCCCACCCCTCCCGCCCCCCGAGAATAGGTAGCTTCCAGATAGATATTTATAGAAGCTGTAGTCAGCAGGGTCCTGAGGCAGACAACCACCCTGCAAGAGCTGATGGCTCCTAAATACCATAAAGGACCTCTACAGAAACTAGACTGTCACCATTATCAAGCAGTACAAGGTGAGTTGCCAGCCAATGTCCCTTATTCTTTGCAACCAGTACACTTGGACGAGCTTATCTTGGTGCTTGCAAGTACACAGATGTGACAGAATGAATTCTCTGAGTGCAGAGTACAAACAGGTTCTTTCATAAGACTTTATTTCGATTTTTGTTACACTACTTTCCCTACATGCTTAGGTCTGAAAAAGACGTACTGGAAACCCTTTAAGTGCTAGGGAGCAATTTGCTTTTAGAGGAAGAGGCAGGAAAGTCTCAAGGTCCTCTATCTTCTTAGAGCACAGGCTAGCCTATACATTAAAAACACTTGAGTAAGAAAAGAAGTTTTCCCCATGCAGAAGTCAGTTCTGTTCCTAAAATAACCCTCAACTGGAGACAAATAAGATCTATTTTCATGTGCTTTGTGGTAGCAGCTCAAAACTAGGCATCTCTAATTGCTACTTTACCGTTATTATTGATTCATGCAGGGACAATACGTAGCACATAGCATAACACAGCACAGACCTGCCTACACAGAGCACATTACACTGGCAATACAATGGAAAAAATTGATAATAACTGAAAAGGAGATGCCAGCCCCAATTTTATTTACATTTGGGTAGGCTCAAGGAAAGCAGTACCTCAAGGACTGGGAACAAAATGCAGACCATTCAGGTTCATCCCAAGAGTGTTTCAAGCAATGCAGGAAATAGCAAATATACAGCTACTGCTATTAGGAAACCATGAAGGTGTTGAAGTACCAATACAGCTCTTGAGAGAAAAATACACCTTTTCTTCCACCATTCAGACTTCTTTCAATTCTTTCAGGCCAAGTGAGCATGCCTCAGTGAAAGATGAGATTCATGTACAAGGACGAGATCAGTAGGCAGAAGTTCCAAGGAAAAGCCATGCATTAATAACTAGCATATGCTAACATACTTGGTCACTCAGCAACACAAGTCTTATTATCTCCAGTCATACCACAACAAGCTGAGCTTTGCCTACAAGCTTTACTGGTTATAATCATATTAATATATTTTGGGGTGCCTTTCTGACTTCCTCTCATTGAGGCCTCAAAAAGTGGGCATTTGCCTTCACTGCCCTACAACTAAGCCTATCAAACTCTACATCTTTACTAAATTTTATTTCAGTAGTTTATCTCATTGGGAATATTTAATTTTAAGCTGAAATGCAATGGACATTCTAGCCCAGCCCAAACTGTGAAGGGGTGAGGGAAGAGGAAAAATACCCTAGGAGCATGCCAAGAATGTTTTCCTTTAGCTTTGCTAATTCCTTCATTACTATTTCTTACACACTTTCAGAAACAGAGAAGTTTTAAAGGACAGTTGTCCTGGTTAATATTTTCCTGGAAGTCTTTATTCTTCAAATCACATGACTGGGTGATAACCTTAGCAGAAGCAGCACTTTTACTGTGGTCGTATATTGAAGAAACATTTGTGTCAGAAAATTATTCTACATGGCCATGCACTATGTCTTTTTTTTGGTAACACCTCTTCTTTCAGTAAAGAGTGAGATCTGTTGGTCTTAATACATCTCTGGCAAATTCCAGTGTGGCTTTTGTTTGTGCACTGCTTTAATTTATTCAGGTATTAAGTAGGAAAACAGAAAACCCCAATTTCCTCACTGAAAGCACCTTATTCACCATGAAATAACAGACAGAACCCTTCATCTTCATCAAATTCATCTGCATATCTTGACAATTAGATTGTCATAATGAAGGCTGCCTTTGCTGATTTACCTCTGACCACCAGATATTATCTATTAAAATAAAACCCATCAAAACACCACCACCTCCTAACACCCATCTCTTGGTAGTACTGAAAGTTGTCATGCATGCAGGAAATTGTCCTCCCTGTAACCGCAACTCACTTTAAGATGTGTTTGCCTTTCTGCTAGAAGTTAACACAAATCTCAATTATTTTAAAGCTTGTTTTAGCTGAACAGAAAATTGAACAGTGAGTTCAGGAGAAAGGGGGCCAGGAAAGAAATAAGTAACATAGCAGTTGATTAAGATTTGCACGCTGGAGTAGCTACCTTACTTCATATCTTTTAAAGAGAGTTTCATTGCACAAAACAAAAACTGTTAGGTCTGAGCTAGAATTACATCCATTTAATCACTGTCAACACAGCAGTGAACATTTCCATTGTGAACACTGAGTGGCGAAGTGGAGCTTTGCACAGATAACGGTAGCAATCAAAGCACACATGGACTACAAGCAGTGAGCTATTTCACTGGAGAGCACTTCCAAGCGATTCATTGCTGTAGAGAAGTAAGTAAATTCAGGAACACATTTAGAGCTATTTAAGGGTGCTATAATCAACAGCTAGTGCAGGGTGGTTTGTTGTGGGTTTTTTTTTTTAAAATAAACAAAGGTTTTTGAAGTCCCTGGACCACCACAATGAATGTGTGTGAAACGCTGGTTGGACCTTTCTGAACCTAAGGTCTTTGATGACACAGCCTCAGGATCACTGGATGCAGCAGGGCTCCTAGATCACTCGGCACAAAACAAAAAAAACAGAGACTTTATTACACAGGCTTTAAGATGAATGATACAAGAATCATCATCCTCAGGAGTTCTTCTATGGCACCACTTCTCTTTGCTCTGTAGGAAAATACGTACAGGTACAGTAGAAAAGAGAAACAAAAGGCAGTTTCAACCCTCAACTTTGCCTAGAGATCTTGTAACTGGCTGAATAAGTAGCAAATTTCTAACAGGTATTCCTATGTGGAAGTGTTAAAGTTAACACAAATTTGCCTGCTATATGGAGAGTGGGGCTTAGCACCAAAATGAGCAAGCTCAGGGGTTTGTATTTGCTGGTCAGCAAGGGGTTTCCTCAATTCAGAGCATGTAATGGTAGCTCCTGCTCTTGCCCTCACTCTCCAGTGGCCAACCTCCAATGCTGTCACCAGTTCACTGAACAAAACTGACATAACATCACATTTTATTACCTTTTGCTTGCAACTATCAACGCTAGTTAGAGCAAGGTCCAGGATTTAAGGGGTCAGTCCTGAATGCACTTTAAAGTGTCTTCATCACCCTGGAGCTCTTCTTAATTCAGCTGTTGGTCAAAGTAACCACAGAGATGGCTTAACTACTTAGGGACTTCCTAGGACAAAGGTGGGATACAGACCAGTGTCAGCTCTGATTTATCCCTGTTTTCAGGCTCCTGTATACAAGTCAAAGTTATTAACTGGATTAAAGGCAAAGATTAAATGAGAGAAATAATGGGGATATTATTACTGCTATTGATTGCTTTAGTTTTAAAGTTAGCTTTGTATACCAGAAATTTAATAGTTTTTTACATCACTTTCCAACTTAATTGCTGCAGAAAACTTTTTTCATCAAAACAGCTCAAAGCCTGTGTTCTCTAAAATATATACACACACAAGAGTAGGAACAATTACATTTTCATTTCTCTACCAAGACCTACCTGACCTGGATGAAGATCTTAAAATGAACGTTTTGTATTATGCATGTCTGCAGAGAGGAAAGATGAGCACAGTCTGTCTGAGGTGAAGTACCAGCTGCTGAGACCTAAAAATCAAATTTATCAAGGAGGCACTAAAAATCTGTTAATCTTCCATGAAAGTTTCAGAAGGATTTTAGCTAAAGGAAATTGGAGCACTACTGCCTTCAGACAAATTAGGACAGAAAATCTTCTCCTCCATTTAGTTGGTCTTAGATTATCAGATTCAAAATGTTATCTTCGCTTCTATTGTCACTCATTCCCAAGGTCTGCAGAAAGTGGTGTTTCAAAACACTTTTTATCATTTAAACAAGTATTATAAGCACAAGCACACCTGAAAGTCAACTGATTTTATATTGGCAAAATTCTGCACAAACTTTACAAGCTTGAGGATAATTTAGAATAATCTTTTAAGTGAGGACTAATAAATATGTATGCCATTCATCATCAGAAACATGGCTGCACTTTCTTTTAGATTGCAATTCACCTCTGCAGTGAGAAATGACTTGAGGCTTTTAATTTCTTCTCTTAAACAATAAATTATGCAGAGATAAACAAATTAGATGTCTGCAGCTTCTCATCTCACACTATAGGAGGAAGACATTCTGTCAGGCTATACAATACAAGAATTGCATAGCATTGTATTTCCAGTTTCAACCATGACCTTGAGTCATCCAAACTGAATGAAGCTAGAAATGAGCAAAATTCTACAGCAAAGTGCATCGTTATTTCTTCTGAATGTGTCTTTAATTCCTTTTAAATAATGATGCTGCTCTACCTAAGAAGTGTGGATCACATGTAAAAGTAACAACATATTTCCATGTCTCCTTCAAAAGATAAGCTGTGTTGCTGGGAACCCAGGTTGACATATTTCCATTCTCATGCCAATTACTTCAGCCAGATGATTGACAGGACATATTTAGGAAGGATTAATTTTTATTTTAATGTTCAGCTAGCAAACAAGGACAAGTCCTGGACTATGAATGTGATAGTAGAGGATATTACAAATATGACATTAGTTCAGCACAATGCTTCAAGTTGATAGTGACAGTTAGCAAATTTTTTCCTCTTTGTATCATACCCTTAAGGTATGATAGGAGCAAATGGAAGTTAAGACCACGTATCTACATTTCTAGAGCTTTACAGAAATTTTCTGGAAAAAATGAAAACGGTTTCTACAGAAGCTTAGTCTTCTGTGGAACGTGTTTTCCCTGATCGAAAACCAAAGTGAAATGTGACTATCATACAAATTCAAGCCAATTCTTTTGCCCACATTTTCTTATTCAGCAGACTAAAATCAGAACTTAGAGAACCAAACTGTTCTTTACTTTCTACCCAGTGTGTACTTAGTTATTTTGGTACAAATTGAATAAGTGAGTACTAAAGGATGTGACCTCTAGTTTGTAATTACAGGGTTTGCCATTATATCAAGAGCTCTCTTCTTTCCAGATGAGCTTGTTAATTTTGTCCATAAATACACTTCTTACTAAACACAGCAGAAGTACCTGGTCATAGTCTTCAGCTGACATTTTTCAAAATTGCCCCTGGGCTTTGGTGTGCCTGAACACAAGTACACCCTTCTATATTGAGATGGTGACACTGTCCATTAGAGTGTTATGGCCCCATGGGATCATCCTAAGGAACATAATATTCTCAATACATTAGAGATAGAAAACATTCCATGAAATAATTAGGTCTGCTTTGTTCAAGGTAGTGTCTAGTTGGGAAAAAAAAGAGAAAAAGACACAAACGTAACTGAATTTTCCTTAGCCTACAATAGTCAACACCAGGCAAATATGGAAGACTTGACCCCACCTCAAGTACTTCTTGGATATAAATGTGCTCATTACATATGTACAGCTGCACAAAGTATATGGGGGTAGATACTTATGCTTTTTCATTCTTGTATTTATCACCAAATGCTACTTGTTACACAAGAGATTTATGAATACAACTTCAATTCACTTACAGTATGAGCACCTGTCTCACAGGTCTGTAATTTGAATGCTAGCAGGACTGCCAACCTATCTGTAGCAGGAATACATATTTACAAGCTGCTACCATTCTCTTGCATCTCAGCTAAATGCAAGCCCGCACCCACTTTGCTCCAGTCCCCATAACTAGAATTAAATTCAGCTTTTATTATGCTATTCTGTAGAACAAAGGCATTTCCACAACAGCTGAAAAAACCGAAAAGACCTGAACCCATAAGCATGTACCTGCATTCTATTTTATGCAGCTGTTATTGCTCATGTACAACACGCTGATGTACAAATTCCAAAGACAATTCACATATGGGGTTTAGTGGCAGATTCTCATTGAAATGCACAACAGTGCCAGGCTGAGGATGAACACTGAAAACAGCAGCAAGACCAGAATTGAACCCGTCTGACGTTTTACATCAGCAACATTTGATGACAGCAGCACTGAGGAAAATTGTTCTTAATCAAATCCCAGGTGATACTCAGGAGGAGGGATGACGACAACTGCGTTATCGAGCCACTTCCTTGGCAAAAAGAAGCGCAAGATTCCTCTGACTAAGATAAGAATGACCCACTAAATTTAAATTTCTAGAGCTATGGTAAATTTAAACCTGGTAGAAGGAGAAAGATTGGCTGCAGTGAAAACTAATTTCTCTGTGTACTTAAAAAAAAATAAATGAGATAAAAGGTAGTCAGTCAGAGCAGGACTAATTTTCCCCTTGCAGAGTTTGTTCTGCTGATGTTATTTCCACTTTCATCCAGACATTCAGCCTCAAAGCTGAAAGACTATGAGCGAGGGAGTAAAGGTGCATGTGAAAGAATAAAAACCTCAGCTAATCCACAGCTACTAAAAAGAAACAAACAAAAAAGCCACACAAGCCTTGTCCCTATGAAATTTCACTTTAACTTCTCAGACTGAAACAAAAAGTTAAGTTGTCCTATAGGCATAATCTTATTTCTAATTGAAATATATGCAACTGTTACAGTGCACTGCATTATTAAATGTAACTCAGTAATACAATTGGCCTTAATGAGAACTGTATAATAACCACAATGAAATATCACATATGATGTTTTAATGAGGATTACGGCATGTTAATTTTAAACTGAACAATAGGGCGTGTAATGTAATCCATGCCCTGTGTACAGTTCAACAGCTGCTAATGTGTTGGATTGGCTCATACTTGTGCTTAACAGAGATAAATAATGAACCAATTACAGCACTGCTTGGTACACCTATTTATGGTGTCAAATAATTTTTGAACACTGAAATCATAGAACCACTTAGGTTGGAAAAGTCCATTAAGATTACTGAGTCCGACCATGAACCTAACACTGCCAGGTCCACCACTAAACCATGCCCCTAAGCACCACATCTACACGCGACTCAATCACTTCCCTGGACAGCCTGTTCGAGTGGTTGACAACCCTTTTGGTGAAGAACTTTTTCCCAATATCCAGTCTAAACTCCCCTTGTGCAAATTGTGGCTATTTCTTCTTATCCTATGGCTTGTTACTTGGGAGAAGAGACCAACACCCATCTGGCTACAACCTCCTTCCAGATAGTTGTAGGCACCGATAAGGTCTCCTCTTTACTCAAGGCTAAATCACCCCGGTTCCCTCAGCTGGTCCTCATAAGACTTGCTCTCTAGACTTTTCACCAGCTTCATTGCCCTTCTCTGGGCATGCTCCAGCACCTCAGTGTCTTTCTTGTAGCGAGGGGCCCAAAATTGAACACAGTACTCAATGGGTGGCCTCACCAGTGCTGACTACAGGGGGACAATCACTTCTCTAGTCCTACTGGCCACACCATTTCTGATAAAACCAGGATGCTGTTGGCCACCTTGGCATACTGCTGCCTCATATTTAGCTGGCTGTCAACCAACACTCCCAAGGTCCTCTTCCACTGGGCATCTTTCCAGTCACTCTTCCCCAAGCCCATAGTGTTGTAGGAGGTTGTTGTAGCCCAAGTGCAGGACCCAGCATTGATCCTTGATGAACCTCATACAGTTGGCCTTGGCCCTTTGATCCAGCCTGTCTAAACCCCTCTGTAGAGCCTTTCATACCCTTAAGCACATAAATGCTCCCAACCCAAATTGGTGCTATCTACAAACTTACTGAGGGTGCACTTGATCCCCCCATCCAGATACTTGATAAAGTTACTAAACAGAACTGGTTCCAGTACTGAGCCCTGGGGAACACCACTTGTGGCTTATCACCAACCACATTTAACTCCATTCACCGCAACTCTTTGGGCCTGACCATACAGCCTATTTTTTTATTAAGCAGAGTATACAAATCAAGCCATGAACAGTCAAGTTTCTCCAGAAGAATGCTGTTCGAAGTGGTGTCAAAGGCTTCACTGAAGTCTATGTAAACAACATCCACAGCCTCTCCCTCACCCACCTTGTCACAGAGATCAGGTTAATCAAGCAGGACCTGCCTTTCATAAATTGATGCTGACTGAAACAGATCTCCTTGTCCTCTATGTGCCACATCACACACAGTCCTACTGTTCTTTTCTGCATAAATTTTAGCTTGGGAGCATAAGTCAACCATCCAATATGGACTACAGTCACTGGTCTTTTTGAGGAGTTTCAGCTATTTCTAAATAAAAGCTTATTTTTCATACCCCAAATAAAGTTCCAGGAAAGTTATTGTTCTACACAAGTCTTAAATCAGTTCCTCACAGTCATTTAATACGTGATGGTTCAAAATGATAAAGAAAGGCAAGAATTTCACATTGTCCAGGAGCAGCTTTAGTCCCCACTGCTAATATCATCCCCCGGCAAACTGTTCCTGCAGAGAGCTCTAGAGCACAATGTCTAAGCTTGAAATACAATGAAATGCTACTCATAAGTGAGTGGCTGCTGAAGCTACTATTCTAAAACACAGTGCCAGTGAACACAGAGCACAATCAGTTCATATAGATTCAGTGGATTCTGAGTAAGTAAAAGCAGGATGATGCCAAAGCAGCTTCAGCTAGAGCCACACCTTACTCTGCAAGGGCCTGGCCATTAAGAAAAAGAGGGCTACAAACCTCGACACTGCTGATGACTTCCCTTCTCATAACCCACATGTTCAAGCTTGAAACTGGGGTCCCCTTCAGCAAGCCCCTTGCTTGAAACTGGCATCAACAGGACATATTATTTTATTAAAAGAAACCTCACTGGAATTTAGAAGTAAATTATGGTCTGTTTCACCACAGGAAGGCTGAGTTCTCAAAAATACTTCCCTCCCCCCTGGATTTTGAGATGATTACATGACAAGCAGCAGGCTGATGTAAAGCAAAAACATCTTTTCATGCTAGGAGCTTATTTTGGTAGGGCTTATGACATATCCTGTTTCATCCTAAAGGAAAAAAAGAAAGGAAAAAGCCTACCCCCACAAATACAGAGGAGGAATGATTGATGCTTCCCTCCTGACTTAAGATGAAATATGGAGATTTTTGTGAGGTTTTTTTTAATTTTTATTTAAGAGAAAAAAAGATTACTTTTGTTTAACATGGATGCTTCTTTATATCCTTTTAAATCTAGAGTTCTTACATATCTAAAACTAGAAGTAGCAAGAAGAAAAAACAATTCCTCGCAGTCTAACACAGGGGAAATTCAAGAAAGGGTAGAACCATTGAAAAACCTTCCTTCCCAGGAATATAAGGCTTTTCAAGCTGATATCCCACAGATGTGCCACCCAGACCCAGTAGGTTTGTTATGATTTCTTTTCCCATATGAGTCTAAACATGTGTCTTTAGAAAGGAAATCTGAAGCAGCAGAGTACTTCAGTTTAAAGTTTCAGTCGAAGAAAGTTGTATTTGCAAGAGAGCTTAAAATGATAAATTAATTTGCATAGGCAATTTTTAAAAAGCAGTAACTTTTGCTGGTGAAAAAACCACCATTGTGTATCAGAGACTTTTGTTGTATCAGGTTTTGGCGATGCAATTTTCTGGTTTTTTTTTTTTTTTAAATAAAAGGGCTTTTTTATTGAATAACTCAGAAAAAACCAACTTGGTGGATAGTTTCCATATCTAAACAGTGGCTTCGAATCTGTTAACAGTAAAACTTGTGCTATCTGCTCTCCTTCCTTCACATACCTCCCCAGAATTGCTTCCCTCCTTTGTTATCCTATGAGGTCATAAACTGACACAGCAGGTGCAACTTCTTACCCTTTTTTTCTCCCGCATTGCCAGCTGAAAGTGACAAGCCAGTCTGAAGAGAGGTTTCTACAGGGAACTGCACTGGAGACTGAAAGCAAACAGCTTACCCACAAAGCTGTTGAGCTACTAGCCTTAGCCCAGCTAGGCAACCTCCTACTAAACACTCGTAAAAATTCCCCAAGTATATGTGGACTGGGGACAGTGGACATGGTGCAAGATGGCTTTCTTCCATTCACAGTCCTACCTCCACTCAAAGCTCCTTCTAGTGGTTCAGAGGGATCAGGAGAGATGCTCTAGAGTTGTCTCATCCTTTAAACCCTCCTCAGCTTCCCCAGGCACACTATATGGCACTCAAGCACAACTCTGAACTTAATGGCTGTTTTGAATGATTTAGGATTAAAAGAACAGGCCATAATGTAGTTAAACATACCAAGAATGAACAATGCTCAATGTGAGTGACTACAGCTGTCAGGAATTAAAAAGGGAGGCTGAATGGATGTTATTTATTTGCATCAGCAGCTGGTTACTGTAGAGGGGAAAAACTAGGCTCCTTGGAAACATGTTTGACTTGTGCAAATATTGAACAACTGTATTACAGAAGCACAGCCACTACTGATACAGTCAATGTGAGTGAGAACATGAACATCCAACACAGCAGATTTTCTACTGCATAATTCAGAGAGCATGTGTTTTCTCTTAAAAATATATGAACAGAAAACAGAATTCAAGGGAACCAGTCCTTGTGGTTTGCCCTCAAACACACTTTTTATGGTCGATACTTGGATGCAACTGAACTATACCACAAGTACCTGGCAACACTAATGATCTAAGCTTTCCTTCACCATTTGGCTTCCGCTTCAGGAGCGCCTGAAACTCCTTTGACACGGGCTAGACAATCAGGAGCACGTAAAATAGGAACCATCTTCGTTTTATCCTTACAGCCCTAAAGCTCCAGACTGACTGGACATCATATCCTCTCCACAGACACCCAGCCTTTGGGAAAGAAACTTCAAAGAGATTATCCAGGACTGGAAGGTAGAAAAGATGCAGAGGCAGTTCCCTAATAAAATGCCATTTTGAAGAGAAGCTTAGTTCCTGTTGAAGCCCATGCATGACCATATAGAATACAATCACAGATTAGATACCAGCATCTTTTAAGTTTGGCAGAAGTTTTCTCAATGCTGCTATATGACCAAGGAAGAAGTGTTTTCAAAAAGGTTTAATTTCATTTTGCAAGATATGCAACCCACTTGTACAACACTGGCAGAAGTTATTGACACATTATGAAACCAAACTTCTTGCTCATTGTCAATTCCCTAATAATTACAATGCGGTTCATTCATAAAAACAAACAGGAAAAGACTCTCTCATCTAGATTTTGGGGAAAAAAATAAACAACCCACAAATCAATACCTTAAGATCTAACATTGGAGACCATCACCAATTCAGCCAAAATTCAAACTGGTTCAAAAAACACTGTAAAAACTAGCCATTTAAAATACACACAATAACCCTCGTAACAACTTCTGAGACAGCCCAGATATAGTTTGGCACACTAAAAAGGAGTGATTTCTTCTGCATAGTTGAGGGAGATCACAGCTATTTTTTAAGTATATTAAAATTTTGCCTTTGCTCTTGAGGCATTGTCCTGCTACAAGACAACAGCATAATACAAAGGTACAGTGATAACATAACCATGCTTCATCAAGGAAGAGAAGCATTACAAAAGTGATACATGTTCAAATGCTTTGGAATAAAGACCCACTAAGTATAATTTAAGGAACATAAAAATCTATTGAGAGTCAGCTACTATGATTTAAAATGCTTAAAAATGAACAACAATAAAACTCACTTAATATTTTTTGCAAGTCCTGTGTTGCACCCTCATTATTTCCAAAGTGTCTTACACTACAGCATCAAGACACTAACTACAACAGTTTAGAATTATAGAGTATTGTGCTTTGAGGATTTCATAAGTGATTTTCCTCCTTGCATCTCCTTTCATTCTGCAAGTTGATAATTCCCTATCAGCGAGATGGGTTTTGATCCCATCTTACCCTTTCTCAGACAAAGCAGTGCCTGATTATATTCTCTGTAGATCTTTTGATGATCATCCTTAAGCTTTCTTGGAATAGAATATGCTCAGTAAGTCACAAAAGGAGCAAGGCTTTACTGTAGCACATCTTGTCCCATCAACAGGCTTTGAGATTGAAGGAAATTAAACATGTGAAACACCAATAGGATGTACTCAACAATTCACTCTGCCAAGGACCTGGCTTGCTGTAATAATCTGATCTGGAAGCAATAAATGCAAGTTACACTGTGACCAGATCTAAAGAAAAAAAAGTACACGCCCCCCACTGCAGTATGAAGAAGGTGCTGCATTTCATGCTATGTATCTTCTACTGGTGATCTTCTTGCACACACACGCCCTGCCCCCCCTCACCCCCCTATAGCCTGGATAAGTTTGAGTGAAGAAACAGACTAAGTAGAGTAAACATTCTACTCAATTAAGGAACAACAGATAAACACAATAACTAGTGGTGTCTCTCAACAAGTGAGCATTAAAAGGGCTGCAAACTGTTTAAAGCAAAAGCTTCAATAAGCAATAAATACTTAAGCAAGCAGTTGTGTTGGACATAGGAAACGTCACAGATCTATCCCTTGCAAGGTATTTCCTGATATTTCCCTGCCCATCTGCTACAGAGGAATGAGTTCTTTATGCTTCCCCATTAAAGGTAGAAGTTCTCATTTTGACTTTATAGCCTGGATTCCTTTCATCCACTGTTTTAAGAAACCATGGTTCAGTGCCACCCCATATGACTTTCCACCAGTTAGCTAGTCTGCATGCTTCGGGACAAAACTGCAGCTGCAAGAGGTCAAAGACATGCATAAACCACTACAACTTCTGGTGATGGAACATCTATGACACAGACATAGATCTGTGTTACTGGATCCTCTGCACATACCTCCTTTCCTAAACCGCACACACGGTCACATACACCTTCCTCCTTAAACTAGTCATTTCTTTTAGTCTTTGTGACTTCATTTTTACTAGTAAATACTGCACAAATGTGTGCTACTATGGTGGTTCAGCCCCAGGCAGTGGGGGAGGAGAAAGACAGAGCCTCCATTGGTTGGGATAAGGACAGTTTACTGACAAAATCACCGTGACAGTAGAGCAATAACAGCCAATTTCACTCACACCTGGTGATAACACAGAGTACCTTACCAGCCCGACATCAAAGACCACTGCACAGCACAAGGACCACAGACCGACCTGACTCCCCAGCTGCACTCAGACTGCCCTGGAGGGACCCAGGAGCACCCGTCCCCAACCAGCCCCTTTTTATGGGGAGTGATGTCAGGTGGTGTGGGAACAGCCTGGGCTAACTCAGCTCACCTGGGCTAGCTGCCTGGGGAGGTTGACTCTGGCCTGGCCAGAACCAGGTCAGCTACTTCTCTCTCTACTGGTGCAGCTCACTTATTACCTTAGTAACTTGTATTACATCCAAGGCTTCCATAATTCACTTCATTCCTACTCACAAGTTCCTTTTGCTAAGAATAGGCATCATTTCTCTTTTTTCTTGGGGCAGCAAACTTAGTAACTCCTTCATTTTCCTCATTATTTTTGATACCTGTCTTATTCAGTGGCATAAACTCTTCAAAAGTCCATGCTCCTGCTGTTGTTCTTTGCAGCACTATACATTTTGAAGCCTCTTTGGGGTGTAGTACTTGCTCTACAATCTCTGAAAAATGCATTTTAAAAAAAGAGAAAAGCAAAATAAAAACCAGATGCCTGGGCAAAGAAATATTTGCTGTTTGTCCAAGTTGTTGCAAACATTCAAAAAGCCCCTAGCCCTCAAGTAATTAAGGAAGACAGCTTGAACAATTTAAATATTAAAATACCATTTTATTATTTAAACATTTCATAAGAGGAACACAGAATCACTGCAGCAGACAAAATTGCTGTACAATCAGAATGCCAAGTACATAGTATGCCATCAAAAAGAAATAGGATTTTCCTGTATTTGGTACAATATACATTTACAAACCCTGTAGCACAAAGAGGGAAATTGCCTTATGTTAACCTAGAGCACAGGGTTTAGGAACAAAGCCTTAGTCACAGCTTGTATGCTCCCTGCTTTGCAGCCATCCCAAATTCACTGCTGGTGTCTACAGAGGTACCATTCAGTTCAAACTCAGCGATCAGCTAGTAATTTTGCATTGCTTTAAAAAAAAAATATGCAAATATGTCCTCCCCACTTCAACATCCTCAGCTAACCATTGGTATGCATTAGTTCAGTTTGATTTGAGTGTGTGGGTTTTTTCTTGAGATAAGAGATGAGAAGAAAAACTGAAGGGCAGGACAGACCCAGACGAAGATCTCTGCTCCTTGATTCCCCTAGAAATTCATTTGCACATACACTCCAACAGTCAACTTACAGCTGAAGAACATCATCTTTTAGCAAGCAGGCAATACTACACCACCAGGACAGATTCATTTGTGTCTTGAAACATGTACATTGCCAAGGGTGCACCTTGCTCCTTGAGAACTGATAGCAGAGCACTGCTCTCAAAATGCTACCGACTATTCAGAAGAGCAAGGACAAGAAGAGTGGGCAGAGATAAAGATGATTCGCTCACACCTTGACTTACATTTACAGTGAAAAAAGAGCAAACAGACCACTAACACATGTTGGCTGCCTCATCTCCTGTACACCACATTCAGGCTCCCACCCATTAGTCATGCCCACAGAGCACACTTTTATTAGTCAACGTGCTGGCTTTACCAGGCTCTGGCTTCCCATACCTGAGCAGAACTGCCTGTTAGCAGGTCTCTTCCCAGATTCAGCTCAGTCTCATACCTTTAATAAGGGCCACGGTTTCCAAATTACTTACTTTCAAATATACTTTCTGTTACACCACAAAAGTGCCAGCTTTCCTTTCCTCCTCCTGAAAGAGTCTTTTAAGACTCCAGAGGTTTTTTGACCCCTTATTCTTTTGCAAATTAAGGCCAGTAACCTATTTGAGGGTGAAGACAAGAACAGGGAAGTTAACAGCTTTCCCCATTGCTTTCTGAGCACCAGAATGTCTTTATCTCTAGCTATTATATGCCTGTCTTGATTGGTTTTCACACAGAACCCATTAACAGTTACAGTACTAAGCATTCAGGCAGGAAGGTCTTAATAAGATACCCATAGTGAGATGAGCTTTATTTCCCTTACAGATCACTTCCAGACCCATGCTGGTACTGTACTCTATCAGAGACCAGCACTTTGCAGGAGCTATACAGCACCTCACACCTGATAACATGACTCCACACTCAAGTCAGATTTAAGCAGTTCAAAGCCACTTCTCCAGAAATATCAGAGACTTTGACTAAATAACCAGCTACTGAAGGGCACCCCAAACACCACACAACAGTTTTTGACCCAAGTGTCTGCTACTTGTGTCATCCAAGGAGCTATCAGACTTCAGCACTAAAACAGCCCAGGATAATGGGGCATTTCCAAGATGCCACAGGGTACCACAGAACTCCAAATAAGAGACATAAAACACTTCCCAGCCAGCAGCTGCTGTCACCTGAAGCTTTTTACTTCTGAAAACCACCACTTTTCCCACCAAACAGCCCACTTAGAAGAAAAGGAACACAACACTAACCTTATACAGGTTCAAGCCTTCTCCTGAAACGCTACACTGCCAGATTATTCCACTTTCTCACTGTTTTCTCAGTTTATGACTCACTGCTGCATTTTAACAGCTTCCTCTCTAAGGCTGCTCTCTCCAAAACTCCACCTGAAACCCATCCTACCCCAGCAGGTGAAAACCCTTTGCAGGCCTGGGGTCTCTGCTGGTCATACCCACATGTAAGTGACCATTGGTCACAGCTGAGCAGGGGTAACTGGCCCAGGGTTGCAAGAATGACCCAGACCACAAAGGCTTAGAGCATTTTCTAAGCAAGATTTCTAAGCAATGCTGGAATGTTTTGCAAGCACTTCCATTTCTCTGTTCCTTAAGAAAAACTGCTACAGGCTTTCTGAGCAGTATGAGGCAACAACAAATAATTCAACTCCACTTTATTGTCGGGGGTGTACTTGTCATGTGTTTTGTCATGCTAGGTTTTACCTAGCCTTTATGTTGTGAGCCAAACATTACATTGCAAACTACACTATTATCACAAGAATGGGCAGAATGAAAATATAAGCTGTTGACCACAGCCTGGGGAGTCCTTGAAAGTTTGGCAGCTGAGGAATTAAGTCGAGTAGTACCGGACTGTGAAGAAAGCTTGCTAGCAGTGTATCTTCCTAAAGCATTGGGCAATGACAGCATTAACAAAGCTTGTTTCTCTTATGTCTCATATAATTCCAGCATGCATTATCTGAAAAGGAACTTTGCAGTGTCCCAACTGCAAAGCAACACCTGAACAGGAAACTTAAACCTTGAACATAGTACATCAAACACTTCTAGAAGCTACTGTGCCACAGGAAGACAACACAGACATTTGGTCATGAAATAACACGAAACCTTCCAGGTGAATGTTTCTGCTTGATTTCCATGTCTGCATGTTCAGTGAGACTTTACAACAGTTGTCTTTTTCCCCATCCAGCCATAACCCATTTCCCTAGACTTTACTTATTTCTGCATTACCACTGACAAAATTTGAGAATGGACATTTATGCCTGGATTCAGTCCAAAGCCACACTTAAGCATACTTGAAAGATGAAGGACACAAGTGGTCCAATTCTATAAGGAGCATATATATAATTTTTCGGAACGTCATCTGTCCAAAGAACTTTCACACTTATTATATGAAATTTTAAAGCAAAATGAAGACTTCATTCCTACTTGAAATTCTAAAAAATTGTTATTCCATTCCGAATAGGTACGACATGAGAAGACCAAGCTTTTTGACAGAACAGGAAGCACCAAACGTAGAGAAATATAGAAATATAGAATTGCTAGCTTATATTCTCTCCTCTATATCAAACTATACTACTCTGAGCTGTTGTGAGAGTCTTTGTCCCTGTTCTTCTGAGAGCCAAAGTTCTTGTTCAGAGTTCATCTTTCATGACGCTTTGTGGTGGGATCAGAAATGAGGGACATCACAGTACATCATGAGGGACATAACTGAGCCAGAAATCCTGATCCAAGTAAGAGAATGAGCACTAAAACCTGAAAAATCCAATTTTGTGATGCACCAAAGCATGACCTATCTGAGTATTTAACAGATGTAAAGCATTTTTAACACAATGCTTCACCTTAATGTTCCTGCAGAAAAAAAAATTCCTAGAAGTTCATCTTCACAATTTTCTGTTTCCCATTGAAGAAAGCTCCCAAACAAGTATGTTCAGTCCGAAAATATTTTGAGTGTATAGAATATAAAAAAGTCCATTCAATCTTAAAATAATGAGAATTAGGTGAAAAATATACTCCACTTAAAATCACAAAGGCTGAGATGCTGAGCGATACATCAGTCTGCAGCAAATACATCCTGAAATACATTTCATTTGCATTACGCTTCTTCCCAGCTTGGTTTAGGTATGTGCTGTAAGATTTCTTTTTACAGGTTATTTTAATCTAATTTATATAGAAATGATCGTAATTTGCCCCATGTACACATTCATACCATATACTCACTTTGCTCCCAAATACTGTATCTGGTATTTATGAGATAGACAGAATGGAGGCAAAGGGAAAAGACCTTTTCAGCTTCAGATGGCCAAAACCATCATTTTTCAGAAAAAAAAAAAATTAAAAATCCAACTGTAATTATTCACTCCATGTCTTATTACTCTATAGGTTCCTAGCCCCTCTACTTTCTAAGGCACTAAATACTGGCTCTCTTCCTTACAACTGTGAGCTTGTTGAGGGAAGGGGGATTTTCATGCTCCTGCAGTGATTCATTTTGGCTGCAAAACATGTTATTTGATTATTTATTAAGAAAAACGTTCATGTTACAAACATGAGTTTCTTCCTTCAGCTGCACTAAAGTCAGTGCAGGAATAGCTATATACTTCACTGTAAGAATACCTTACATTCTTCTAGGTGACACTGATAGAATCTTCCATAGCTTGTTACAGAATGTGTACCTAATCATCTGGAGATAATGGAAATTATCATATGGCCTTTAACTCTTGTAAATTACTTTCTTGATAGCACAGAAAATAATCTTCCCAGTCATTTCTCCCTCGCTATGTAATTTTGAATTTCATGGATCTCCTTATTCCAGGTCTGTTTCCCTTCCTCTGTACTTATTACAGTGTCTCAAAATGATTTTATGTATGATAGCTAGGTAGGGCAGAGACAGCTCTGATACACTTATCCATCACTTCTAACAGCTACAAAATCGTGTCTACTTTCCATGATCAACCTCTTTCAGATCTATCTTTCATCTGACTTAATATTCTACAGATTCATATTTAATAAGACTTTAAGTAGTATATAAACATCACTGAAATTTATGAATGACCATGGTTTTTAGGATCTTAACTGAGAGTCTGATTGCAAGTGGAATTAAACTATATTACAGTCACTTCAATAACCACTGTAAAGAGTTGTAACAGTGTAAAGGAGAAAAAAAGTGTGTTTTTTTTTTTTAAAGTTAGATAATTCAGACTAAAAGATACTTAATGCACAGAGAGTCTTTTCAATAAAAAATACATTAGAAATGTAGGCATGCTGGATTAATTCCCAGTCATGATATTCCCTAAGAGAAAAACAAATCATTTTGGGGGGGAAAAACAGTGAATACCCTACTGACACAGTGTAAGATCAGAGCTGGAAGCACAAACGTGGCCCTGCTGGATCATCTGTGGTTCTTTTTGTTTCACGGATCAGTATAGCTAGTAGTTCAAAAAGGAATTCCTGTATTTATAACCCAGGAATTTCACTAGTAGGTAGGCAGTAGCAAAACTTCTATTAAGAATGTGGCAACTTCACATGGTTGTGCTGCTGTGCACAGTTCTGTCTTGATTTTTGGCACTATTTCTTACTGACAAGCCCCGGATGGCTGTTTGACACTAATAAGTTTCAAAGCGTACATTCACCTGGACTCTGCACAACGGTTTTCATGGTATGCATTTTGTACTCTTTGCCCCTAGGATGTTTTAGAGGAGGAATGATACCAGTTAATAACTCCTTATTAAACTTCAAAACTTTCTTGTTTTACAAATGAGCTCTGCATATTGCTAATTAATCTGACATTATTAACAAATCTGAATTACACAATGTATTTTCATTTGATTGCTAAACCCTGTCTATAATACAGACTCTTCCCTGCTAAAAGTGCAATAGAAATTAAAGTTAAGAAATACACTGGGTTTTTTCCAAGACAGCAGGAAATATGTATATATACAACAACTTGACAGGCAGTAATTGCTCTAAAGAAACATGAAAATAAGAGTCAGTTGAAATGAGTGGTATTTACATGGACAAGATGTTTATTTTTACATTGAATTATTTGCCATATGCAGTTATGTGAAATTTATCCAATTTAAATTCCCTGAATGAAGTCAACCCACACATAACATACTGTTCAAGATCATGGTGGATTTTCCACTGAACAAACCATGAATATAGCAATACCATCTTAATTATGTTGCTGTAGGACATGAAAATATCAAAAGGATAAACTTAATCCTTACCATGCAGCTTGAATAACTGCGTTCGGGAAAGAGGAAATGCGATTAGGGAAGAAAGGGAACTCCCACAACTACAGGAACATCTTGCCAGTCTTTTGTCTATCTCAAAGTTACACATACAATTGCCTGAAATCTGCATGACTCCAAAACACCCAAAATAATGCTTAGGATTAATTAATTATGAGATTCCAGCATAGGAGGAAACACAGGTCAAAACTGAGAATAAGACTGAAAGAGAATGTCCCCCAGCCTACACAAGCCATCGGTGTCTTTGCACATACCAACAGCATAGCAACTCTCATGACCTGGATCAGCATTAAACTAGGAAGCAGGAGGTTTGAGATATTACAAACATCTATTAGATAACTGCCCAAGCAAAGAGAAAACACGTATTTCTCAATATGCATCTGACTGGTTTATTTCCTTACTGACAGTATTGGGAGGATCAACTTGTTGCCTTTTGCTACACTGAAGTCAGAAAATGATATGAGTTGCAGAAGAGTAACAAGGGGCAGCTAAGAAAATAAAAGTGGAGGAAAGTCAACAGAAAGCAAATAGCTCCGTGCTCTGAAGTGGGTTTGTAGTTCCATGTCTACAGCTGAAATCAAAAAGCAAATAGAGAAGCCCTATAATGCACCTAAGTAGACCAGTATGACAGAAGGAATTTGAGACATCTTGCCTGGTTGTTCTTCAATGAGCAATTTGTTGTCAGTTCCAGACATAATTGTAGCTGCTTGAGACACCTACTCCATAGCATCAAAATGACTGAGGAGACATAATTGCAGATACAAAAGACCTGAATAACAGGTGTTTGGCATAGTCTGATCTCTCTCCTTGCCTTTGAAGGTACTACAAAAGTAAAACCCATGAGATTATTAATAACATGTGGTAAGACCCCCTCAAAGGCTCTCCATATCAATAAACATAAAAGAAATCTAAGGAGGGACTTCTCTAGAGGCTAGCAGAATAGATCCTATCCCACTGTTGTCTGATCATGTAGTTAATTTACTGTGTATTTACACAGAGTTTTCCTGAATCAGACTGCTGAATAAATACATACTCTACCCCAAAAGCCACTCAGAAGTCTAATGATGTCAGGTGTGGTTAGCTTTTACTATCTTTATACTGAATATGTCATTTGCAGAATTTACAAACTGAGCATCATCACAACTTTCCAAGTAAGAGAGTTGTCTCTAAACTTAAAGATGGACATAACTGGAGCAAAAATTAATCTCTATGTCTTCCTAAAACTCACCTCCACTGAACTTTCAACAAATCTGTCTTAAAACTATACCATCTGTTCTTCCTGGGAACAGTAGCTCACATTAGTACAGTTAAGATCAAACAAGCTCCTGCTGGAGCAAATGGGGGAGGTTGTGTCACTACAAACCTAGGAAGAGAAATTAATCAGATGCTCAGTGCGTTGCTGCTTACAACAGTATCTGTGAATAGGTTTGTTCATTACAGGTGAATTGAAGTTTCTAGGAATTCACTAGAAAATGATTATATTTATCACCCAATAATTTGAATGTGCAGGTTCCTAAAAATAAGATGGAGTCAAACATTTCTCAAAGTAGGGTCATATTCATTGCTTGGCTACAGCAAAACACATATTAAGCACCTGTTCGATGGATGGGAATCCCTTGCACAGGGGTACCAGGGCTGTGCTCCAGAGCAGTCCTTCATAATAATCTGAGGTCACCCACTACTTCTCAGCAATAAGCAATCTCATGACCAATCTGGTAATTATGGCTTTTTTTTTTCTTGATATGATCTGTATGTGTTTTTAATGCATATGAATAGGAGACAATCATTCATATATCAAAAACTTATCTAGACTTATGGATTGTACTTACTGGGTTAGTTTCTTACACTGCAGAAAAAAGTCTTCTAAGCCTCTTTGGCTGAAGATGCCATTTGTCCCACAACCTGTCACCACTTGCCATATGAATGTGACCTCTCCCATACTGGATAAAAAGGATCTTACACCTCCCTTGTTGTCTACTCCGGACCAGCCTGAGCAGCCTGGTGAACCCAGACAGGTTGTCCCAGTGTAGTGAAGGAAAAGCTCTCCCAAATCCCCACAGCAGCTCAACTGTGAGAACAGCAGCATCCAGTACAGGAGCTCATTAAAAAAAGTGCTGACATCTCCCGCTGACACAGCTGTTTACCATAGGAACATCTCTTCCATGCATTAGGGGGTAATGATGGACTGAAAAAAAGGGATAGGACATCATGTGTAATAACTGAGACTGAGCCTGGCTCTGCCCCTCCTTTTACCAAGGGTCAAGGCAATTCATCCATTTCCTCCTGTAAAAAAAAAATGGGATTAACAACAATTATTAATTTACCTTAGAGTTATGGGAATGATTAGTTAATATCAGTGTGGTAATGTGAATATGTCAAATGGGCAATAAAGACTAAGTATGCTTCCCACCTCCATCGCAAGGCAGCTCACACCCACCTGTAATGTATGAAATATGCATTTAACATTATAAAGCTTGCTTCATAAATCACTCCCATTTGTCCAGAGGAACCCAGATGGATTCTTGAAAAGCCCTTACTGGCAAACATACAAAGCCCCCTAATGCAGGCACTGAAGCAAAACCTGATACAGTCAAGCAGGAATTTTAGATCTTCATGAAATTTGTTGCTGTCATAATACAGTTTGATAGGTTATTTTCTTCCTTACTTTCATTGTTTGGGCAACAACCACAAACTTCTTCATACTGAAGACAGTTTTTTCCTCTTGTATGTCTCACTTTCACTTGGGAAGTTGTTTTTTGACACATAAGGACACACACACAAAAAAATAAAATCCTGTCTTTTCTAAAATATTGGTGAACTTGCCTAAAATCAACCTATGCCTATGTGACATCATCACAGGATTAGTTTTATGGCTAACCAGCTAATAAATAAGTACAAATGCAGTAGCCTTACATCTAATGGAAGCTTCCTATATTTTGTTCAAAAACTACTTTTGGGTTAATGAAGCCATTATTACTAGCCACAGTCTAAGTACAATTAATGTACGTGCCACAAAAATTCTACCCATATTTCTTCCACAACTTCATTAGGATGGTGAGAGTTTTAATAGCACTGCACCTCTTTACTCTAAATGAAGAAAATCTCATTGTCCTTGTAATTCTTTCTTTCATTACAACAGCAGCATGAGAGATGGATTAGGTCCCTAATGAGCCTTTCGAACAAACAGCCCCATGAACTTGCTGAGACACTGTAGTGTGTAGGCCTTGTACAGGCCTTGGCCTTTACAAATTAGCAAAAATTCAACATGAAAATTTTCCCCCTTCATTTTCCCATTACTTTTTGAAATGCAGGATGTTGAGAAAGCAAGAGAAAGTGGTCCAAAGAGCAACCGCATCAGAGCATGACATCTGTTTTCACTGGTGTCCTCTAGTGCCCTTTTTCCTCTTTGTGTTTTAAAACTACCGGATCAAAGATTTTAAATCTCATTAAGTTCAAAGTACACAGTTATATATAGTCTTGCCACTGCCTTTTATTTATTTATTCTTAAATTTCCTCCTATAGCCACAAATGTAAAGGCTAAGAATAAGCTGGGGCTTATGTTAATGAGAACTTTTGTCCATGTAAGTAACACAGTGGGGCAGAACCTTTAACTCACATTGGAAATGGGCAGAATTTTATTTCTAAGAGATTTTGAACATCTGACAAACTACCTATAATGCGACAGGAGACATCAGGTGTAGAATGAAGAAATCCTTTTGTGATCTTAAAAGCGAAGCCAGTGGGAAGATGAGCCATTGAAATGACCTTGAAGTAAGAGTTTGTCTTACACCGTGACCTGTGAAAACTTAACAGCCCACTGCTATCCTCCACACTTTGTTAGGTGAATTTCACTGCATCACAACAGCATCGCAACACATGCAATGCCTTTATCTCCTACCTAAATCCCAGACTCTGACCTAAGACTTTTTATATTCTAACTTTTCTTTAATACTGAGAAAAACTGTGCATAGACGCTCCGATTATACCAGCTTGTATTATGATGAATATTCACATGGTATTTTTTGCATTTATACTAAAGGATATGTGTGAACTGAAAACCAGGTATGAGCAGAGGTAAAGACACTAGGAATGTACCTAAAACTAAGAGCCAGAATATATTCTGACAGTAGAAACCCTTTGTACTTCTCCAATCCACCTTCGGTGTACACATGTTCATCACCCATTAGCAGCAAAGCAGCTTAAAAGAATGTTTTAATCTTGAAATAATGTCTGCAGATAGAAAGAACAAGCTTTGCCTTGGCAGAGATGACAAGCTGACAAGGGTGTCCCTGGGGCACAGCTGATGCCAATTTTCATGATGCATGAACTTTTCCACAAGGAAATTAACAGGGAGCAGAGTGACAGCCACCAGCAGGGCCAGAGCCCTGTGCCTCTAGCCTTTCGTTTGCCTTTCCATCCCCTTTATGCCAGTCTCTACAGAGCAAGGGTAGGGCCCATCCTCAAAAGTTCAATCCTGGCTACTAAAAAGATGTAGCAGCAGAATTCAAAGGTTATTCCAAACAGATGTTCTCTAGGTCCCTAGAAAAAGCGCGTATTCCCATTAGGGCATGGCTGCATGTCTGATAACTGCTCTTCTAGGGGCCTACGGTATTTAGAGATACACAATTGTGTTTCCCCAGTAGGCTCTCCACCCTCTCATCCCTCTCCTTCCCTTTGCTCCAGCCGGCTCAGCTGTTCTCTCTTCCCTCCTCCAATGTGCAAAGTCAGGACAACACATAGCCTTCAACAGTCATGTGAAGCCCCACTTCACAGATCATGAGAAAACCATCCACATTGCTCCTTCAAGGTTTGGAAGTTCACTGTTTTCAGGCAACATGGTCAGATTTGAAAAAGTCCCAACAATGAACATGATTTAAAGTGGACTGAAAATGAAAGATGAAATGATACAACTGCTGGTAGCTGTTTCAAAATTATTTCCAAGCATCAAGCCTCTATCAGTAGAACCAGGTTTTAATCAGGGAAAAATAATTTTCTGTTGGGGAAAGGTTTCAGAAATGTAATTACCACACTACCCATGTGCCCTGATAAAGGCATCCCAAGTGATAAGATACAACTTGGCAAGAAGACCTCATTTTTCCCCGAGCTTGAGATTATGTCCTAATGTGAAATTTAATGACTAAAGAATGTGCTTTATTGAGCTTTCTGAATAAGAGATTGGTGTCCTGTTGCCCTCTGAAAAGGAGACTGTATTTTAGAACAACAGCACTTACTCCATATCAGGGGGTGGAGAGCAATCGAAGGGGGAAACACTGTGCTGAAGGCAGGCAGTATTTAAAAGGTGCTTCTTATCTTCACAAAATGAAAGCTTTTCTCTACCATTCACTGTAATCAAGTCTGCAGAAAATTGGCCTTTAATTTAAAAACAGTTACAATTTATAAATTTTTTTAATTCTTTTAAAGTTGCATTCCTGTGATCTCAGCCATCTAAAAGTATTCCTTAAACAAGGCACCTGTAAGTTTTGGTAGCTCAGTGAACACCAGTTCTCACCACATATTATACCTTATCAGAACAAATACTGCTGGCCAGACATGTAATAAGAAAAAACAAGACCTTCTGTTTAAATCTAAAGACCCCCTTCGAGCAAAGCAGAAAAGGAAGCAATTCAGAGTCTTCACATCTACTGGATCACTGATTCTAAAATTCAAACCCAAATATTTATTTTCATAACAACTCCTATAGGGGTGTGCACACAGAGAGCACCATGAGGCTGCTCCTTTCATTTGTGCAGAGACAGACATGAGGTTCAGTCCCCTCAAGAGAAGGGCAAGGCAGTCTGACAACAGCCCCACCAGACTGCCAGGCCCCTCCTCAGCATACCTGCTGCTCTCCAGGAGGCAACAAGGGCCAAATAACTACACAAGGAAAAAACAACTACCAAATCCCTCCCAAGTCTCCCTTCCAGGCAAGCACCCATGGCTAGGCCCCATCTCCCTTTCAAGTAAAAAAGCCATTGTCCAGGAATCTCAGCTCTCATCAGTTTACTACTGGACATTTTCTTTGTGATACTTAGTGATGGAAAATTAAACTGATGTGCAGTATTCGTAATGCAGCAGAGTTTAATTAGTAATATCATCTCTGTGGGCAAGGTTTCATCAGTCACATTTCAGTCAACTCAGTTTATAGCTGTCTAAATATGGGAGCTTCATGAGTTCGTGTATCAGTCATGAATGAGATGAACATTTGTATGGGGAGGGGGAAACACCATTAGAAAGCATTAAACCCTTTGAAAGCTGGATCAGTACCCGAAATGTATTCAGAGGGGGTTGTAAAGGCCACTCCTTTTTCTGCATTTATTTTTCCTTGGTGGGTTACATGATAACTTACAAGTTCAGATTTTTCTAACTGGCTGCTCACATACCGATTTTGAATCTGGAAAGGGCTAGAGTCATTGCCAGCAATTTACTTGTGTATATGCATGCTGAAATGCATGGAAGCTGAGAAAAATCCAGTGTGCCTTTCTGCATCCACACAGTTTTCCCAGTGCTGACAACAGTAACTCCAAATAGTTTCCTTTGGCAGCAACCCTGAACAGATATAACCTGGAAGATATCCAGGAAAGTGATATTAGTAGCACAAGGTACAGCTCTGATGGAATCGCTCTTTTGATCCTAGAAATGCTTTTGAACCTGCTGTTCACTGCATTTCTCATCAGCTCTGACAACATTGGAGCAATTAAAAAAATTAAATAAATCTTGTTTTGTCAAAGGTGAGCACATTCCTTCTAGGTATCAAGGTAAATTAAAAATCTGCTTTCTTCAGCTTTTGACAGGGTTTAGGGTCAGTTTTGGGGGGTTTTTGGGTGAAAGTAAAAGTTATATGAAACAGTTGAAATCCTGGAAAAAACATCTGCAACCTTAAGGGAAAAAAAAAATCCTCTAGCTGAAATATTGCTGAGAGGTATTTATGGCCAGTTGCTGGAAGCAGTGGCCTGTAGACCAACTATGGCCCTCTTCTCCAGTCATACAGATCACAGTAATAGTATTTTCCTTCATATTATTACCAGTGAATGCTAACATATCTCAATGTGCCACCCTGTGAAAGGTGTTTGAGAAGGCTTCAGAAAGAAAAAGGTTTCCTTTCACCCCAGGTGGAAGTGAACACAACCAAATCTGGAGAGTATCAGAAATGGTCTTTTCTTCTATCAAAAATATGAGTCAGAGTTCAATATCTACATGGATATAAATATACAGAGAAGCACAATGTGTAAAGTCTTAGGAAGCTTGGAGGCAACATCCAACGTGTACAAAAACAAAGCATGGGTATTAAAAAAACCTTTTTGCAACCATGTAAGAATTTCTGCTGAATATACCTTGGACCCCTGTGCCAGCTCCATAATATGGAGCTATCCTTTGGCACTCTTCCAGTGCTGTCCCCACTGGACATCATAGCGCAATCCCTCCTGTATTTAATGTGCACCACCTCTAAATACGTTTCCTAAACCATCTCTTATTTTGCCTTTCTTTGTTCTAAGGGACCTTTGTGAGTCATCCGATAGGAGGGAAGATTTAACCAAACTCCTAAAGGATAATGTCATCTTTAGATCATGCTCATTATAATTCATAAGTACTTCTCCACTTGACAGCTCTTCGGTTGCAGTTTCAATCTTCTGCTAGTTTTTTCTTGATAGCCCTTTTCAATTTTCCACATTGCTAATAGAGCCTGAGGCGAAGCTAAAAATCATTTGGGCTTCTTGAAAGGATCAATAATTTTTGTGTGCCATGCATTTTAGAATACACAGCATCAGTGACACAAATGCTGTCCCTGCACTGATAAATATAACACGTCAAATAACATCAGAATAACATTTAAAAAAAGTATTCAATAACTACCTGCAATCCCATGTGCAGAAAGCAGTGGTAAGTGTATCAGAGACAAAAAAAGTTACCTGAAGATTGATTGAATAAAGTCTTCGCCAAACACTGATTTTCTCTGCATCCTGGCTCACGTGAGAAACTCAGTAGAGCTAGATGGCCTAATAGTTTCATTCCTTTTAGATTTATACCACCAGAAAACCTGATAGAAAAACATTCATTTGGCTTTCCCTGTCACCCATCCAAGCACTCAAGGATATCTGATCAAGTGCTTAGATATGCTGCCCTCCAACAGTTAGCTCAATAAATTATTCATTCAGCACCATGCAGAGCAAATTATATTTTAGGTGGACAGCATTTTCACACGCAGTTCATTCACTTACAAGACAAGCAAGAGACTGCAGTGAAAGAAAGGGAAGGAAAGGATCACTGGGTTTTTCTCAATTTAAAGCCTCTAAAAAATTGCTTATGGAGCAGGTTGGGGCTGGCAAACTGAGTGCTGCTCCGCTGGTGTCTCCTTAACCCTTGCCATGAGGGTGTTAAGACATGTTGGAGTCTCTAACAGACTGAATTCAGATGCGCTTGTTTCTCAGAAAAAGCGAGTGTTGCAGTAGTGTTAATCAGACCATACAACAAATGCAGTTTTACAAAAAGAATTATCCCCCAGAGGTGTGCCACAGGATTGGATATAAGGGAAAGAAACATAACAAAACCAGATTCTTACATTGCTTTTTTTCCTCCCCCCACCTACATTCTGTTCTTTGCTTCTGCCCTCCCTATTACCATTTCAAATATAATTCAGACTGCTTCATCAACTCCCAGCGCCGATGATTTCCAACCTTAATTTTCCGTCTCTACCACTATATTCTTGAGATCAAATAGGAAACGGAGTCAGCAAACTCGGTGTGGCTCTGTGAGCAGGTCCTTTGTGCAGGCACCAGAAAATAAACAAATGTCAAGTGTTGATGTGTTAGTGTTTTGCATCCGCTGAGTTCATCTTGCCTACACAGCTTTCAGCAGAGCAGACCACATTCGGTTGGATTTGCATGCCTGACTTTTACCACAATTAAAAAGGCTTTAACTAAAAAGAGTTCACTGAAGAAAGCTGTAATGCAAGTATCTGAAACTGGTCAAAAGCATTTCACAGAAGTATTGATTTTGACCAAGTATCACTTAGAAAGTTTCTAAGGAAAAAAGAAAAACCTATGTGAATAACAAAATCTTTCTTAAAACTGAATGCTACATCTCCTCCAAAGTGGAAAATATGGAGACTGCCCACTGATTCAAAAGCTTCTTTCCCCCAACTCCCCCCCCCTAATAGGGAGCAACAAAGAGGAAGGAGCAAATGCAAAATGGGGAGAAAACTGCAACCCATATCCAGAGAAAAGTAAAATAGAATATATTTGGTTAATATAATTGGGATGAGGCCGAACCAAATGCCCAAATTAAAAACCATCCCAGAGTGCATATCTACCCAAAACGCATTCTTTCCTTGTCATCAGGTGGAAGAGCACACTACTCTTCTCCCCCAGCTTTTCTAGGCTGCCATATGCCCAAGGAGAAACCAATTCCTGCCATGTTGGAGGATTTCTGCATGCTGGGAGAGCAGTGCTTCAGCTTTTGCATCCAGAAGCATTACCCCACCTGGACACACAACTCTGGCTTTTGGTGTCAGGAGGAGACTGGGGGGCTCTGGGTGGCAGAAAAAGCAGCTCCCTAGCAGGAGAGGGCCGGGCACCAAAGATGGGAGACACACACATACTGCCTGCACTGCTTCATTGGAAAAGGGGCATAACTGGAGTTATATGTAAATTGGTCTGGGAGCAAGGGAGGAAGGACTGAGCAGCAACCTGCTCTCTTCCATACCAAACAATAAATGGTTACTAACTGGAGGGTTATGAGATGAGCTACCTTGAGACCCACTTAGCCCACAATTAATGATGATTCTACTTTCTCTCCCAAGGAAGGTGTTATAACTCTTTGTTAATCTGACTGACAGCTCCCCTTCTCCCTATTGATTTAGATAAAATTTGCAAGATAAAATGAGATTAACCTATGCCTTATACTTGAGTACATTTCTCCAGTCTGAAGGGAATGAGTCTCAGTTCACCACTGCAGAAATCCAAGTCAACACATCTTCTATCCTGTGGCTTCCTTTCTTCTGGCCACATATTTCTTTTGTCTAAGCTGAACGTTTGCAGCCAACCTAAATTATTGCTCCAAAGTTTTAGGAGATATGCCTTTAATAACTCCCACATTTATTCCTCACTTACTGTGCTGGCACCCTTTCATCAGATCAGCTTCTTTCATCATTGTTTCTGAGCTCATTATTCAACATTTAGCTGAACTGAACTGCATTTACCATTCATTAGGTATTTCTGAGCCAGAGGTGATCATATGATCCAATACTTCTTGGATTTCATTGTAGCTTGTTATGTGCTATGTTCCCATGGTTTAGTGGTATGTTTAAATTTGGCTTTGAATACCATCATTGGGAGCAATTTGTATGAATAGAACAAATTGCAAGACATGAAAGATAATGTAGAGCAGCAATAGGAATCTCTATAGCATCACCTGATCAAGCCAGCATGCTAAAATGATGCTGACAAATCTCCAGTCACTTTGGTGCTACAAGGCTCAATCCACTATCTGATAAAAGGGGTTTGAGTCCGCTGCTATTAGCAGGCTAAACGGCAGAGACTCCTAGCATGATGGTATGCATTGCAGAGACAGTAGAATAAATGTTAGAAAGGAGTAAAAAAAAAAAATCTGCCTCATTTCCCCAAGTTTTTGAATCATACATTTCCATTTGAATTGAAAAATTCAATTTTTATGTTAAAAAATTGGAAACAGGTTTTGAAGTGAAAAACAATGATCAAGTCTTTCCTTCCTGCTTCTCTATTTCTCTCCCTTGAAACGGAGAGACTCATTTTCTTTTTAAACTATTCCAGCTCTGAGAAAAATTACGAAGATAAATGAAAAAGGGAAGGGAGGAAAAGCAAGGAAATAAAAGGGGTAGAGGAGGAAGCTTGACTGTTTGGATCTTTGAACTAATAATAAAACTAAATGAAAAGCCTCCATTTTATTAACAAATCAAACTCATTCCTCAGCAACAAAACTTTTCATTCAAATTATCAAACCTTTGCATATAAAAAATACTTGGAGAGATGCTTAGCCTGTTTCTCCAGTGGGACTCTGCACTGCAGAAATAATGAGTTTCCTACAGCTTTTTCTCTGCATCCATCCCCTCTTCTAATGGCTTTTGGAGTCCACGTCCCTGTGAAAGTGTAACAGGGGATTTAAAACTATCTCTTCCTCCTTCGTATCTCCAGTTACCTCTGATACAGTTCACAAATCCCTATTTGTTTTCAAAAAAAAAAAACCATTTAACATTCACATGTAAACTTCATCCTTTCCAGGTTTCTACCAGGATAAATATTGCCCTGTATCCCATTGCAATGTGGGTATCTTCAGCTCCAGTCACAGCCTCTGAAACCAGGACCCATGGCTGGAGTAACCTCTCCCAGACCTACAGATCCACAAACTTTATACTGGCATTAGGCAACCTCCATCCCTCCATCTTGAGGCCTTTCTTCAAGTTTCATACTGAAAATAGAGGTTAAGTAGTACACATAGAAAAAATGTTCCAAGTTTCATATTAATGGTCTTCTCTGATTCAGATGGCAAACAGCTGCTCAGCTCTGTGATGCCTGTTTGGCCAGCTGACGTACTAGGAAAAAACTGTTTGAAATCTTGCCACCATGCTCTTTTCTCCCATCCAAAAAGTGAAAGAGCAGCCTTCACCACCCAAACATCACATTTGTGTCATCCCTGGAATGGCCAATCTACCAAGACACATGATATGGGACTGGAGATGAGAAGATGCAAGATCATACTAGAAATGCTACAAAGAAAGCATGTTTGAGAGAAAAGAGGAAAGATTTACAGCAGCAAATTCAGGTAACAATTGAGAAGTCTTTCACAGTTCATCCTTTGCAGTATTTTTCTTGATGACACATGTGCCCACAAACCAGTGTAGAGACACGACAATCAAAATAGTGCAAGTGGATTTGTCTTAGTGGCAGACTGGTGTCTTCTGCAGCTCTCTGTAGAGAATGTGAGATAACGAGATTAGGGATGAAAAATAAGATACTGTGGAAACCCAGAAAAGTGAGCATGAGACACACCTGGGGACAGCTATGGATCGTTTCACTTAAGCCCTGTGTTTGCCAACAAGAACAACTAAAGTAAGCCATAGGATACTCACAACCAATATGTATGTGGATATAGCACAGGGAAGAGCCCTGGTGCAGCACTGCCAAAGTGCTGTTTCGGGGCTCTTGACTGCTCTTTGACATACACTGTGTCAATGTGTTGGTGTAGGCATGTGTGTGCTGATGAATATTCATGCAAATCTGCTTGTTTCATATTGTATTTTTCACTATTTTGCTGCAGTAACTACTTTCCCATCATGCAGGAGGAAATTTATGTGCATTTTTGAACATGATGCTTCAAACATTGTATCTGTTTTCCTTAATAACTAACCTTGATTATATTCTAGGCAACCACAAATTGGTTACCATGCTTCACTATCAGAAATCTGATTTATATCTTCATCTTTAAAATATTTAGCATATTGTATCATATTTATAGCTTACAACAATTCCTCCTTCAAAACAAAACACCCTGCTAGTATATTTTATAGAAGAAACTAGTTGCATCGAAGGCAAATGAAAAAACACATTCTCCCATCTTGTGAAAATTTTCATCTTGAACACTTGTTTGTTGTCATTGCACTCTCCTGCCACAGCACTCTAAAAACCAGCATAAATTAAAATAATAAAACCAATTTGCAGGTTTTGATTCAAATCACTGGAAGATAAAAGGAACCATAAGAATACTAATTCAATAAACTGAGTAACTTTATTGTCAAAACATCCCCTGATAAGTATTCTGTGGCTTGACTGAGTCAGCATTTTTGAGGTAGAAAAATGCAATTAAAGCCCTACCAAACCACTCTCCTTATTTCTGAAAAGTATGCAGAAGTATGTCCCTGCAGAAGCTGGGACACTGAGCAAGTTGGTAATTTGTTCAAGCCCACACAAGAAATCTCTTTTCTTCTTAATGATGTCGTTGTCCAGCTGGCTTACTAGCTGCAGTAATTTAAAATCCTTATCACCACATAAGACAACCATATCGTTTTGACAGAGAGAAGTCTGTAGACAGCATATTTATGCCTCAGATTTAACTGCAAAATCTTTGAAACCATTTTAATCCCAAGATTTAAAAATTTAGTATCTTAATTTTTTTTTCCCTGAGATGAGATAAATACAACATGCCATACAGAAAGACTCGGGCTCTGATTTCCAAAGAGGCAGCCAAAGAGATGTAAAGAATCTCTCCAATTTCCAGAGAAGCTAGCCCTGTGCAGATTATTTTGGTTTTGAGCATGAACAGGTCTGGACACCTACCTGTGCAACCTGTCCTAAGGAACCTGCTTTGGCAGAGGGGTTGGACCTGATGATCTCTTGAGGTCCCTTCCAACCCCTATGATTCTGTGATCTGAAAGCTGCCATGTTACATACATACATAACTATATTTGTGGGTACGTATTAGTATATATTTATACATATGTGTATGTTTAAAGTGTAGATAACTACCTATGTAAGTTTATATACCCACTTGTACTCATGTGTAAATACAAAAGCATTCAAATTGAATGGGAATTAACTTTGAATCCCAGGCTGTACGAGATCTTGGCCCTCATGGTTTGGAAAGAAGGACTTTCTAGAGCCAAATAAGCAGTAGATACAAAGGAGAGGTGCTAGACTGACACAGATAAAGCAGACTCTGCTGCCTGAATGATCAGACAGCCTGAACATAAGCAAACCTGATCTGCAGTCACAGATAAAATTATGTGTTTTCCTTCTACTGGTCTGCGTCTCTTCATGTGAAAGATGATTTTCCAGAAATCAGGAGTATTACTGGTGGTTTTCATTATTATTAAAGGACTCTCAGTTTCCCTTCTCTGCTTTATGTAGACTTTTACCATAAACCAAGACTTCCCATCTTATCAACCACGTGTAATAGATACAACCCTGCCTCTATCAGCATGACATGGAGCAATTCAAAACTGTATTTAATGTTGAGGAAGAAGTAATAAGATTTGGACACAGGCTGAACTGCAGAAAGCCAGGGTAGTCTTTGGTAGTAAGCCTGAAGGACACAGGCCAGTGATAGTGCACTTTAGTGGTAAGAATGAGAGAGACTGTGGGAGGAAAAGCAGCTCACCACTTGGTTTCTTTGAGTTTGAGACTCAGATTAGTCATTGAATTGGAGGAATGAACAAAATAAGCTAGAGGAGAAAAAAAAAAAGCTGCAGCATAACTCAAGAGAAAGTGAAGCTAGTCAGAGAACCAGCTAAGCAGAGGAGACAAATCAGAGCACATGGCCAGCACAGAAGTCCTTCTGGATGTAATCTTCCTTTTTACTAAGACAGCAGCAACTTCTTGAACAGGGGGCTCAGAAGCTGTTAGGGTAACTAATGATGCCCCTTTCTAGGCAACTTCTTTGGTATTTTTTTAAATGGGACATAATCAGTACAAAAGGCTCTACCCCTCGACACAATAGAAAAAATTCTATGCATGAATTATACAGTGAAACAAGGAGAGTTTAATTGTAACAAATTCCTGGAGTCCATCAGTGCCTTTTTCATATAGAACACCAGGGTCTCACTGGCCATCACTAAATGATAAGTGATAGAAAGTCAGAAAATTAGAGAAATTCTTGGAAAGGTTTGTATGCAAGAGTGAAATTCCTAATGACTCCTCTTGAAAAAAAAAGTATATATGTCTGATTAAACAGAATATTGAAGCTACTCAATCTTATTCTCTCCCCAAAATAAAAGAGAGTATAATGAAGGCAATAAGAAAATATAAAAATGGAAATGAACAGATTTCATCAGGGAACTGTTTGATTCCACTACCATTTTTGTTTTATTTTAGTAATTGTAAAAGAAACATGTTTCTATGAAAGCAACATCTAAAATATTATCCTGCTCTGTACAAAGAGCTGAAGGTATTCACAATCCTGTTAAGGTGTCATATACAGACAAACACACAAACAGAGGTCATTTGAAAGATCTGGACATGCTTCCTCAAGGTCAAATTTCAAGTATTATATTTACAATAGGAAATTGTGAACAGAATAGTCACCAGGATTCAAGACCAGCATATTTTGAGAACTTGATGTCCCATTTTCAGAGCTGAGCATTCTTTATTTCATTTCAAGATGGGAAAACTAACACTTAAATGATAGAATAATAAAAAATCCTCTAAAGGAAGGATGAGAGGAAGAATTTCTTTTCATCAGCTGTACATACTTTTCAATATTTGGAGTCTATTAGGAGACATAAATGCGTTTCTTCCAGTTGAACCATTCTAGCTTCTGATACCATTTACTAGAATGTTTGACTTCAGTGAGCATACAGAGTAGTCGTTTCAGTTTACCACTGCTTAAGTGCACTATCACTCCTCTGAACAGTATGCTAAGAATTAAATCCTCTAGACTCCACTGAAACATATTTATACAGTAAAACCTAACCTCAGTAGTCCTAATGAGATTCTGTAACCATTTGCTTTTCAAACTACAAAGGCAGGTATCTAAATGTTAAATAAACAGAGCATCAGGCAGAGAAACATAATGTGACCTGAAAAATGAAGATAATTTCCCCAAAGATTCCTAGAATCAGCACTAGAAGCACGTTCACACTTGTTCTTTCATCAAAACTGGCCAACACTCTTAGAAAACTGTTCAGCCATTTCTAGAAGACATCCATCTGAGAAAATCCTTTACTGACCTGTAAAATACCATTGCTCTTCTGTATTCAGAAAGGTCTTTTCTATTACCTTACTTATTTGACAGACACTTGGTTCTACCAGCATTTCAATATGTGAGGAATTCAGCTTTTAATCTAGCTAGAATTATATCACCACACCTAAGTAGCTTTATGTTGTTGCAGCCTGCTAGATCTCAGGTCTTTGACAAGTTGGTGTAATTGAAATTGCTCTACCCAGAAAAAAGAAATAAAGGACAAAGCTAGGGAAGAGCAGCCATTGCACCTCAATCTGTTTCATCAGCCACCACCACTTTTCAAGTCCCTGGCAGAGAGAAAATAGACATGACTTATTATTCTGAATTCTCCTTGAATCTCATTTTAATTAAACCTTTCCTTCCCCCCAGGGAAGTTTAATAAAAAAA
>VZTU01006783.1:0-10025 GCA_013400835.1 Zapornia atra
CCCTCCAAATTTGTTCCTAGTATCCATAGTTACAGAGAAAACCTGGGAACCAGGAGGATGATGGGCTCCACAACTCCTATGGCAAACAAATAAAGGGAAAAGTTGTGTGTTTGTTGCTTTTACATTTCTATACCCTGCTCCACATAGACCCTGTTCTTCCACTGAAAGAGAAGCTGGAGTTTTCCTTGACTGGATCTTGCCTTGAGTGATATGAATTCAAGGTTTTTAATCTAATTTTTTTTCAGCCTTTGCCTTCAGGTGGAAAGGCAAAATTAGGCCAGGCTCGTGCAAATGAGCTATTAATTATTATTAGTCCTTCTGTGCATAACCAGGGTACCTGGGAGCCCTTGTGCTAGTTCAGAGGAAAAGCAAGGTGGCAAACACTGTGTGGAGTTTAACAGAAAGCAGGGGGGTTATTTTTTCATGTAAGACCCAGTGAAAAAAGGGATGTTACAGCTCTTGCAAAATGATAAAAACTAGATTGGAGAAAGCAGCAGGAAGGAAAACATCAAAACCATCCTGCCTCTAGCACAAGGTGTCCTTGCCCAAAGCTAATTTTGCTGAGGGATTTGCATACAGATCATCCAGGGTAGAGCTGAGCTGAGCCCCACACCGGTGCTGAGTTGTGAGCTATGAACAGCTAACGCTCACTTGCCAAAATAGCTATGAGCAGTTAACTTCACTGTGCCCTTCCATTTTTAAAACAGGGGGGACTCCCAGAAAGCAGTCACTGAAGAGCTTTTGAATTTTTATGAATTCAGAACACCCAAAATCTACGGTGCACCCTGGTATTTCACTGGATTTACTGTTTCCCCAGTATTTTCCTGCCCTGGATTTTCCTGCTCCCTGTGCCAAGCATGCTGGAAGGAACCACGCTGACTCAGCTAACCCCCCTGGCTGTGTTTTCTGCTTGACCTTGTAATTTTTCCATAAGCACATGGGGAGGATGGGTGCTCTGGAGGAGCTGGGCAAATCTTATCTCATCCTGCAAGTCCATGGTTCCCTGCAACAAAGGGTCAGGGCCGTTTTTAAACAGCAGGGAAGGAGAGGAAAGGAAGGAGAGAGGAAGAGGAGAGGAGCCCAGGTGCTGAGGGACCATTCCCACCTCTCTGCCAGCATCCTCAGCCTCCATTCTCACCCAGGACATTGGGGACATATGAAATATGAGTTATTGCATGAATTCTGAATTCTGCCAGTGAAATAATTTTGGGGGACATAGCCCTTAATTTCTTCCTCCTCCACCTCCACAGAAAAAGAGCCACGAGCACAGATTTTAGCAGCAGCAGAGGTTTGAATTGCTTCACTTATAAACCATCCAAATGGCCTGAAACAATTGTATCCAAGGTTTTGAACTCTCTTCTTGGAGTCTGTAAGTGGATTCCCAGAAAATAACTGCTCTTTGATAGAAAAATCAGCTACAATTTAGTAGTTGTGGCTGTTCTCCAGGGCACAGGGCTAGGCAGGACCTGTGAGTCAGAGCACCAGCCCCGACTTGTCCTTACTCCTTGTGGCCACTCTAGAAAATCTCAACAGGTGGAACAATTTCCTCAAGGAAGAGCTTGGTTTGCTTCCATGCAAGGCTTCAGGAGAGTCAGAAGCCTACGTGTGCTTTCTCTTTACCCAGATTTTTTCCCCTTGGCCTCTCAAGTCTCATGCAGAAAAGCACCCCGAAATGAGGGCTCGGTTTCCCTTGAACACTGATACAACCCAATCAGGTGCAAAGAACAGGGATAGGAATGCTGGAGGAGGATTACAATGGAGGGAGCAGCTGCTGGCATAGCTACATGGTCACATCTTGCCTGGGTGACATTACCTCTGCAACTACTACATGGCCAAGCCAGCTGGTATTAGTGCTCCTGAAAACCATCACCAGACATGTGCTCCTGTTCTCAGACAACTCTGTAACCTTAGGAACAGCACAGCCAGGGTCAGGGCCAAAATGCAGTATTGGGAATCCCTCTCAAGGCATCGTGGATAGAGGCCAGCCGATGCTAGCATTACAGATGGGAGCTGGCACCAGGAGGGACCCATGGGTTGAATCTGGTGTTCTGTAAGGACAGAACACCCACAGGAAGAGCTACACAATTTGAGGGACCCACAGCCCTGATTCACCTGCTTCACATAATCATAGAATCACAGACTGGTCTGAGTTGGAAGGGACCCCAAGGATCACAGAGCTCCAACCCCCCTGCCACAGGCAGGGCCACCAACCTCCAGGCCTGGAGCTACACAAGGTTGCCCAGGGCCCCATCCAACCTGGCCTTGAACACCTCCAGGGATGGGGCATCCATCCCCTCTCTGGGCAGCCTGTTCCAGCCCCTCACCACTCTCTCTGGAAAAAACTTCCCCCTAATATCTAATCTAAACCTTCCTTCCTTCAGCTTTAATCCATCCCCCTTGTCCTGCCAGTCTCTGCCCTTTTAAAAAGCTGATTCCCCTCCTGTTTCTCTGCTCCCTTCAGGGACTGGCAGGCTGCAATGAGGTCCCCCCGCAGCCTTCTCTTCTCCAGGCTGATCCAGCCCAGCTCCCTCAGCCTCTCTTTGTAGGGCAGCTGCTCCAGCCCTCTGATCATCCTCGTGGCTCCTCTGACCCCTCTCCAACAGTCCCACATCTTTCTTGTCTTGGGGGCCCAGCTCTGGACACAGGACTCCAGCTGGGGCCTCCCGAGGGCAGAGCAGAGAGGGACAATCCCCTCCCTGTCCCTGCTGCCACCCCTCCCTGAGGAACACATAACATGGGAACCCTCCTTCAGAGCTCCAGAGAGCCTCGGCTCGCGGCCCCTGTTCCTGCCGGACGCTCCAACGGGCCATGGAGCCGGCTCACAGCAAATAACTCCCTGTCACGTTCCTGTCCTTCCCCTGCAGCGGCTGCTCGCCCTCCCGTGCCTGCCAGGGAAGCACAAAGCACCCGCGGGGCTCAGGGGCGGCGCCTGTGGAACTCCCCTGGAAGGGTTTCACTTGTCGCTGTATTTCAAGCCACACATCTCAGCCGAGCGCAGCCGCAGAGGGGGGGAACAGGGTTTGCACCCACTGCTCTCAGCAGGTGGCTGGCTTGAGCTGCAGTGCAGGGCAGTTTTGGGGGTGCAGAACAGAAGCTCACGCTGCGAGGTGAATGTGGGTGTTCACAGGCAGTTCACACTGCAAGGTGAACGTGGAGGTTTCGGTTACAGGCACAGCCATTGAGTGATTTCCGTGGGTTCAATGGGATACCTCTGGTCTTAGAGGCTATGGTGTTGCTGGCTGGCTCCATCTCACCACCTCAGATTACAAATGGCTGCAGTTCTTCCTTTCAAAGCTGTTTATTTCATTACAAGAACAGTTTAATACAGAACAAAAAAAAATCATGGCAAAAATCAAATGTTGAATCCTTAAGAGACTTCATGAGCCTCAAATCCCAAGGCATCTTTCTGCTGGTTAAGGACAAACTGACCTCTCACACCATGGCAAGGTGCTGCGCTGTAACCCAGCACTCCTGCAGAGCATCACATTCAGCAGTAGTGCAGAGATGAGAAAGGAAATCTGATTCCTTCCATTATTTCATTGCTATCTCGCTGATAACACAGCTTTTTAGTCTAACTCAGGCTATCCCTAGGGGTGGCAGACAGAGAACCACCCCTCTTGCCCTCCCCAATTAAGATTCTGTTGATTTCAGAGAGGAGAATTAGCAAAGCATCAATTACGCCATTAAAATCATTCTTAGGCAGGAAATACACTGACCCCTCCAATTAATACATTAATAACCATTTATAACAGTAATTTCATGACTCATAGTGCCAGAATTGTTTTATTTAAAAAGTAACAAACCATCCAGAACACGGAGGCCACGGGGGTGGGGGTGTCTGAGGCCTTCAGACACTGAGCTGGCTCTCACTTCAAAGGATGAATCACCAGAATCTGGTCGGTACCAGAAGAACTGGCCTGGGTCAGCCTTTCCCTGGAGGTGTTTCTGTCTCCTGGCTACAGGAGAATAATGCAGCTTGGCTGTAAGCAAACTTTTTACGTTATACACACCAAGGAAAACATATTTCTACAGCAAGTTCTCATGTTTCTGTAGAGTTTCAGTATGTATTTCAGTAAGAGGCACACTTGCAGTACTTTCTTTTTACTCTATTCTTTGGAAGCTGGTACAGGAGACAGATCTGAAAGACCCCTACATCCCTATCCTTCTGGGCTGTGTATGTCATTACCACAAAGTTATGCAGCTCTGGAAGCACAGAGCAAGCCCAGAGTATTCTGAATGCAATCAAACCCAAATATATTTGATACAGACATCAGAATCTGGAAGCAATAGAATTTGGGTACAGTCACACGAGACTGGCTGCCAATATAAAGTAACCATGTCAAAATTACTGCTGTTCCTGGGGTACAGGTGCGTCAGGGTGTTTTAGCCCCAAGCTCTTGGCCAGTCTCAGGTGTACAAAAGACATACCAGCTCTACAGAATCAAGAGTGTAACTTCTGATCAAGCCTTGCAGGTGAGGCTTAAAAAAAGCACCCTATGTTCAGGCCCCGTGAAAGGACTAGAGAGGTTCTTGTTTGGTTTGAGTTACACGGCTTTATTCAAGCAGAGGTGAAACTCCTGCTGTATTTCTGTCACACCACAATTTCAGGCCACAGTTGGAGCCACAGCTTGGCTGTCAGGCTGGAGGTTGATCAGGGTGTTGCTTGCTTGGGCCAGCTCTGCGATGGAGACCCGTCCTCTCTGCTTGATATACCGAGCCACGGCAGCCATCTCCTCTGGAGTGATGTAGATGAACTTTCCTCTGTCATCAATCACACCTAGAGGGGGAAAGGAAGGACCTCCAAGTCAGCACTTTGGCTCCTCTCACTTCCCCACAGACATCAGTCACTTCTTTTGGAAGGGATGTTTAAACTGCTGAGGCTGCGTTTCCTATCTAGGGCAGGCAGAACAACGTGCTAGCAGACAGGCTTTTATCTCCTCTCTCCTGTTGGGTCTTTGAGCAGGGCTGTGACAATAGCTGAATGGCTTGTTTTGTTCAGAAAACCCCACATTCTTTCCTTGTATGCAGCTGGCTGGTAGCACCACAGCAGCTGCTTCAGGTATGCAGTGCTGGTGCTGAAGTTCTGGGCCCAGGCAGCTGGTGGAGAAAGGCAGAGCAGCAGGAGGGCCCAGGAGGTGATGCAATGGGCCAGCTCAGCCACTCCAACTTACCCTCTGAAAGGGGAGGAAGCTCACTTTCCACACTTCAGTAACTCCATCAAGAGAGAGAATAGATCTCTCTGTTCTTAATGCATTTCAGGTTCAAATGCACAGCAGAGCCCCTTCTTGGCGTGCCTTTTAGGGCAGAGACACAGCCAGGACAGTACACATCCTCATGTTTTCATTCAGAGCAATTTTAGGTCACTTGAATGGGTTTCCTCATGTACCCTCCAAGACAGTTGTTCCCCAGCCATGACTGCAATATCAGGTCAGTAAATGTTTGCACTGGCACCTTCCCCTACTTCACCCTTGGAAAGAAAAAGCCTGCCCAGCAATAAGCCAGCCTTGTTCAGACAGGGAGGGACCCATATGCTTGTTCCCTGCTTAGGTTCCAGCTTTGATTGCACAGGTCAGGAACAAGCACTTCACTCACTACAGCACCCCAGAGTGCTCTGGGCTGTTTGCTTCTCCCACAGTGTGCTGTACCCCAGCACTGCCTTTAAAACAGGCTTGCAAATCACTCCAAAACATCCAAGTCAGGGAGTTTTTTTACATTTGGATTTGAGCCAGCAGTGTGCCCTGGGGGCTGAGAGAGCCAATGGGATCCTGGGGGGCATCAGGAGGAGTGTGGCCAGCAGGTCTAAGGAGGTGATCCTCCCCCTCTGCTCTGCCCTGGTCAGGCCCCACCTGGAGTGTTGTGTCCAGTTCTGGGCTCCCTGGGATAAAAAAGACAGGGATCTCCTGGAGAGGGTCCAGACAAGAGCTACAAAGATGATTAAGGGCCTGGAGCATCTCCCCTGTGAGGAAAGGCTGAGAGAGCTGGGACTGTTCAGCCTGGAGAAAAGAAGACTTAGGGGGGACCTTATTAATGTCTATAAATATCTTAGACATGGGATGCAGGGGGAGATGGCCAGCCCCTTTTCAGTGTCTGTGGGGACAGGACAAGGGGCAATGGCTGCAAGTTGGAGCACAGGAAGTTCCACCCCAACCTGGGGCAGAACTTTTCCCCAGTAAGGGTGAGGGAGCCCTGGGACAGGCTGCCCAGGGGGTGTGGAGTCTCCTTCTCTGGAGAGATTCCAGCCCCGTCTGGCCGCCGCCCTGTGCAATATGAGCTGGGGAGCTGCTTTGGCAGGGGGGTTGGACCCCAGGAGCTCTGGAGGGCCCTTCCAACCCCTGGGATTCTGTGAAATGACTCTGAAAGTCTCTGTACCACAGATAAGACATTCTCTGCACAATTTGCCAGCTAAAATAAAATCCCCTTTGTGTTTTAGCTGTCACCTGTTAGAGTGCCATCTGCCATCAGGTCCTGGATTCTGTTAATGGCATCCTGTTTGTAAGAGAAAAAGGAATAAGAAACCAATCAAGAGGGAGGCAAAGAACATTTCACATGTTCAGATAAACCACAGATAGAGGCCTACGTTTAATTCCTCAGCATTCAAGACTTCAGTGAAGGATACACACCAGTATTTCCACACTGGCAGATGCAATAAGCTGTCTTAGAAGGATGAAGTAAAATTCTGCATTTTGGGGTGTTCAAGTAACCTCCCCATCCCCAAAACAGACTTTTGCCAAGTTACTCAGCTGGTTCAAGGAACAGGGGGTGGTTGTCAACGTCTTCCCAGGGAAAGGCTGTATGGTGCCAAGGGAACATGCAAGTTCTGTGAAGTATCATAGAATCACAGACTGGTCTGGGTTGGAAGGGACCCCAAGGATCACAGAGCTCCACCCCCCCTGCCACAGGCAGGGACACCAACCTCAGGCCTGGAGCTACACAAGGTTGCCCAGGGCCCCATCCAACCTGGCCTTGAACCCCCCCAGGGATGGGGCATCCACCCCCTCTCTGGGCAGCCTGTTCCAGCCCCTCACCACTCTCTCTGGAAAAAACTTCCCCCTAATATCCAATCTAAACCTTCCTTCCTTCAGCTTTAATCCATTCCCCCTTGTCCTGCCATTATCTGCCCTTTTAAAAAGCTGATTCCCCTCCTGTTTCTCTGCTCCCTTCAGGGACTGGCAGGCTGCAGTGAGGTCCCCCCGCAGCCTTCTCTTCTCCAGGCTGAACCAGCCCAGCTCCCTCAGCCTCTCTTTGTAGGGCAGCTGCTCCAGCCCTCTGATCATCCTCGTGGCTCCTCTGACCCCTCTCCAGCAGTTCCACATCTTTCTTGTATTGGGGCCCCAGCTCTGGACACAGGACTCCAGCTGGGGCCTCCCGAGGGCAGAGCAGAGAGGGACAATCCCCTCCCTGTCCCTGCTGCCACCCCTCTGCTGATGGAGCCCAGGATCCCATTGGCCTTGGAGCTGCAAGAGCCACTGCTGGCTCATGTTCAGTTTCTCATCCACCACAATCCCCAAGTCCTTCTCAGCAGGGCTGCTCTCCAGGAGCTCTTGAGTACACCCAGGTACTTCTCCAAGGGCCTGGCCACACTCTATTAATACATTTTTTTCCTGTTCTGTTTAAGATCAAGCCTCTTTTACCAAGCCAAAGCAACAGCTAGTTGAATTTATTGCTGGGTTAACTCCAGAGTTACTCCAAGGATCCAGTTCTGGTACACCTTAAGCTAGTATCTAAGGCTTTGTTTCCACAGTTCTACCTCTCTCCCTTTCTGGTATTTATGTGATTGCAGAAGAAAATTATAGTTTAGATTTCAACCAGGCAAATTCTCTTAACTGACTCACTGCTTAAAGGAAGCTCTGGTTTAAGAGAGAAGCAGGGGCACAGCAGCCTGGACTCAGGGCAGTGTAAAGCTGCATTCCAAGATCAGCTTAGGTACAGAACAACAGAAAACATTGCCCACTTTGAAAACCATGTCAAATGTGCTCAAATGAAAATAGCCCAAGCCATGACTAGTATTTAGACTCAGAACATTTAGAGAACAGGAAGAGGACAAAGGTGGAAACAAACCAACCCCAAACCCATCCAGATTTCACACCATGAGCTCTCACTCTGACAGGCTTACATGATGCTGAGAGGAACACTTCTCCCAAGTAATGCACTGGAAGATAAAAATTCTTAAATGCTCTCAGAACACACAAGCAATTGGAGCAAAATACCTCATCTATTGGTTGTCTGCAAACAGAACAGCACTGTCCAATTACACAGGCAGTGTCTGAATTCACTTCTAGCTCTGATTTTGATTCCCAAGTACCCTGAATTGCTCTATTAGTTGATTTGCAAACACTGCAGGATCCATGAGCCAACAGGCAGCTGTGCAAGAGGCAGACTGAGCACTTTTCTACTGAGACAATCTTGCAAGCCAACAACCCTTCACTGGCTGGCACTCCAGTAAGCAGACACATTTTTAGGGCTGGTTTTGCTGAACTTCACTAAAATCCAAGCATTTCCAGTATTTCTGAGACACTTGCACAGATGTCACCCTTACTTACTCACTTTGTCTCCTGTCATTTTAAATTCATTTCCTATACTTCCATCCCAAAAGTTAGTACTTACCTGTGTTCTTAAACCCAAATGTGAAGCCAAGTCCTCCAGCTGGATTACCTTTGTTTTCTATGGAAAGAAACAAGAGTTACATGCAGTTGATGAATTAGGGGGTTAGCCTATTTATTCATCTTTCCAATAAAAATTGCATTTAATAGGCAAGTATAACCTGTTATTCTACCCAACTTTTCCTAGTAAGCACTTTTCTCTGACAAAAAGCCCTACTGCACTTAAACCATTGCTCTGGGGGAAGACTGAATGCTCTGTCCCACTTATGTGAAGACTCAAATATATTTGCCAGCCTTCATCCTAAGGTTTTCTTATGTTAGGAGGACAGGGTGAGCACAAGCACAGTAAACAGTCACTGCTCTGCCCCCCACCCTGCCACCTGAGTTTCTCAACTGCTACCTCAAATTTCCAGCATGCTTTCAACAAGATCCCTTTTTGTTTTGAGAGATTTTTCAAAGTACCTTTTAAAATGATCACTGGTACGTAGCAGCTCACACATACAAATCCAGGCAAGACTGGCAGCATTAAGTGCTTTAGTCTGTTTTACTAATGTCATGTGTATTAATGCCATAATAATCTTCCTAAGCAAATGAACACCTGATTAGAACTGTCAGTGTTGGGAGAGTACTGCAAGCATGCTCCTGCACAGGCTGCACAGTGATCTTTGAGAACAAAGGCAGAAGCAGGAACTGCAACTTCTCATTTTGCTTTTGACAGAGATTCTTCCTGCAGCCCTTCCCAGTCAGGGTGCAGTCCCCACTGCTCACATCTGGTTTTAAGCTTCCCTGTAGCTCCAGAGAATTACAGAGAAAACACCTGGTGCACTCATCTGGAGCTATACTTGGTTCTTGGGGGTTTTTTTTTAATCTGAAAAAGTTTTAAAACATTATCTGTTTAGATGTGGTAAAAAGCACACTGATGATAAGGAGCTTGGAAAATCATAGAATCAGAGAATCCCAGGGGTTGGAAGGGACCTCAAGAGATCATTGGGTCCAACCCCCCTGCCAAAGCAGCTCCCCAGGACATATCACTCAGATAGGTGTCCAGACGGGGCTGGAATCTCTCCAGAGAAGGAGACTCCACACCCCCTGGGCAGCCTGTCCCAGGGCTCCCTCACCCTCACTGGGGAAAAGTTCTGCCCCAGGTTGGTGCAGAACTTCCTGTGCTCCAACTTGCAGCCATTGCCCCTTGTCCTGTCCCCACAGACACTGAAAAGGGGCTGGCCAATTCCCCCTGCATCCCCTGCTTAAGATAATTATAGACTTTAATTAGGTCCCCCCTAAGTCTTCTCTTCTCAAGGCTGAAGAGTCCCAACTTACTCAGCCTATCCTCATAGGGGAGATGCTCCAGGCCCCTAATCATCTTCGTAGCCCTTCTTTGGACTCTCTCCAGGAGATCCCTGTCCTTTTTAAACCAAGGAGCCC
>VZTU01006783.1:10236-46647 GCA_013400835.1 Zapornia atra
CTTGTTGAACCTCATCTGGTCTCTCCCTGCCCAGCTCTCCAGCCTGTTCAGGTCTCTCTGGATGGCAGCGCAGTGCCCTGTGTGTCAGCCACCCCTCCCAGCTCTGTATCACTGGCACTTGCTGAGGGTGGATGCTGTTCCCTCATCAAGGTTGTCAATGAAGATATTAAACAGGAAAATCTAAATATAAAATTTCTGAAAGCTGTTGAGTTTGCATTCTGGACTACATTCCTATGAGCCATGTATGTACAGCCACAGGAGCCATGTTATCAGATGCAGTGCTTCCAACGATAAACACATTTGTTTCTGATCTTGACAGTACACTGAGGCTGAAATAGATGAATCTTCTTCATTAATAAAATCAATCAAACAAACAATATAAAGCCATGCACATATTTAGTAGTTGTGAAGTTTGATGCAGCCAAGCTAGAGAACTGAATACCATGGACTGAACGCATGGGATTGGAACCAGTCCATGGAATTCAGTTCTCAGAGCTGGGAACTGCCAAGATTCGTCACATCTTCTCTTAAAAGGATGGGGAGGGAGGGAGGGGGGTTATGTGCAATGCCACATCAACATGAAAAACAGGATTTAAACCTTCACTTGAAGACATTCACCCTCAATGACCATGTTTACTGGGAGCTTTTCAAGCTAGATCCTGCTGTGAGTAAGAGCTCAGAGGGTGGTGGGGGGTGGGATTTAGGATGCCCTCCCCACACACTGAAATGCAACGACATTGCAAGGTCCCAAGCCAGCAAAACACTGTACTGCATGCTTCTGCTCCAGAGACAGGCTGAACTTTCACAGAGCAACATCCACACACCCACACTCCACTGAATCAGTTTAATTTAGGCATGATTCTGCTGTCCTCAACAAGGGCTGAAACAGAGGAAGAGCTCCCAGGATTCTGGTGAGTAGCACCAGGAAAGGGTAAAGCCTCCAAGTCCTTCTCTAGCCCTTTCAAATGTATTTTGTTCTCAGTTCACTGGCTGTAAATCAGATGGATGCGGTGGTACACTGTCAGGCCAGGTGAGCACAGCATGATGGACAAAGCACAGGTCTGTATTTCCCTGGAGCATCAGAGCAAGGGAACTGCTCAGCCTCTCTTTAAACTCTACCTGCTTCATTAAAATTGTTTTCAATTGCACAGAGAGCCACAGAGCTGCTTTGCAAGGTGTGCCACACACCTACAGCACTGCTAAGAAAACCAATCAAGTTCCCATGAAGAAATTGGTTATTCTGAGAGACCTCCAAGGGCAGAGCAGCTGGGTCTGGGACTTGAGGACTGGCCACTGTAAGGAGCAAGCACACAGAGACACACAGACTGTAAGGAGCAAGCACTGCAGCAGAGATAACGCCACAGCACAGAGACATAGTGCATTCATAACCCACTGCAGCAGGTGGGTTAGAGGGAGGGAGAGGCTCAGCTTTCAGAAAACCAGAACTGGGGGTGTCAATTCTTTTGGTGCCTTCAAGAAGAATCCTATTTAAAACAATCCCACGAGGCAGAGCTGGAGAAAAGAGCCTGCATTTTATCTCAAACATGCCTAGGGATGAAGCATGGGGTGAGCTACCTCCAGTCAGTTATGCCAGTAAAATAAAAGCCATTCAACAGAAGAGCTAAATTAAATTTTATTTTTTTGAAAATGTCACTTGCTCTTTTAATTTATACCTTTTACAGACAGCTACTGGAAGCTTAGCACTGCTTCTTGATAGGAGTCAGCAGTTTTTGTGAACAGAAGATGAGGGCAATACATAATCTATATATTAAGCATGAGATTAAAAAAAGAGCAACTAAAACTCGTAGAAGAAAGCTATGCCCCAGTTCTGCAACTCAGCTCTACAGAGGAAATCAGGTGTCAAAGTGCTTCTGAATTAGGTTTTCATCCCATACTTAATTTCTCTGACGTCAAGTAGAAGTGACTAATATAAAACTATACATATGTGCTTAAATACTGAACTGAGAGTTTGTGACTAATCTGTTCCATCCATCACAACCACCACGGTAACGTGCAGATCAGATCCTGCTTGGAAACGCTCCCAATTTTAGCAGAAGATCCCAATGGACAGTGAAATATCCTGCTGCTGTACCTCCTGTTATCCTAGGGCAGCCTGTTTATCAATACAGAACAGGACATTTTCCTTACCCCACTGCTTGGCAGCATCTCAGGAGGCTTAGATTGGAATGGGTGAACTGGGATCATACTGTGCCACGTAGCCCATTTCCAGAGTTTGTAACCCAAACAGAGGGTGAGCTTAACAGACACAGACATGTTCCCCTCCCTTTCAAAGAAACCTCCCCAGCTTCTGTGGACATCTGAGCATTGAAAATGGCTGCATAATGCAACGTGCCACCTGATGGTCCCTTGTCGCTCCATGGTTTTACTCCAGCTCTCTAAACGTGTCACCCAGAGCTTTTCAAATCTATTCTCAGCTGTCTCACCCGCTTTTGGCAGTGCTTCTGATGAGAGCTGACTGGCTTATGCTGGGCACTTGGTTACTGAACAGGGGCTGTTGGCATTTGGGTGGCAGCAGTAAATCCAAGTGCTACCAGCTGATCCATTTCCAAACTACCCCCAGAGGTCATAAAGATCTGAAATCCCTTTGCATTTGCAAACCTAGCAGCCTCTCTCCCCGTGGCCTGACAGCAATGGGATACACCACTGAAGGTCCCAGCAACACAGGAGGCAGAGAGCAGCACAACAAAAGTCACTTTGCAGCGACTCTAGAACGATGGAGCCCTTGTTCAGACTTGCGTGGCAGTAACTCCAGTGGAGTCCTCACACCGAGCCACCCATGAGGCAAATCTGTTTGCCAAGTCCAGGTTTTTGCTGAGGTAATGGACATGCAAAACTAGCCCAGAGATTCTGGATTAACAAAATGATTAGGATGCCACTAAGTATATAAGTGATTTGCTTACTAACGAAGCCTTTCACACACATGCCGTTCACTGTCAGATCAAAGTCCAGTTTCCAGTAAAGGAAGAAAAGGATTAATTAGGACAAAAGATTTGCCTAAGATTGTTAGAGTAAGGGTAGAAAAATGCATTTGTCCTTTGATATACCAACAGTGGAGAAAGAAGCATTTCTCCTTACAGATCAAAAGTGGAAAGCTTCATGAACACACCACAGGTTTTAAATAACTGACTATAGGGTATCATGAAAGGGAGGCTTACACACCCTATTAAAAATACTTCATCTGTTCCTTAAGTAACCCTTCCAAACATTGAGACAACATTGCAAACTGCATGGACAGAAACAAGAAAAGAAATCATGTGAGAAGTTGGATTGACCTTTACAATGCCACAGTTTCAGACACAAATGCATCCTGTGTGGCTGGTACTGCGCTTCTCCTTCATGGTGAGCCAGTTGTCAACAGCAAACACTGCTGGTCAGAAACTCTGGGGGTGAGCCAGTGGGCACAGGTTTTATAATGCCTATCCTTATGAAAGAAGGTAAGAGCTACAATCCTGCCCCAAAAAGCCAAGACAGCTATAATTACAGGTGATCTTAACAACGATGGACGCGCTCCCGCTCAGCTAAGTAAATAATGCAGACTAAGGTATGTCTTCTGGTACTTGCTGAATATTTAAGTAAATCAAAGAGGAAGTAAAGATTTTCCTTTCTTTCTGAAAGTCAGCTCTTTGCCAAAGATATTTTACACAATCTAACAAGTAAAAGGAGGAGAAAGAGCAGGGGTGGCTTACCTTAACATATTCCAGAAACTCCATGAGGAAGCTGCGAGACTGGATACAGCAAAGAAAATAATTGCCATTTTAAACTCATGAACATTAAAGGCATCACAAACTTTGCTTGAGTATAAAAGTGTTTAGCTTACACATCCTGCTGGAGTTTTAAATATAAGACACTGAGGGAGTTTTTGAACTGGGGGGAAAAAAAAATAGATGTAATCTTAGCTAGAAATTTATGATAAGTATTTTCTAAGAGAGAAAATGAGCCAAGTACAATTTTTAACTGTTTTCTGAAAGAGAATCTTTGAATCTTTACCCTGAAATCACCACACCTGGGTGAGTTTGTGCACTGAGCTGCATATACACACTGAGAACATATCGTTCAGAGGTGAAGTACAGTGAGTGATTCAGGAGAGTGAGCTCGTGCAGATGGTCAAGTGCAGCACACAGCTGTGCAACACACGTGAAAGCCCAAGCCGTTGGCAGAGCTACACACCCGAAACCCGGCGTGTTAATGTAAGCAGCTCAATTATCCAAGGCAATGCAAACCATGTGCATTTAAGGAAACAGGAGATCAAGTTACTCTGCAACCCCAGAAATCAATCAGCTTTAATTAACTGCTTAGCTCTGGACTCAGGACAGTAATTTTCAGCATGGGTTTCGGCAGGCTAGCCTCAACAACACACAGCAGAGTCAGCTATTGTAACAGGATACCAAGATGCTTCAGCACATTACCCACCACGAGGCAGCAGGGTAGCCTTCTGCAAGGCTGGTGTCTCCAAATAACCACATACCTGTTATTGTTTCTGAAGATGACTTTTCAAATCACCTACTATTAAATTTCTAACTCCCCACCCCTACCCCAGATAGTTTGTGTTGGGATCCAGGCATCAGCAACTGCCTGCCAAGCTCTTTTGAGTGAGGAACACCCTCCTCTGCTCCCACATATAGGAAGATTAATTTCTCCTTGATGGGGAGCTGTAGGAACACAGTCAGTAAACACATTCTAGCTTTGAAGGGTGTCTAAAGTGGAATGATTTCATGTTTAGGTATAATCTAATCTTTTCACAGGATAGGCACACGTTTTAAGGCACCTTCAGTAGAAAGTATGCATTTTGCTCTTCTCTGCACCTTAGGAAGTTCCCCATCACCAGATACAACCGCTCCCAGAGTGAATCCTGGCAGGATGGAGGGATTTATCTTAATAGGAAGGGGTCCATAGTGAGAACTTGTGACTGATGCCCGGTGGTACTGACTCATTACAAGCTCCTCAGCCCAAAGCTACTTTTGGCCATGCTAGTGGCAAATCCATTTAATTCAGCAGGCTTGCTTTAGCAGAGGAGCAAATGCTTCCATGGCCCTGAAAACGAGAGTTGTCACGCAGTGCATCGGACAACTCAAATTTGGCAGCCACAGCCCAAGCTCAATTTCAGCATTTGACAGCATTTCAGATGAGCCTAACAGGTTTTCAGCAGACAGAGTAAGAATGCTGTCTCCCACAACAGTGGGGCTTTTTCAAGTTTGCTGTGATATTATGTCAAGTATCACATTTCAACCACCATCCCCAGCAGCGCGTCTGCAGGCAGCCACAAGAGGAGCAGGCTGGAACGTTATGCACCAGTTTGAACTACCATCAACCATTTGCAACACCGAACACAGAGTTTTCCAGTGTACAGCCCCTCAGCACCTAGGTTGTATCCTGCAAATTCTCTTAACAGAAGCTTTATAAGACAAAAGCTTGGGTTTGTTTTTTTTTTCATTTGATTTCACAGCAGCTCTATTGGCCTAGAAAATAAAACCAAAAGCCAGCAATTGCTCCCAAGGTAAGTGGGTACCACTGAACTCTGTGTTTAGCCTTGCTTTTATACCCACTGTATATGGGTAGGGCAGAGCTGAAGACAGTAGAAGACTATCTGACTTCCAGGATGAGTTTTATTTCAGTCCTTACATTAAGGGAGGAGAGAACTCATTTCCAGCAATATGCATTTGCTTTATAACTAAACTACTCTGTAGGAGTCCAGAATGAGGGACTCTAACAGTCCCCAGGAAATGCCTCAGTTTCCCATGTGTTCTATAGTCAGTTTAACTTCTTCAAGCAAAAACATTTGGCTGACTACTCTCCTACTTTCATTTTACAGGAGACAGAATACAGCAAGGACAACCTGAGTCTAACAAAGATACAGGAACCTGTATTCCAGTTTCAGCCTTGGATTTCCAGAGCCTGTATTTCCAGAACAGCTTAACATACATACCTCTTCCTCTGTCATTGATTCTTCAACTCCTTCCTCTTCAACTACAAAACTCTCCTTCAGCTTCAGATACTCTTCATATTCTCTCTTCTCTTCTTCTTCCTTTGCCTTTCTCTTTTCCTCTTCCTGGAGAGAAAAGATGACAAACGGTCAGTTTGCTCCTTGCCAAATCAGACTTAAGTTTTAGGTAAAGCAGCATCTTCCTTATCTGCAGTCTGGTTTTACTAGGATGGACAGCAGATAAAAAGCTTCCAAAAAGGAATAATCTAAGTTCTTCCTTGATGGCATCATTAATTTCACAAGCCACCCTTAAGGCAGCAACTATCTCACCGAGGAGCATAAGCTCACACACAATACACCTAAGCTGGTTCTTAACAGATCTGACACAGGAGAGAAAACCACTCTTATATAGCAACCTGCTTTCTTAATTTGCATGAATATGTTTCTTCTGCAGGTCCCATGACAGGAAGTCCCTGCCCCAAGCTGTGCGTGGTGCAAGATCCACGTTGCCAGTAACTGGCCCCCATTCTGCTCTGACATGCACTGCTGTGCACTGGGAGTGAGCACAAAGAAGGTAAAGTTAAACTGGTGCCCATCTGTGTGTGACAAGCAGCTGTCCTGTAACAGAGTTTCAAGTAAAATCTCTTTTTTTATGGGACACAAGCAGACTATGTGTAGAGGGAATGTAAAGAACCATTATTTTAGATATAGGAGATAAAACACAAAAAACCCCCTCTTTTTTAAACTAATTAAGTGTTTGATTGTTAACCAAAACCTACAGGCTCCACTTTTAGTTATTTGCAATAACAATACTTTCAGTTACCTACCCTAAATAATAATAATAATAATAATAATAATAATAATAATAATAATAATAATAAATAATAATAATGCTGGCCCAGAAACCTCCAAGCCCAACATCAGCAAAATGGTGATGCACAGCAGGTCATGTAGAAGAGTCACATTCACACAGCAACACTGTGATTAAGCTTTGGAATGTGATAGGTAACTTTAAAAATGTTCAAATAAGAACAGGGTTTTACTGGGACCTCATCAATTTGCAGCTTCCCATGACTTTCTTTTAAAATTGGTGTTGCTCTTCTCCAAAACACTTTGCAGATCTAACTTCACACACACACACAAAATACTTCCTTACACAATGGTTTCTTCTGCAGAGAAGTTTATGTTTGTGCAGCAGCTGGTACAATGATCTTCCAATCTGACTGGCTGCTGTCACATTGGGAAGTCTTGATTACAACTTAGAAAGATCAGTTCTTCAAACTTCAGTGACAATCTCTGGCCACTCCTCTACTATCAGCAGAGGAATTACCTCTTAAAGGGCAATTACATGGATTTCTAAATGCTTGACTGCTACATCTTTGACACTAGGATGGTAATTGCTTCCTTAAATGGCTGGAAAGCAAACACTTGCCCCATTAAAACAGGAAGAGACAGAAATAGGTAATGAAATGTATTGAAAAATGCCCATATTAAATAAGATGCCACATAAGACCAAAACCAGCCAGATACCAGGAATAAATGTTAACACTTATTCCCCTGTCAATAAAAACTGAAGAGAAAGTGTATTTGGTCTTATCTGTCTTTAATCAAACTTCCAGAAAGTCATGAGAAGGAATGCTACCAACACAAATGTAAGAACAGGACTGAAAGGATCTTACTGTATGTGCAAAGTCAAAACCATTTATTTAACTGCTATGTCATGAACAAACTACAGATCTGAGTAAGTTCTTGAGACAAAACAAGACCATTTTCTGGGTCATTCATCAGGGTAATGGTTACTAGAAAATACCCAACAGCAGATTTTTTTCCTTATAAGCGCTACAGGTGCCAAGACAACAGAACCAGATTGCATCTGGAAGTGATGGCAATTGTTCTTTTCTTCTAAGTGCATCAAATTGAATATTGTTCCTGGAAATAAAAGGGTAAGGCTCTTTCTTGGGTCTATTGCAGAGGTTGCAACTCAGCAGGGCTTGAAATGAGGAAAAAATAACTAAGATCTCAAAATCTGAAAATTGCTTTGGCTAATTTTCACAGAATCCCAGGGGTTGGAAGGGCCCTCCAGAGCTCATGGGGTCCAACCCCCCTGCCAAAGCAGCTCCCCAGCTCATATTCATAGAATCATAGAATCATAGAATGGTCTGGATTGGAAGGGACCCCAAGGATCATAGAGCTCCAACCCCCCTGCCACAGGCAGGGCCACCAACCTCCAGGCCTGGAGCTACACAAGGTTGCCCAGGGCCCCATCCCACCTGGCCTTGCACAGGGCGGTGGCCAGACGGGGCTGGAATCTCTCCAGAGAAGGAGACTCCACACCCCCTGGGCAGCCTGTCCCAGGGCTCCCTCACCCTCACTGGGGAAAAGTTCTGCCCCATGTTGGTGTGGAACTTCCTGTGCTCCAACTTGCAGCCATTGCCCCTTGTCCTGTCCCCACAGACATTTTCTACAAAACATAATCAGAAGGCACAATTCCATTTACACCCAGAGCTAGAATAACTAAGAAATATCCTCCCAATTCTAGAAAGTCTTAACTACAAATGAACAAGGCTCAGTCCCATCTTCCTTATCTCCTTATCTACCCAAAGAACAGTACCTTGTCTTTTATTAGAGCATACCAGCACGTTACTACTGGTCTTTCCATTGCCAACACGTGCAGGAGAGCATCTCTGCTGAGACTGGTAAAGCACTCAGCTGCCCGTTCTTCTTCTGTGGTCTCCCTACAAGCCAACATGAGCTTGCTTTCCAGATCATAAGCTCTGATCCTAATGATTGGCAGAGCACTTCTAGGTGGTCTGAGCCACCACTTTGGTAGCTAAAGCCTCCTGTTTCCTGGTGGTTGTAGCTTGCTCCATAACACTAAGTATTTCCAGAAGCTTTTTCATCTAAAAAATCCCAGCCACTTCCTGTACAGTCTCACACGCTGCACTACCACCTAGATTCACCTACGATTCAATCTGTTGAAGCAAAGACTTGGCCAAACTGTAAACTGCTTCAGAGTTAAGAGAGAGCTGACTTTGCATAACCACACTTTGAGAAGCGACCAGCACCAGTGGTGGAAGCTGAGTGGGGGGGGAACCCTAGCCAAGACAGGCTGTCACTTATTCTCAGCTATTTTTTTTTTCCACTATCACACCAGAAATCTTTTTTCACATGCCCAAGTCATGCAGCAGTTGCAGGTAGGTGCAGGGTCAAATTTAGGCAGGTTATATTCCCACAAAAACCAGTCTGTCTGTATGCAGAACCCACACACGGAAACACTCTGAGCACCCCAGGGTCTGCTAATGAAACAGAACCCCACATTTGCTTCACACAAGTCATAGAGGGGACACTCAGCTGAAATATAAATTAAACCCTTCCCCTCCTCCCCATCTTTGTTAGTCAGCTTTCTTCTGATCTCATTAACTGCTGTAGAGTTAAGTGGTAAAGCATGTGGCTCAGAGGAGAGATAATAGCTGAGCCACCTCCCTTCAACCATGGGTGGGGTGGTGGGGAAATCCCAGCATCATGGAAATTTGGTAACTGCAGATGCTCACCTTCAGCTGCTTGCCTTTTTTTTGTTGGTTCTTTTTTTTTTTAAAAGCAGGTTTACTTCTCACCCATCTGAGTATGGCCCAAAGTGGGGGCTTGCTACAGTGTGAAGATTTCTTTTTGATCTGTTTACTAAAGTGCATGTGAAGAACAAACTCTCCTGCTCCAATCATGTTTTTATTGGAAAAAACATAAAATAGAATAAAAGATCACTCAAACCTTCCTTCTGTCCACACTACCACTACTGCATCAGCTCCACCTCTGTGTGCTTGCTGAGTCTCACGTGCCACCTTGTGTAGCAGAGACCCAGGAGCTTGCAGAGCTCTATGCAGTCTGTGGATTTCCAGCACTATGGGAGACGCTTTTCACCACCGTGACCTCTTCTGATATGGGATCTGGTCAGTACTGACTTTCCACTGCACCATTCCCAGAGCTTCCACAGCTCTCCAGGCTCCCTCCTTCCCACCAAGGACCTGGCTTTGCAGTGAGGCTCCTTTCAGATCATTACCTTCTGTTTGCCTCTTAACTTGAGCACAATGATTATTTCCATGGCTTCAGAAACATTAATTGTGCCAACTTCACAAGAGCCCTTTTTTTTAATTAGGTGAAACCCATAATGACTTGAAAACTCTTTCAGACTTAAGAGCTGGAAGCAGAGCTTGACTCTTGGGATCACATGTTCCTCTGGAGTCCTAGGATGCTGCTTGAGGAACTGCACTGTTCTGGCTAGTGCACAGATTACAGCCTTCTAAGGTTTATCACACACCACTCTTTTTTAGCAAAGGGTGAGGACCCTTACAGAACTGTCCAGCAAGAAGATACTGAAGCACTGCTTCTAGCTTTTAGTGCAGTAACCCATTTAAGGTGACACTGAGAGTAAGTGATACTGGCCTGTGGACTAAGCAGCTTTCCCAAGAGCTCTGCCTAAGCAGCTTTCCCTGAGAGGAAACTGCTAGTTGTGCACTGTGCCAACTCTCCTCCAAATCAGATAAAAGAACCAACTTGCTGACAAACAAATCATTTATAGGCAGCTTGTTCAGCTGCTAAGTGGAAGGGATCTCATTGCTGGTGAGGAGAGTAGAGCAAACACTGGACCCTCTTCCCCCATCACCTGCTACCAGTTGTTCCTTGATTGTGGTTGGTTCCTTTACATGCAGACTGAGGAAGAGCATACTGGTTCCTATGCCAGGTTCATGGACCAAAGAAGCCCTCCTTGTATAACATCCAGTTTTGTGCTGTTAGTGTAGGATCTGCAGGAAGCAAAAAGGGACTTGACAAGTAAATAATCTGGCAGAGAGCAGGTGAATCTCTAGGATTCCTTCCCCCTCACTGTTTAGACACAAAATAAATAAATCAAACAACCTCAGGAAGACAGAGGAAGTGTTCTTACCAGGCCTCACTGCATCAAAATCAGAGTAGAATGATCTTTCTCCAAGCTTTTCAACTTGTACTTCCCCAGGAGAAATTCATTTTCAGGAAAGTGTATGCAGTTGAAAACTGATGCTTAAGCTGAAGTACACAGTAGGCTCCATCAGCCTCCAGAAACACAGTTTATGTACAAATAGTGGGTACAAATACCAAACAGATAATGAAAAGCTTTGCTGAGGGGCACACAAATCTCACTGTTCACTTATTTATACACAAAATAACTCAACAATCAACCTTATAAAACTTGGTTGCCTATACCTAAACAATCAAACATCAAATCCAAGAGCTGAAACTTGAGGGTCCTAGTTCTCAAAAGCTTCAAGAGAGCCCTTGGGATTACTAGCCAATCCTTCTATAGCTTGGAAGATCCAGACCATTCAGCTTCCAAGAGCTGAAACTTTAGGGTCCTAGTTCTCAAAAGCTTCAAGAGAGCCCTTGGGATTACTAGCCAATCCTTCTATAGCTTGGAAGATCCAGACCATTTTCCTTTAGGTTTATTTATTTATGCAAAACTGAGAGAGCCTAAATGAAATTGCCTTAGTTTGGAAACTTTGGGGGCAGCTATGGTTGTGCAATACAGATCTCCTTTGAATGTAACAGTGAAGAATGGTAGTTTCTCTCCTGTATCAAGGAATGCTTTGAGAGCAGCCCACTCTGGAATGGATTTGCAGGGAACACACCCTGTTTAACACTGCATTTTAGTATAGAAGAGTGATGACTGTGAGCCCTGCATCTGCAGAAGCAGTTCCCTTAGCACCACAAAGCTAGACTGAGGGACTAAAATCTACAAAAATTCCTGTGAACAGGGGGGAAAAAAAAGAGGTTCTTGTGTGAGCAATCTGCAAGGCTTTGTATGAAGACACTGTTTTGCAACATCAGAGGAAGTTCGCTCTCATTGATAAGGTGGCAGTTGGTAAACCATCTCACCACTAAAAAACTCCAAGAGTGAAAGGGAAATCCCCAGGGTAAAGCAGAGCTTAAGCAAATGCCAATTATAAAGGAGCTTCCTCACATGCATAGCCAATCAGGTCATCAGAACACTGGAAAGGAAACTTGAATTTAAAAATATGTTCTCTGGTTTGCAACACTGGAGCCAAGGGGCAACCACATTTTATTTATATGTTCATACAAATACATTTAAATAGAACTGGGGGGTATTTTTCTGAAGAATATGCAAGATTTTAGCCCCCATAACTCCCTTGAAGGTCCAGTTCCCACCTGTACTACAGCACTGTGTAGCATTGCCCAAAAATAATGAGAGGCACATTGGTTTGTCTATAAAAGAAAGCTGTTTTTCATCTGACTCAAGAATTCATTATTTCCACTGGACTCCATATCACAAAATACTTGAGTGGGGGGTGTGTTTGAAAGGGTTACCAGTCCTGGTGACTTTATCAAAGATCAACACCAGGGCATTTCTAGAAGATCTGCATGCTGCAACGTGATTTTCTATCCTCCTCAATCCACTTGGCTTCCCCCCATCATCTGACAGACTTTTAGATGGTATTTAATGTCCTGGGAATCACCCATTGCTGTTGAGTAGGATTCAGTTCCTAGATGAAGACCCAATTCATGAGGTCCAATCTTTGAACATGCAGTAAGTGGAACAATAAATAATTCATGCAGTTATGTCACTACTGTTTTCCTGGAGGCAGTAAGGCTTCATCAGTGGTCTTAATAACCTTCCCCATACTGCAGAAGACAGACATAAAAATGAACAGACTTGCCACTGTCACTATACCTGCAGAAAGACTCTGATGTACTGGAAAAGGAAGGGGAAAGAAATGAAGCTGTCTGACAAATGTCACATTCCTCAGACAAACTTCAGTGAGTAGCTCAAAATTCCTTGTACCTTTTGGGATTATAGAAACTCCAGAGATGTCAGTAAGCAAACTGCCTCCAAAAAAATCACACAGCCAGCTACCTGCTGGTTTTTATCTTGTGACTATTAATCACTACTTGAGCTACCTTCCACTCTCCTGGCCTACAGGGTGGAATGCTCTGCTCACATGTTTAGCCCACACGGCCTCACTGGTGACAAAGCGCTACTTGTGGAGTGAAGAATCCTTTCTCTGGAGGAATGTCTAAGTGACATTTTATCCTATGCATTCTATAAAACCCCAAATAAACCAAATGCTCCATTTGCTGCTTGTAGGGGCCTAGAAGAGGTGGGCAGGATTTTTTACATCACACAATCAGTCCATAACAAGACTTGAAAGATAAGCCAGGCTACGGTTACATGCACAGTAATGGAGTATCTATTCAACTCAACTCGTTTGCCCTCCTGTCACCCTATCAAGACTAAACCACTGACATCTTTTATTGCCATGCTCCCTGTAACACCATAGAATCACAGACTGGTCTGGGTTGGAAGGGACCCCAAGGATCACAGAGCTCCTTGCCACAGGCAGGGCCACCAACCTCCAGGCCTGGAGCTACACAAGGTTGCCCAGGGCCCCATCCAACCTGGCCTTGAACACCCCCAGGGACAGGGCATCCACTACTTCTCTGGGCAGCCTGTGCCAGCCCCTCACCACTCTCTCTGGAAAAAACTTCCCCCTAATATCTAATCTAAACCTTCCTTCCTTTAGCTTTAATCCATCCCCCTTGTCCTGCCATTATCTGCCCTTTTAAAAAGCTGATTCCCCTCCTGTTTCTCTGCTCCCTTCAGGGACTGGCAGGCTGCAATGAGGTGCCCCTGAAGCCTTCTCTTCTCCAGGCTGAACAAGCCCAGCTCCCTGCTGGCCACCCCTCTTCTGATGGAATCTTCTTTGCTGACTGAAGCAGGAACTTGAGCAATACAGCCTAAACATGTACAACTCTGAATTCTTCTTGTTTCCTGATAAAGGCTTGGATGAAGACAGAGACTTAAAATTACTAGAAAACAAAATAGAACAAAAAAATGTTGAAAACACTTTCTTATAAATAAAAGAATAAGGTTGGTGGTGTAGCCTGGTGGGTTGGCTACACCTGATAAAGGCTGCTGAGAAAACCAAATGAAGGAACCCCACAAACAAAGGTTAGAATTTTAGCCAAGGAAAGATTGGCTAAGGTGAACAGCAAGCTAGACTCAGGCATCTGAACAATTTTCAAATCCAAGTACTATGAAATTAAAAAAAAAATGAAGCAAACAAGTCAAAGGCTTAGTTTATATTCCTTTTTTTTCCACTGAGCCTTGCAAACAGGAGGTAGAAATGTTTCAGTGCAGTTTTAACTAGGAATGCTGAAAATTAAATTCAAAATGAGTAAGAGTTTCCTCATTCAACCAAAATAAATTATCCAGCCCTAAACTGAGCAGAAGCAAATGAAAAAAAAAAAAAAGCAAAAAAAGCAAAGCTAAATATGTTTATAAGCACTCTCTGTGTGAGGAGATCTCTAGGTAGAATTTCACTCATTTTCTGCTCAACTTTTCAACCATGCCTGACTGATCCAGATTAGCCAGATACACTGCTAACACCCAGGTCAAACCTGCAGGAAATCAACATGATAACATCTTTGTCCTGTGCTGCAGCTTCCTTTGACCAGGTTGGCCAACTCAACTGCAATCTGCTTAGCAACTCACTTGCCATGTTGGTTATTGCTCTGGAAGGAACTGAAATTCGGTTCTCTACCAGGAGCTGGTGCTACTGATGTGTGTGGGCAGGGAAAAAGAGGTAGACACAGATCCATGGGAAGCCAGGTCAGATAGTTCTGCTATTAGAAAACACTTTGGCTAAGCACAGGAGTGCCTTGGACTAGCTGAGATCAGCTACTCAACCTCACTAAAAGCCTGAGACACAAATTTCCACACATATTTAAGTATCCCAGGAAGTTCACACTAAAGCTGTGAGCTACATTCTATAGGGAGAGCAATTATTTGTCAGGGAAGACAGCAGGCCTGATAGAGGCCTAGCTCTCTTCTCCCAAGATGTAAGCCCTGACAATATTCTTCTGTTCCCATGAGACAGGAAAAGTTACTCATGCTGAGAGGAACTTAATAATCACATTCTCAAAACACAGTGGCCTTGATGATAGGGGTACAGACTACCCTAAACCAAGAAGCAGTTATGGGAAGGTATTTGGGAGTAATGGAACATGCTAAGAACCAGCCATAATAAGATGGTCAAAGCAGCCGGCGTGCGGATGCTTTTAGGCATCAAAGGTAAACTAAGGATATTTAGCTATAAGATAGGTTTATCAGAGCTTGTTATAATCACTAACCAATCAGTGGGGTGTGAACAGTGTGTGTAACCAATTAGCAGGTTTCTAGCTTGCCATGTTTGCAGTAATAAAGGTCTAGAATCTGTGTGATTTCACCCAATAAAATGGCTTCACCTGAAATTCACAATGAATTGCGTGTTGCTCTCTGCCAGTCGCCACAATTATTCAGTACAGGAAGGTGCAGAACACCTTGGTCATTGCCTCCAGAAGCAAGTTGCAAAGCTACCCACAACTTGCTCAAGCACCAGAGAGCATGAAGCTCGTTACTGGTTTTTAGCCAGTAGCACTGATGTCCAGAATACATAAAGCAGCTCTGAAATAAGTTTTGAGTCCCTCATGGATGAAAGTATTCAACAAAAGCATTTCAGTTACACAGTACCTGTTTTTCTGGGTTGCTCCTGCTAACACACACCCTCATATGCATAGTTTATTGTGAAGCACACATGACTTTTTATAATTATCATGAAATCGTATAATTTTTCACAACAGTTGCAAAATGGGTTGCTGATGTCTTTCACTTTCTGCCCTGCTGGTTGCAGCTGTCAGGCAGGCAGCACTAAGGAGCGTAATGGAAGAGGGGCCTGGTGAGATTGCAAAATCTCCTTCATTAAGAGACACTCAGAGCTGGGCTGGTCGAGGTCCTGAGCAACCTGCTCTAACTGGACATGGTTTGAGCAGAATTATAGACCAGATGGTCTCTGGAGGTCCCTTTCAACCCGTGTTATTCTATGATTCTGTGACAAACAAATTTCTCCTGCCAGACACCAACCTCTAAAGTCTGTCTTACAACTAGGTTCCTGTATCTGCTGTGAAACACCCCCCATAAACCAAGGGCCAGCTTTATCAGCTATGTTTGTCAACACAACAAACAGACCAAAGACTCTGTCGCTATGGCATAGAGCTGTGGCAGATCCACTATGGGGAGATTGCATTTCCCTTTGCCCTAGACTCAACCGTGGGTGGGTGCTTGCTGCTAGCAGTGTTTGGAGCAGTTTTCACTTCTGCCAAGCACTCAGGGGAACAAAGCTGGCATCTCCAGTTGAATAACTGAGTATTTCTATAATTCAAACAAAGTGGAACAACAACTAATTAAAACCGTGTGCTGCAGTAGCGAAAGCCCAAGGGAGTTGTGCTGATCACAGAACTTCTATAGAAGCAATCTCGAGTTCTGCTGATCACAGAACTTCTAGAGAAGCAATCTCAAAGACAAACTTGCTTCAGAATTTCCATCTATAAATACAAGCAATCCCACCTGTCGTTCTTCCTCCAGCCGTATTCTCTCCTCTTCTTTCCGCCTTTCCTCCTCTCTTTTTGACTCAAGTTTTTTCCGTTCTTCTCGCTCTGCTTCTTCAGCCTAAAAAACCCCAGAACATTATGCAAGCCAAGCCTCACTCTCCCTGAATATACATTTGTTTAAAAAACCAAATCCATACTGTGATATCATGGGGATATTTCTTCCCATCTCCCAAAGGCATGCTCAGAAAGAAACATTAAAGACAGCAGGAAAAAAAAAGCCATTATCATTTAACTCCCCCTCCACTATCAGCATACTTAAGATGATGATAAGTTTAGCCATGCATTATCTGTATCTCACTAAGGGTTTACTTTTTTAAAGTGCTTATGAGCTTATTACTATAGTGATATTAAGAAATACTGTGTTGTGGCATTCCATTTCTCTTCACTTTAAATTTAGTTAGAATGGACTCTTAAGGAGAGGAAAAAAAGATAAGGAGAGAGAAAATATAAACTCTGTAAACCCAAATACATTCAAATTTATCATTAACCTGGGCATAATCTCTTAAAGCTGTGCTGGTTTCTTCAGAACATTTTATTATTTGGTTTTAAATTAAACCTAACAAAAAGACTGTTGCAAAATGGAAGGGGAAAAAAAAAAGTCATTCAGTGTATTGTTTAGAGATTTATTTTAAGCTGTTCTTCAGTCCCTTCAGTACACTTAATTTGAAAATATATTAAGAGAACAAGCAGAAAACATTCAAATGGAGGATCTGTGGCTTTAAATGTTGTAGAGAAAAAGACCTAACCAAGGAATTTATGTCTACATGGGAAAATAAAAATCAGCATATTTTAAAATAAAACAAAAAAATTCCTCACTCCACCAACTGATGCTTAGCTAATTTCATTCAAATTTGCTCAAATTTTCCACAAAAAACCAGCTAATTAAATCAAATGAATATGGAAAGTAATGACCAAATGGTTAAAGCATAGAGTGAGAAAAGGATCGTAATGGAAGTTTATATATAACACAATAATCACATTTATTACCAACCATCCTATCTCTAGGCCATACCACTATGGTGTAAAACAGAAGCTGGATTTAAACCTCAGGTGATGCTAAAATGGGACTGCAGTAGCTCTGTAAAATTCATTGTGTCTGTTGTGCACTCCCACAGCCTGTCATGCAAAGGCTGTTTAAGTTTTATCTACTTCTTGCAACCCCACACTCCAAGTCACAGAACAATACAGAGTTTGGGGAAAAAAAAATTAAATAAAAAAATCAAACCAGAATAACTAAAAGGAATTAATGCATAACCTGCTGCCACCCAGGAGCACACTTCAGAAACAGTTTCAAAAAGCCTGCTGCTCCCCTGGAGTTAACAGCAACATGCTGGGTAAAACTGAAAAAATGCAACAGCATTTAAATAAGTAGTTTTGCACATAGATTTAAGAAAGAACAACTGAAAAGCTACAGCACATTCATTTGGCATACTTGGTCTGTGTTTAAGGGTCAGATTTCAACCAAAATCTGTCTGCATCATAGATTTCAGTGGATTACAGGGCCTGTTGTTTATCTCCCCTCATCCATAAAAACAATAAACACAGTGAAACACAGATAAACCCTGATAAAGTTTTTGTGCTATGAGAGCACATGAAGCACTACTCAGAGCTGCCCACGGTTTTGGTCACAGACCCAGTGTTACAACACTGCTGGGTGTTTTTAAGGGGAGACAGTACTGACATTAAGCTGTAACCCAGTGGAAGCATCAACAAAGAGAAAGCATTCAAGTTTTCAGCTCATCTCTCATCCCCATGAGAATGCCAGGGACCCTAATGGAAAGACAATGAGGCACCATTTTCCATGGTTCTCTTGGGATATGGCATAAAAAAGCCAAATTTACATTTTTAAAACAAAATACCACAACCGTTGTAGCGATGACATCGCCTTTGCCTCTCGGGGTGTCTGTCATCTCTAGCTCTTTGCTGAGTGCTGCTGTTCAGGCTCTGCTCTGGGTTCTATACGTGGCAGGAAATGCTTACCTCTCTCTGTGCTTTTCTGGCTTGTTTCTCTTCTAATTTCCTCTGCTTCTTTGCTCCAATTTTCCCAGACACCTGAATTTCTGGCACCTCCTCGGCATCGTCTTCCTCTGCAACAATGCATTAAAAAGAGGAAACAACAAATTTTAAATCCTCTGCAAAAAGTCCCTTCAAGAAGCTTCACTGCTTCCTAGGAAAGCAGCAGCAGATGAAAAGGAGACACACATACAGTTCAGACAAGACCTATTAGATGGAAAAAGGAAAAAAAATATTAAAAAAAAAAAATCACACAGGACTGCCAAAGCCACAGAGTAGAAGTAACAATGCAAACACACACTCAAGTGAAGCCAGAGGTAAAAATGTACTTGATCTTTTGAAGGAAGGCTTTTCATAAACATTTCCTGCTTTCCACAATTAAAATACACACTTTCTCTTAGACATAAGATGTGTCGATGATTGTTACTGTATAACTGCTTAACCCCCACCTGCAGAGACTTTCTTCTCAGTTACCTTTAAGCTTGGCACACCACAGACATCCATCAAAAAGCAGGATTCGGAGGCATGCCACTCATTCACCAGTTCTAACCTGACACAACTAACCTCTGAGTGCAGGAAGAAAAAAAGAGGGATCCCTACAGAGCAAATCTTGGGTCTGATTGGAACAAAACTATGGAACTAGTTCCCTGTTGTATGACAATCAGGTTGTTTATAGAGATGATTTCTGCAACTGTGGAATGTGAAAGTGTCACGCTCAAATGATGTGCAAACACATTATATTTCTGCTCACCCAGGGGCTAAGTAAGACTAAAGAGCTTTTAAAAGCTGCCATTTTCTCTCCCACCCCCTCCCACTCAGTGTCTCACGAACATTTGGTCACTTTATTTGCTAATCTAAACCAGTCCATGATCCTACAACGTAAGTCCTGTGGACTGACCTCCACACTCAAAGAGAAACCATTAGCTCCCTTCACAAAACACTAACACAACATATAGAGATTCATCTGTCTGAACTGGATGGCAGAATAAAAATGAAAGATCTTTATCAAATGGATCCCTCTTTGGGTAATTTAAACTTTCAGCATCCACAGTGCTGTTATGATGGATGCTGACTTTGAAGTCCACCAGGCAATCTGAAGAACTTCACTGCCAACTCCTGCAATTCTCCTGAAATGCAGTGTTTATTAAGGGAGGGGAGAAGAGGAAAAGTGTGCAGGGTAAATGCTTTCTCAGTTAAGTTTTAGCCCTCATCACCGTAGAGCTAGAAAGCAATTCCCTACTCACACCACCCCTGAAGAAAAAGCCCATCATGTTTGATAACCAGTTTCCCTAGGGCCTGCACCACTTGTACCTGGAGCTGACCATCCTGCGGCCATCACCAGAACTGGTTTGGTAGGGCTGGCACCAGGATGTTTTTCTGCAGGGAACTCTCTCCAGAGCACCCAGTCCTGCTTTTGGGAGCCCCAAACCCTGCCATATGGATAAATGAGACTCACCCTTCTTTTATATGCAGGATTAGGTTAGAAACACTCTTGTTTTACTAATTCCAAGACACACTATGGTACTATGGTTAAGCCGCTGAGACACATCAGAAACAAATGTAATTGAGAGCTGTGTAGGTGGCTCTCAAATAACTTGGCTGTTTTCAGGATATGGAAGTTAATATAGGCAGGCTTGTTGAATTGGGCTTCAGAGAATTACTGGTATCTGATTACTGAGATGATCAAAAGGGTTCCCCCTTCCTACACCACAAAGAGAGCAAGAGGAGACACTCACTCTTGACACAGTTGCTTCTACAATTTTGCTGAAGCTTAAAATAACTTCGTTTATATTTTAAATATTGGGCCAAGGGGAGTTCCAAACACAATGGGTGAGCAACCCAGCATTAGCAGTTATTGCTTCAGAAGTAGCAGTTCAATACTGGCATTCTTCTTTAGAGAATTATTTCTGGAAAAGACCCCAAGTATAAAACACCATCGCTGACACCATTCAACCCGAGGCTCTGAGTGCTTCTCAGATTTCATCTCTATTACCTCAGCCAGAGGTTAGACAGAAATGTAGCAAGGCTTTTAAAGCCTTTTTCCAGTTCTGGATCAAACATGCCTTTGTTCAGTAGCGTTTGCTTTCCTCCTGTTTGAAGCATCTGATGTGATCCCTTAAGTACTACTTCCTCCAAGCTTTCTCTAGTGCACGGAGTTACAGCCAACAAAAGACAGGCACAGCGAGCAGACACAGCCCGTGATTCAGCAGAGCTTTACAGGTCAAACATGTACTAAACCTGGGTGCAATTAGTATGTGCTAAATAAACCTGACCATGCTGACAAGACTGTAAGCACATGGTAAAAGGATTTGCTGAATCACTTGGTTGTTATATCAGAATAGCCACCAAAAGTGGAGTGGGTGTTGCACACAGCCAACAAGATTTTTATTTTTTAATAAATAAGCTATAATTTTAGCAGCTTTTAACAATCCCCTTTTCACACACTCATAAGCTGCCAAAACTAGTAGACCTGATTGGGGGGGGTCATTCCATAGGAACATACACTCCGTGCTACAGTTGTGATGCAAGATGTTCAGTTAATCATGCTCACTTGTGAAAGCAGTTATCATCACCCAAAGCACTAGGGTCGACCAGCCTGATACACACTTGGTTGGGAAACATAACAACATCAGATATCAACATATAGTTGAAGCTGAAAATGCATTTTTGTTTGAAGGCTGATCTTCTCTGGTGTTCCACAGAGTTTATTTGATGTCTTAAAAACATGGCAGTTGTGGGATGTACGTAGGGTTTTGGCAGGAAAGGGGGAGAAGTTTAGTGCTCCCATCTTGACACAACCAATTCTTGAGTAGTGACTTTCCCTCACTGCTCCCAGTACCACCACAGGACACAAGGTCCTGTTCCCACTTCAGCATATGGGGCTGATGAAGAACACCAAACCTCAAGCACACAGGGTGCTCTTCACCTGAACTGCTTGGATGTGACATGATGGGAGCACTTTCACCCACAGTCACAGTCCTACAGTCTTTACAGAGTACAACCTAACTGCACCAACATTTTCAGAGTTGTGAAGCATTCCCAGCTTCCAGCTCTGAGGGACACAATGTAGAAATAGTGTGGGACTTAGAGTGATGCTTTCACACCACTTTACATGTTCTGCTTTACACAAACACAGGGTTTGCTCAGCTAGCCAGCTCAGAGGTTGCTTCAGGGAATCTTAGCTTTGCCTTAATATTTTGAACATACCAAGAGGCAGGACAACAGGAAACAGTCTACAGTCATACAGGTGTTTGAATCTCTTGAAGTGTACAAACTACTTTTCAAAAATCTTTTCCAGTACTATTAGAAAGCATGCTGGATGTTTTCAATCACGACAGGAATTTACCAGCTCCTGGGTACAGAATACACAAAGATTCCTAACAAAACATCACATATTTTACTTGCCCCTTGTCACCTATGTGACATTTCTGTCCACTTTGCTTCCTATTACGTTTTGGAAGTGAAACAAACACATTCCCACCCCTGAAAAAGGATGCAAGCTGCACATATGGCTACTCACAAAAAGTCATTTTGTGCACAGCTAACTGTTTTATTTACTATTCATGCACACCTAACAAAAGGAGCAAGAGAAAGGGAGAAAAGGGGAGAGGGGGGAAGATGCCAGGAAAAATAAACTGCTCATCCTGAAGGCAAAAGGCATATGTGTATTGTTAACATCAAATAGATACATGACACCAGCCACTGGAAAAGAATCAGTCCTCTGTATGGAAAGGTGTGGGCATTCATGAGTAACACAGCCCTGCAGTGGTACAGTCATAACAACTTCAATTTTTAAAATCTGGTAGGCATCCAGTTTAGGAACCAAATGAAACATTTGTTTATTAATCTGGAGCTACAAAATCAGTCTACTCTTAGGCCAGGAAAAGGAGAGCAAACAAAGGACATCAGCCCTTTTGAGCAGAAGTCAAACGACTTGAAGTTTTCTCTCAAATAAAGCCATATGGCATAACTGAGAAACCACACTTACCTCTGCCACACACCATCTGCACCTGAAATGTCTCAAGGGCAGATACACGTTGTGGACACTCTGATAACACTAAAGTTACTTTCTATATGAGTGGTAGCAAGTCAAAATTAACTTTTGATTCACTAGTTAGGATATTACTAGTCAAGGTTTAACTGTACTAGAAAGGTTTTCCTACTGATTAAGCATTAAAGTTATTTCAACTACAAATCAATTGATATAGTTTCACAAGCACAGCACAGAACCACATGAAGTTTGCACATTTTCCAGATCTCTTGGCACACCAGAGTATGGGGAGATGCAATGTTGCATGTGAAGTAGAGTCTGCTCAGCAAGACTACTCCTCCTTTTGAGAAATTTCAGCACAAACACATTCTTCTCCAAGTTATGCACAGTATCCATCATGGAATGGGAATAAAAATGATGACAGGTATTTTTGTTATTTCCCCCCCAACCAGCACAAAATATTCATGCAAGTTGTTTAGATGCAAGGTTTGAACACTGGATTTAGGTGCTACCCCAAAGCACAAATGGGCATTTTGAGCATGCCTGATTTTTCCTTTTTTTAACTTCTAAACCCTTTGTTTTGTGCTTTCTCCTGCAATAGCAATTAACACAAAGATGAGATTCTGATCTCCAAATCTTGCCAAACAAAAGAGGAGAGGAACGTAAATTATATGTTGGAATTGTTAACTTTTTGTTATCATATTTTATTGTCCAAGCTAAGGCACTCAGGCTGTCAAAAGCTGTTAGGTTTATTGTTACCAATTCTGTGGACATGAAGTAAATTTAATCCAATGTTCACTGTACCAGGTGTTCCCACACCTGTGCTCACACTACAGGTCTGTAAGCTCAGAGAAAAGGCAGGCAGATGTTAGGATATTTAGTCTCAGAGTTACATGCTGCTGCCAGAAGTAGAAAGCCTGTAGCTTGTACCAGCAGGAATAGAGGTTACTGCTAAAATCAGATTATTTCTTTGATGCAGTCCTTACTTTCTGTTTGTTAAAAAAACCCAACCCAACCAAACCATAATCCACACAAAGTCCTATGTTTTGGCAACACTTTTTGCAACAAGTCAGAGGGTCATAGAATCATAGAATGGTCTGGGTTGGAAGGGACCCCAAGGATCACAGAGCTCCAACCCCCCTGCCACAGGCAGGGACACCAACCTCCAGGCCTGGAGCTACACAAGGTTGCCCAGGGCCCCAGCCAACCTGGCCTTGAACACCCCCAGGGACGGGGCATCCACCCCCTCTCTGGGCAGCCTGTTCCAGCCCCTCACCACTCTCTCTGGAAAAAACTTCCCCCTAAGATCTAATCTAAACCTTCCTTCCTTTAGCTTTAATCCATCCCCCTTGTCCTGCCATTGTCTGCCCTTGTAAAAAGCTGATCCCCTCTTGCTTATAAGCTCCCTTCAGGGACTGGCAGGCTGCAATGAGGTCCCCCCGCAGCCTTCTCTTCTCCAGGCTGAACCCGCCCCGCTCCCTCCGCCTCTCTTTGTAGGGCAGCTGCTCCAGCCCTCTAATCACCCTTGTGGCTCCTCTGACCCCTCTCCAACAGTTCCACATCTTTCTTGTATTGGGGTCACTTGTTTGTATGATGGGGAAGCAAGTACCTTTCAAAATGAACCCCCTGAAAGCATTCCCTGGAATGTACAGAGCTGCTTAGGCTGTCCTGGCACGTCCTCCTCTCTTGCATCCTCTCTCTATCTGGCTCAGACTCACCCAGGACAGGCAAAGCTTTCCATGCAGAGGGTTGCCCACTGGTCTTTGATTTGCTTGGCAGTTCAGAGATTGCTACAATGTCTTAGACTCTAAATCATGATGTGGTGACACCCACCAGTTTCAGTCAACAAAAATGCCCTGAAACCAAGAAGTAGTTTTGGTCCAAATCACCACTCCAAGTGACAGAAAACCTGGACTGCAAAACCCACATCCAACTCACCGACTGGCTGAGCAACCCTGGGAAAGGCACCCTGCCTGCACATGCCTCTCCACAAGCTCAGGGGTGTGTGCTGAGGCAGGCAGGTTTTCTCACTACAGATTTGTACAAAGTCCTTCAAGCAAGCAAGACATTTGCCTCAGATCATCATTCTTGTTGTGTTCACCACAGTGGGATCAAGGCCACCCAACCACACTTGCCACTCTAAGTTCATCCCCACCAATTTCTTCTTGCTTGGCAGGAAATCACAATACTAAAACTTCTGTGCAAAACATCAGATTGGCTGGGTCACTTTACTCTTACTTTGCAAGAAGCAGATAATGTAACATCAAGAGGCTACTTCTTTGCTCCTCTGCAGAGCTCTGCAGTGTTCAAGGCACCCTGAGCAGGTTTGGAAGCACAAGCTCAACTTGAGAACTGGACAACTGCTTTTTCTGCACAGAGGACCAGCAACCAAATAAAAGCTCCTCACAAAACATCTCCACTTGTATCCAAAGGTGATCTAACTCCAACTGGATGCACTCAGAGCATCAGTCAGGCAACAACAAAAGCCAAAGACACTCTCTTCAGTCAATAGATAACAGGATCTGAAATGGGAAAATGTCTGATGCGATTTATTCACACTACCCCGTGCCCCAAATAACCCTCAACCTGGCTCTGGCTTAACCCCTTTCCCCCTCTTCCTTCCACTGCTCAGCTCTGCCTCTTGGCCTGAATGATTAATGCCTGAAATCCACATATGTTTGTGTCATGCAGTTAGTTTATTTTCACCTCGGCCCCCACAAAGCCACTTGCATCTGGGTTCAATTTCAATGAAGATACAGCAGAGTTAAGTCTGCTAGCTGGGATATCAGGAGCAACCTAACCACATGAATACAGAATTCTCCTTCCAGACTCCTTTTCCACAGAGAAAGGCACAGGGACCCTGCTACAATGTGCAGAGCAGATGTCTTCTGAGGCACACGGACTGTGACAACAGTCGCTCAGGTTGTGCTGTGCTGTGTGGAAGAAGACAGTAGTGTCCCAACTGGAATTAGCTGGGCAACAGAAGCCCAACCAAAGCTATTTTTCTAAAGCTAGCCTAGAAGTCACAGCTCAGGGGGTTCTCAGTCATTTGGAGAATGACTTAGTTACCAATGAAAAATGTCTCCCCCAGCAACCTTTGGTCATCAGAGGATATTAATAGCTGTTGATCTTCTCACAACAGATGACCTCCTTTGAGTATTGCAACTAACCACTGAAAAACATTACTCAGGCAAACCGACAGAGCGTAGGCAGGCAGCTAGCAGGCCTGCCCCCAGAGCACAGCGCAGCCCACATGGAACCCCTGAATAAGGACCCTGCGCCCGCCGTGTGGGCTGCAGTTCTCGTAGGAAAGTGGAGGCATTTAGTGCTTCATCGTTTATTTTCTGTCTGTGACAATCTGCAAGTAATTTAGGTGCTGTACCCCATCCCACCAAGCTAAAAGAAGAATTATAACCTGGTTTGGCTCCACTGGCAATGGGTGTAGATTTGTGTATTCAAAACAATCACTTACTATCCTTGTCTGTATTAAATGACTCATTATTCAGGCTCCAAGTAAATAAGATTAAGACTTCAACTACAGAAGGGACAATTAAATGTTATCAAGAGTCTGATTCTAGTGCCACAATTTGTTTCAGTTCCCTCCTGCCAGTACTCTGCAAGAGATCTGAATACCAGCACAATACAACTTAGCACAACCAGCAAAAACCGTAGGCTACTGTTTTACCCTTGAAGCTTTCTTTCTGATTCTAGAATTGAAATCCGATTGTTAGATGGAAACCAGAAATACTCATGCTAACCACAGCTCCAAAGCCTGCAAGCGCTGTGTTGAGACCATTTCCTAGAGTCAGCAGAACTGGCTCCCAACAGGCAGAATACTTAAGAGGGGTTCCTACCTGACTCCACTTCTATGTCTCTAACAGTAACATAGATATGGCCAGAGCATCCTCGTGCCCCTCCCGAGTTCAGTGCCAGCAATCCTGCAGGGATGGGTTGGTGGTGTGCCTCCACTGACCTGTGGCAGAAGTCAAGAGTGATGCTGAGCAGCATCAGGTAGTTTTGCCCAAAGCTGCACACAGGCACAGAGTGGAAATTCCACACGCAGAACAGAAACTTACTAGTAAAACATTTTAACAAATTTAATGATGTTTTAACAACAACAACAACAAAAAATCCACTTTAGTTGTAGACATTCAGAAGCCCTCTAAAGCAATGAGAACTTTTACAAGTTGAGACTGAAGAAACCAGATTGGCTTGTTTTCAGCATTTCTGCCTACGTTGCTAAATCACTTTGCTCTTCAGCCCCAGGTGCTGCAACTGGTCTTTGCACTGCCTGGGACTGTACATTGCTGCATGCATTCTGGGCTCTCTTACTGGGTGAGTCTACTAATTCTTGTAACAGAAACCTCTGCTGTGAGGATAACTTGCGACTTCAACAGGTTCACATGGCAGCAGTAATTAGACAGAACTGCTCTGTATTGAAGTGACACAGAGAAAGTGCACATGGTCCCCACACAAAGGAGACAAACCCAAGAGCGATTCCAGGTGTGTGCTATATGGCCACAGAGTGGGCTTCAAAGGATGTAACACATAGAATCATAGAATTGTCTGTGTTGGAAGGGACCCCAAGGATCACAGAGCTCCAACCCCTCTGCCACAGGCAGGGCCACCAACCTCCAGGCCTGGAGCTACACAAGGTTGCCCAGGGCCCCATCCAACCTGGCCCTGAACACCTCCAGGGATGGGGCATCCGCTACTTCTCTGGGCAGCACATCTTTTACTAAGGGGAAAAAACCACCTCAAAACCCCCACTAATACAGGTAGCTCTGGGCCAGGCTGAGGGCTTTGCAGCACAGACATGGCCAGTCCATGACAGAGGGGGACTGGTCCCAAGTAATACTGCCACTGCTCTTTCTGTACCTCTGCGCTGCAGAGCCAGGGACAGACAGACGCTTCTCCCCACAGCTACGCTGCTGGAGCCTATGCTCTGTCTCCAAAGGCTTTGCCATTACTGTGTGCTTAGGCACTTGGAAAGACCAAGCCAGAGTATGAGCAAAACTACACAGCAGCACAAAACAGAAGCAAGGAACAAGAACTTGCTTTAATGTGGAAAAGAAATTAAAAGCCCCAAATCAAACAGGGACAGAATTTCAAAGAAAACTTCATACAAGTACTGCAGCACTTGCATCTGATGTACAGTAAACTGCAAAAGAATTATTTATAAAGCCCAATGACACAGATTCTTCCATTGCTAAAGTGGCAAAGTAAGATAGGCTGTTTGCTTTGACAGCTTCACTGTGGCATTCGAACTTCTGATGTCTGGAGTTTTAGGCAAAAAAAAATTTTAGATTCAATTTGCTTTCCAGGATGTTATCACATGAAAAGAAATAACCACAGTTGAAAAGTTCAGGCCTGTCAATTTTCCATTTATGAAATGGTTGAACACAGTTAGCTTGAAGAGCACGTTTACCTGCCAACGTGAGTGTGAAATGCTTTCTACAAACTGCAAGGCAAGAAAAGCTGAAGAAAGTGCAACTAGCCCAAGGCATCATGCAGACATGTGCTCACTGGTCCTCACCTACTGAAGGCCAAAAAGACACCCTGATTTCCCCTGAAAACTCAGGTGAAGCAAAGCCCACAGAAACCCTGAACACTGAACCCACAATCCGAAAGCAGAAGAGATCCAGTTAGGTGAATCATAGTGATATTGTCTCTGTAGTAACGAAGATGATAATGTGTGAAGTTTCACCAGAAAAGGGAGCAAGGTTTACAGGGTGTAGGAAGATGTCATTTATCACCATATTCTTGTTTACAACCACATTAGGGAAGTATAGCTATTAAATGTAGATCTAGCACAGGAACAGAGGACTTGTCAACAACCTGCAGTAAGACAAAATGCTGCAGTCTGTGGTGGTGGTGATGTCCAGCTAATTGGCTTGATTCTGATCACCATCTGGATGGTTTCTTGGAATGAAAACTCCAGATTTTGCAGAGATTACACTGGGGAAAGAATAATTCCCACCAATTTGCAAGAAGCCAATATTCTACTACAGCTTGTTATTCTAGTGCAAGGTGTGGATACTGTTCACACAAGTTTAACCAGCTGTTGGGGTTGTTCAGCTTGGAGAAGAGAAGGCTCTAGGGGGGACCTTACAGAGGCCTTCCAGTACCTGAAAGGTGTCTGTAAGAAAGCTGGGGAAGAACCATTCACAAGGGCATGTAGCAGTAGGACGAGGGGTAATGGTTTTAAACTAGAAAAGGGGAGATTTAGGTTGGATATTAGGAAAAAATTCTTCAATACCAGGGTGGTGGATCACTGGAATAGGTTGTCCAGAGAGGTGGTGGAGGCCTCATCCCTGGTGGCATTCAGTGTCATGCTTGATGGGGCTCTGAGCAACCTGACCTAGTTAAGGTGCCCCTGCTCACTGCAGGGGGGTTGGACCAGATGACCTTTAAAGGTCCCTTCCAACCTAATGCATTCTATGATTCTATGACTAAGCAGGAAATAAAAAAAGGCAGTTTCTGGGAAGTAAGTAAAGAATACGTTGTGATGCACTGTTGGCACAACAAACTGCCACAATGCACCACAGGAGGAGGTAGACACTTCAGTTCCTGGTAACTGGTATCTAGAAGTAAGTGATCAAGTATGGAGAGACACTGGACAGCCAAACAGATTATAGTCAAGCTGTAAATAATTCAGAGTCAGCAAAACTGAAAAACTCTCTTCAGGAGCCAACTGCACCCCTGCACCAAGCTTACCATCTGTTTTTAAGGCCTGTTTCAAGGTTTGCAAGAGGAACTGAAGCTAACGTTACCTTCCACCCAGTCCTCCACCTGCTGCGCTCTCCTCTGGGCCATCATCCTGTTCCCCATGTTCCTCCGGCGCCTCGGCATCCCATCTCCCCGCTCTTCAGCAGGGAGCCGAGGCCTGGCCACTGCTGCTGGTGCCACCACATTCTCCTGGTGTTCCTCTTCAGCTGCAAAAGGGAAAACAGAATGGATGTGAGGCTTGCCATTGCTGCTTGCTGCAGCTGTCCTTTTAGCCAGTCCACTTTTGCAATCAGAAGCGTGATAGCAGCGCTGTTTTCCAAAGGAGGGAATGCCTCCCTGCTCTCACACAGCTCTCCCATGTGGCCATGGCTTGGTGAAATCATGCACTGGAACCTTCTCAGTTGCTCTGCAATGGAAATTTTATCCTGACAGCAATCTCTTTTGCAATAGTCTATGGGGGTTGGACCCCGATGATCTCTCAAGGTCCCTTCCAACCCCTACGATTCTGTGATTCTGCACAGAGCATCACAAAGAGAAAGCTATAGCTACTGACTGCTAATGTTATTTCATCTGACAGAGCCCTTAAAAAAAAAAAGACCAAAAAAAAGGAGACCACACTACAAAACAAAGACACCCCCATCTTCCAGTGCTCAAAAGATGTTCTTATTTAACCTCAAGTGATAATCTGTTTTTCCCTGCTACCAGAAAACAACTCTTTTCATCTGGCAGGATTAGCAGTCTAATAATTTCTGAGTTACCAAAAGGCAAGGATTCAGAATGTCTTTTATCCCCCTTTTAAAGTGTTCTGGGTTGAAAAATCTTGTTAAATTTGCCTTGTACTTGTGTAACTTAGAAGCAGATTCATCTGAATGCCAAGCTCCAAGCACGCCTGGCTCGGAATATGTAAATCATTACACCAGGAACAAAACCTGTAATAGCAAACAAGGACTACAAATTACAGCCAGAATACATACAGGGTAACTTCATGCTACCCTGCTGATTTAAACTGCAGGTCTCCCAACAAACACATGTAGGGGAAGACAGAACACCAAAGGTCACTGCAGCTCCCACCGCCATCCTCTCTGCACATGCTGCAGTTACTAATTAAGATCTGACAAATGAGGAGCATCATAACAGAGGAACAGCTGTGAGGCAGCATGGGAGGAAGCAACAGACCAGTGGGCTTATTCCAGAAATTCTCCCCAGAAAACCCACTGCCAGTTTTTCCTGTGAGACCCCCATGGTCCTCTGACTATCAAACTACTGTAGCCATGCCAAAACAATCAGATAATGGTAAAGTATCATCAACCTTAATACCTGCTTTGCATATTCCACTGATAAGCACAACTGGTATTAGTGTATGTTGTTACTTGCTCAATCCTGCCAAGTCCTAACTGCTGTGCCTTAATTCAGGTAAAGATTCAAATGGCCTCATGGAAAGCTGCAGAACTACTTATTTACTTCAACTCAAAGCACTTTTTTTGATGCTTTGCCATATTTGTATTGTGTCCCAGCAGGAGCACAAAATACTTTCCACACTCTGCCAAGCCTCCAGCATCCCCTGCTCCAAACAATGCCTCCCTAAAAAAACCCTACTATTAGCATACCTATGATCAGAAAAGAAGATGCATTATGACTACATCTACATGATGATCAAAGGTGTGCTTGCAGCTCATCTCAGTATATCTCAAGTAGCTTCAAAGCAGCTAACTTTGGTACTGATAACAATACAGCTGCAGCAGCACTGAGCTCAGCACAGGCTGCAGAGCAACCTGGGCAAGTATTTGGCCAAAGCCACTGGCAGTTCAGGATTGCTGAAGCAATGATTTTAGCAGCCCCCCAGCCACCTCTCCAGCTCTAACAAGCACCATGACATTTTGATTTGAGTCACTGCACTGTGCCACTGCTGCCACAGCCTTGTTTTCATCCACTCCTTTTATCTGTACACCAAGACAAGCCTGTGATAAGTTTCAGAGTGTAGGCTCCAGGGATCTATCTGATCATTTTGCTTCAAGACTTGCCAAGTCTTATTTATAGCATGAAAATGCTTATTTTGAATGCTATAGAAAAGCATTGTACCACAAAGGCAGAACAGCAGATCACTTACTGGGAGGACACTACTGTGTCTAAACCACTTTCTTTGAAAAACCACTTTTTATGCAGATTCAAGATTTATCTTACTAATTTCCTGAGATACACTGGAATTCAAAGCTTAGCATCCTTTCACCTGACAGCTTCAGTGTGTCAATCTGAGCAGCTCCCAAAGGTGGTCCTGCACAGCGTGTTGGCTGTGCAGTTCTAGCACTCATTCATTCTGGGGCTAGCTTCTGGTGCCCTTTGTCCTGTGAAACACAGACTGTTTTGCATTTTGTGAAAGAGGAATCTATTTATAAGCCACATATTCATTTCAAACTGAGGTGCTTAAGCCTCACAGAGACAAACATGCAAACCAAGCTATCCTGTTTTCTCATCTTAATTATCTACAGGAGACATGGTGATTCCTCAAAGTTGACCCACGTTACCAGAGCTCAGCAAGCAGTAAAAAACCCCATTAAACCTGACCCATATCATGGTCAAACACACAAGGCATTTGTTGGACAATACTTTGGTCAGATCTCCAAACCTTTCAAACAACTGAAGACACCTGAACACTATGGATTCTCATTTAGCAGGAAGAGCTACACTTTAATACAGCTTCCCCCCTGCCCCCTTCTGTACAGCTTGTTTGCAAGGCATTCAGCTGGGCAGTCATCTGAAAAACATGCATCCTAGGCCTTTCACTTCTTCCCATCCTTTGTGAGGGGGAAAAGAGAGAAGAAACCTTTACTCTGCCTTTACACCTGGCTGGTTTTTCAGGGGTCAACAATTTGTCTGTGTGGTTCAAGACATATCATTTATTCTGGTATCTCTCTCCCTCTGAACTGGAAGCATCATAGATTGACCAGAGCAGCACACTGAGGGGTGAGATTGATGGCTTCAAAGAGCACACAGGATACACTTAAACCCCTCCTTGCTCTTATTCTTGGAGGTGGATTGACTATCAGATTGGAGGTCAAGAATAATTTTCTCCAGGGTCCAGCCCTGTGGTTTTTCCACCTCCTCAAGCAGCACAAGGCATGCAGCACTGCACCTATCTCAATGCATCTCTTCATTTTCCTGTAGCTGCAGAGGTCTAAGACATAAATAGCACCCCAAGCTAGCCAGTTCATGCAAAGATTAGTCACACAAGGACTAATTAGATTAGATACAGCAACATCTGAGTGAAACATAAGGCCCAACACCATACAGGTGAGACAGACAGATCTAAGAGTTGCTCAAATTTTGCAGCATGGCAGACCAGAAGAAATTAATTAGGTAAAGTCTCCAAATTAACAGGCAATACAAACAACACCAATTAAACAGATGCCTGGAAGATGGACACGGGGTCAATTTGTAGTTTAAGCTTTATGTTCTCCAGTTTCTGACTCAGTCTTTCAGAAACCAGGTAATACTGCTTTTCTTCTGGGTTACTGCTGTGCTGAGAGAGCAGCTCTGCTTCTGCCTTCAAGAAACATCAGCAGAGAGCAGAGGCAGCAACAGAGATTATTTCCTCTGACCCATCAGCGCTCAGCAGCAACGGTGAGGCTCTGGGTGTACTGTCTTCTTCCCACAAAGCAAGTACAGCTCTGAAAGCAGAACCCTTTCTTAAATTGGAGGCAAAGTTCTACCACCATTGTTATACCACTGCAACAAATACTATGCAATCTTTCAGAGCCCAGACTTCCTAGGACACAATTCTACAACCCCCCCAGGTAGAAATCTGCTCTTTTACAAAGCTTAGTAAATTTCCACTCACTCAGAGCAAAGACATTTGCCTATCAGGGCACATTATCTTCAGTTCTATCAGATAAGCAAGTCCATTGGGGTAACACCTGGGCCTGCAGGTTTCCAAGCAGTCCAGCAAGGCACAGCTACTGCTTCATTAGCTTCCTTCTTCTGCACCGATGCAGAGAGAGCTCCACCTACTGCACCCTCACACCTTAGTGGCACTTCTCACCACGCTGGCAGCACCCAGCATCTTCTGCCTTCATGCTAAGCTGACCTGTGAAATTCAGTGAGAAAGTGACTGAAGATACAGCAGGTGGGAGCACGCTTGGCTTCCTGGGGTGAGTTTGCCTACTACAGCTTATCACATTAGGGCTTGTTCACAACAAGATATGCCAACCATGTGTAAACACCAGCAATGCTAATTTTTTCTCTAGTCTCAGCATTAACAAGTCCAGGCATGATCTTTGCAGAAACACTCTTGCTCTTTGGACCTCTTGAGAGGTCCAAATGACCTCTCAAAGGAAATAAAAAGTGAGGGGGTTTACCTCTTGTGAGCCTTAGCTCGCTTTGTTATCTAAACCAGCTAAGGCTTCAACATTCATAAAAGGGCAGTTCTCTGACAGAGAATGTGAAGAGAAGCTACTGCTTCAATCCCCAAACACCAAAGAAGGAAAATGAAAAAGGTGAGAGCTACCAATTAGTTCTCTAGGTCAAGTGTCCCTGGTTCCAAGTCCCTTCCATGCGACATCAGATTTGGTAGAAGAATCATAGAATCACAGACTGGTCTGGGTTGGAAGGGACCCCAAGGATCACAGAGCTCCAACCCCCCTGCCACAGGCAGGGACCCCAACCTCCCGGTCTGGATCTACACACGGGTGCCCAGGGCCCCATCCAACCTGGCCTTGAACACCCCCAGGGACGGGCCATCCACTACTTCTCTGGGCAGCCTGTTCCAGCCCCTCACCACTCTTTCTGTAAAAAACTTCCCCCTAATATCTAATCTAAACCTTCCTTCCTTCAGCTTTAATCCATCCCCCTTGTCCTGCCATTATCTACCCTTTAAAAAAGTTTAATCCCCTCCTGCTTATATTTGTATATAGAATTTGTAGCAGCTTCCATTTTCCACATAAGAAAAAAGGAAAAGGTAAGCAAATTCCTGTTTAACACCAAATTTTGCAGATATGAAATACACCTCAGCCCCAGCAGCTTTGAAAAGTAATTTGTTGTGAAAGGAGAAAAAAAGTTACCAGAAATCAATACATTAAGGTAGAAAAATGATCTCAAAACCACAACAAAAAAAGCAAGGCCAGTTGTGTAAGTGTCTGGAAGGTGCCAACAAAAAAGAGGCTTCAAAATTATTATCTGCAATGTTAACTAACTTTAACCAAGCTGCTTCAAATCAGTATTTAAGCTTTTTGAGAATTCAGACCATTTAAAACGAACAGTTGGGCTTCAAGTTAGGTAGAAATTTGTACTCTTAAAAAGAAATGGAAAAGAAATCCTCTCAAGCCCTACAGCAAATGGTTTACCTAAGTTGTGATATAAGTCAAGTTTGGGAAAGGATGGATTTCCAGCAGTCTCAATTCTTTAGGCCACTTTCACTAAAAGCTCAGCTCTAAGTCACTGGGAATCTGACAAAACTTCATCAGCTTCCAGGCTGTCAAGAAAGATTCAGACCAGGTCTATACAAGGAAAGCTGTGAGAGAAACATTTGGAAAACTTGATTATTATCAGCAAAACTTGATTTTAACACAAAGTCCTTACCAGCACCAGGATGACTATGTTTATACTAGAGGTGTTCTGGCTTTTTGTCTCTTAAAAAAAAGAAGAATGAAAGTTACATCCCTGCCTCAAAACTCCCAACCCCAAAACAACACAAAGCCTGGAAGCAGTGGCATTATGCTGACAAAGGCTTCAGTGTCACCCCTGAATTTGAGACCCACAAGAGCCAGCAGTGGCTCTGGCAGCTCACAAGGCCAATGGGATCCTGGGCTCCATCAGCAGAGGGGTGGCAGCAGGGACAGGGAGGGGATTGTCCCTCTCTGCTCTGCCCTCCTGAGGCCCCAACTGGAGTCCTGTGTCCAGAGCTGGGGCCCCCAATACAAGAAAGATGTGGAACTGTTGGAGAGGGGTCAGAGGAGCCACGAGGATGCTCAGAGGGCTGGAGCAGCTGCCCTACAAAGAGAGGCTGAGGGAGCTGGGCTTGTTCAGCCTGGAGAAGAGAAGGCTGCGGGGGGACCTCATTGCAGCCTGCCAGTCCCTGAAGGGAGCTTATAAGCAGGAGGGGATTCAGCTTTTTAAAAGGGCAGATAATGGCAGGACAAGGGGGATGGATTAAAACTAAAGGAAGGAAGGTTTAGTTTAGATATTATGGGGAAGTTTTTTCCAGAAAGAGTGGTGAGGGGCTGGAACAGGCTGCCCAGAGAGGGGGTGGGTGCCCCGTCCCTGGAAGTGTTCAAGGCCAGGGTGGATGGGGACCTGGGCAACCTTGTGTAGCTCCAGGCCTGGAGGTTGGTGTCCCTGCCTGTGGCAGGGGGGTTGGAGCTCTGTGATCCTTGGGGTCCCTTCCAACCCAGACCAGTCTATGATTCTATGATAAACAGCTTCCCTTCTTTCACTCTGGAAAACACAACGAGGCTGGTAAGTTTGCAGCAAACCTGACTTCTTCCCATAACATTCAGCTGGCAGCCACACAAGGTCACTGCCACGCCACTGCAACTGCTGGTCAGCAGCAAAACACCAGCTGGTTGAGGGGAGGCTGGAAGTGCTGCATCATCTACCTGCTCCCAGGACGGGACTGCGCAGTGCCGCGCCGGAACCCGGCCTGGCCAGCAGCCCCTCGCAGCCTCGGGCCCGGGGAGAAAGGAGGAGTAACGGGCGGCTTCCGAGCGCTGCCGGTACAACAGGCTGTCAGAGGCAGGAGAGGGGCCGGCCTGCCTTGCAGCTCTGGTGTCTGACAGTCACGTCAACCGCCCGCAGCCCGGGACGTGCCAGGGAGGAGCGGGGCCCCGCTCGCAGCAGGGCCCTTAGGGACAGGGCACCTTCCCTCTGCCCGCCCAGCCCGAGAGCGGGAACACGCTCACACTTCAAACCCGGCGTCCCTCGCCCCGCGAGCGCCCCGGGCCGGCAACCAAGGCCGGGCCCCACCCGGCCGCGACAGACCCCGCCGCCGCCCGGGGCCGCTACCCCAGGGCCTGAGGGGCGGCCCGGGGAGGCTAAAGGAAGGGCACGGCGCCAGGGAACCCGGGGGAACCCCCGGGCACCCCCGCCACGGTGGGGGCGGGGGGAAGGCCTGAGGCGAGGCGCTCCCCCCGCGGTTTCCATGGAGACGCGCCCCTCGGGAGGCCCCCGCCCCTCCCCCGCGCGCCCCTTCAGCGGAGGGGCGGGCCCGGCCGAGCGCGCCCCGCCGGAACGGAGCGGGGGGGCACTGGGAGGGAAGGCCCGGCCAGGCCGTCACCCA
>VZTU01006784.1:4076-28057 GCA_013400835.1 Zapornia atra
GGGGGAGGAAGGGAGTGAAATCATGACTAGATTGAAGTCTGCTAAGGAGGGAGCGGGGTGGGGAGGTAGAAGTGTTTTAAGATCTGGGAAAGGAAAACAGCTCATGAAGAAGTAACCGAGAACCCCATTATTATTTCCTAGTCCCTGCCCCCCCTGCACTGTGAGCAGGGGGGGAAGAAGGGAGTAAAATCATGGCTAAAGGGAATTCTGCTTAGAATGGAGGGGTGGGGGGAAGCTGCTACTGAGAACCCCATTTTTCCCCAGTCCCTGCCCCCCCTGTACTGCGAACGGGGGGGGAAGAAGGGAGCAAGATTCTGATTAAAGTCTGCTAAGAAGGGAGTGGTGGGGGGGATGTGCTTTAAGATCTGGTTGCATTTGTTTTTAAGATTTGGTTGCGCTCCCGACTCCGGTTCTTCACTGTTCTTTCTAGTGCAGTGTAATGAATTAGAATAGTTCTTTCCTGCACTGTGTTGAGTCTGTTTCACCCATATCGTTGCTGATAAAATGATCTTGTCCTTATCTTGACTCCTAAGCCTCTTAATATATCTATTTTCTCCCCTGTCCACCTTAGAAGGGGAGTAATAGACTGGCTTTGGTGGGCGTCTGGCCTCCAGCCAGGGCTAAACCACCACATCTTTCCCAGATGAGAAACTGAAAGAATGAGGTGGAGGGATGTAGGAAAAGAATAGAAGAATAAATTTGAGCCTGGCTTTTGTAAGCAGTGCATTGTTTTAAGTACTTACAGGAGATTTTGTGATATATGGAAGGATTTTTGAAATACTTCTGTGAGGCATTGATTAACCCTCTAAGCGAGGTTGTCTTTAAAAGGTGGAAAAATTGTAAAATAGGTAGGAGCCAGTTAAATTATAGGTAACAAAACTATTTAAAAGTATTTTAATACAAAATTTGGTATATTTCTCATTTAGTAAATCAAATTTGGCTTAAATCTGAACTAGTTCTTACTTGGATGAAATATCAAGACAATAATAGTGCTTATATGAGAGTGTGATTTTCTTTGTTTGCTTGTTTTTTATTTCCACACCCCCCCACCCCCAGTCATGCTAAAATAGCCTCAATAAGCACTTTGTCTCTGTTTTGAAGCTCCTTCTCAATACAACATGACCATCCCAGTAGTCAGTCAGTGATGGATTTCTAAATAATTGTGAGTCTTGCTGTTGAGGGGTAAAGGTCCTTTTTATGTAGTTGATTTGTGAGACAGGAACAGAATGACATAGAAATGCAGAACATTGCCCCAAACCTCAGATCCTGTGGTTTGTGTCACTGCAGGTGGTTCTTCCACAGCGTGTAGCAGGTTTACACATGGATATTTCTCTTTGCCTAGGAGAAAAGTGCATTCCCCAAAACCATCTGATGGTGATGCTCAGGAATTGAACACGACTGATTCTGAAGATGAGCTCCTTCAGGAGGATGAGGTATGGAAAGAAGTTGCATGAGGGTGTCAGTCAATTTAATTTTAAGGTACTTCATGGCATGTCTGCATCAGAGAGGAGGGGAGAGCAAGCCCTTCCATTGGTTTCTTTGTACTTCCTTAGTACTTAATCAGTCCTGGAAGTATTCCTGCTTAAAGCTACAGTTTTCATGCCCATGGGGAATATAATAGCCAGGCATTCCTGGGTCCTGTAGCCCGTTCTCTTCCTTGTTTGGGAATATATTCTTTCTTTCAAAGATCTTCTTTATACCTTGAATATACATTCTTAAAGAATGGCATACAAAGGGGAATATAAACCCCTGTACGTGTTCAGTATTGAAGTAAGAATGTATTTATGAGACAATTAAATGTTTATTTGACAGAGGTAATTCTAAATATATATTATAACTAGGCAAAACCCACTTGGGTTTGAATGAGGGTTTTTTCCCTAATTCAGGGATTGCTGTAAACATGCTTTGCACCTGCTTAGCTTTGAGGAAGAGTCAGCGACCTGCAGACCTGGTAGAAAAAGCCCTCTGATAAAAGAGCTATGTAGCAGTTTGCATTAAGGCTGGTTTTGCATGTTGAAATTTATTGGAATTGTTGAAAATTGTGTGGTAAAATTCAGTACAGACTGTTGGTCTGTCATCAGTGAGCTGCACGTGTATCATGGAATTACTGTTGGGGTCACAGAGTGTTCAAAGGAAAGAAGGAATGAGGATGAAATGTGGGTGAAAAGGAAGGTTGATCAGGGAACTGTTCACACTGGGTGATAACTGCTGGGCTGGGGGGCCACATGCTCTTTAAAACATCCCTCCTGCATGGCCAGGGGTTGACCTGTCAGTCAGGCAGCTGCTGTCCCTCAGCACTGTGATCGCTGTGCTGTAATTCTGGCAAAAGAGGCCTAAGTAAATGGTACTGGTGTTTCAGTAGCAGAAAACTGTAGTATAATATGTCTGTGAGTCCTGCCTAACCGGTGCCATCCTTTGGAATTTCATGAGTGAACCTAGGTTGGTTTGGGGTTTGTTTGGGGGTGTTTTTGAGTTAATCTTTTCTATCACAGAAGGATCTGCATACTACACAGCTCAAGGCAAAAAGGAAGCAGCCTTCAGAGAAGGACACATCAGATCCTTCTGGTAAAGTAAACTTCAAATCTCCCATATAGCTTTTCCTCATTCAAGATGACTGCTTTTCTGTAACTCAAAAGGTTTTATTTCTGGTATGTAGCAACATACTGCTGCAAGTAATGGGAGGGTTTAGTTTTGATCTGATCCTCATTAGCAATGGTTAAACTGAGGTTCTGGTGTGCTACACAGCTCTGATCACAGGATCACAGACCGTTAGGAGTTGGAAGGGGCCTTGAAAAGTCATCTAGTCCAACCCCCTGCCAGAGCAGGATCAGCCAGACTAAATCACACAGGAACACATCCAGGTGGGTTTGAATGTCTCCAGAGAAGGAGACTCCACAGCCTCTCTGGGCAGCCTGTCCCAGGGCTCTGTCACCCTCACAGGGAGAAAGTTCCTCCTTATATTCCTATGGAACTTCCTCTGCTCCAGCTGCACCCGCTGCCCCTTGTCCTGTCGCTGCCATCACTGAGCAGAGCCTGGCTCTGTCCTCCTGACTCTCACCCTTTGCATATTTATAACCATGAATAAGGTCACCCCTTGGTCTTCTCCAAGCTGAAGAGGCCCAGCTCCCTCAGCCTCTCCTCATAAGGAAGGGGTTCCACTCCATCATCTTGGTGGCCCAGTGCGCTCCTCCAAGGAGTTCTGTGTACTTCTTGAACTGAAGGGCCCAGAACTGGACCCAGTATTCCAGGTGGGGTCTCAGCAGGGCAGAGCAGAGCGGGAGAAGGCCCTCTCTTGGCCTACTAACCACAGCCCTTCTCATACACTCCAGGATGCCATTGGCCTTCTTAGCCACAAGGGCACATTGCTGGCTCATGGTCATCCTGCTGTCCCCCAGGACTCCCAGGTCCCTCTCCCCTACGCTGCTCTCCCACAGGCCAGTCCCCAGCCTATACTGGTACTTGGGGTTGTTCTTCCCCAGATGCCAGACCCTACACTTGCTCTTGTTAAATCTCATTAAATTTCTCCCTGCCCAGCCTTCCAGCCTGTCTGAGTCTTGGTGAATGGCAACACAGCCCTCTGGGGTGCCAGCCACCCCTCCCAGGTTTGTGTGGTTAGCAAACTTGCTGAATGTGCACCCCAATATATAGAATAGTACAGGTCCCTGTATGGAGCCCTGAGGGACTCCACTGGATACAGGCCTCCAGCTAGAACCATGATCCCCATAGTTTGTGTCCCTGGACTTGCCTGTTGCTTCCCTGAAGGGGAAGTGTAGGTGTGTGTTACCCTCCCTCTGGCAGGAAGCGTGAGTCCAAGGGTGTGGAGCTGTAAGACACTTCAGTACATCCCATGGTCTGGAAGCCTGGAGCACCAGCTGCAGGGCAGAGCTTGGAGTGCCCCTGACTTACAGCAGAGGCACAGCTGGTGGTACAAAGACCACCTTCAAGATAAGAAGCCTCAATACAGTGGCATTTTTTCAGCAGAGCAAAGCTTTCTTCAGTGTCACCTTGCTTCCTTGGAGCGGTGACCCATCATGGTCAAGTCTCAGAGCCATATTTGGGGGTGCATAAAGAAGCATGGTTTAATTTTTTGAGGAATTAGTGACTAACACTGTTGCAAAGTTTAAAGAAGCATGGCTTTTTTTGAAGTATGTGTGGCATTAATACAAAATGTATACAAAGAGCATACAACAGCTCATGACTCTTCCAGTAATGCAGGTTGCCCAGAGTCAGGCTGCTAGTTTTTATGGCACAAACAGCTATATCTACAGTATGCTGGGTAGTTAGTCAGCTCCTGAACTTGCTTGAAATGATGAAGAGTGAGTTGTATATGAAGGATCATCCAAATTCTGATGTGTTCCTAGGTAAATATAGTTGCTTAGTCTAAGAGAGATGAAATAATTCATATATCTGCCCCTCCTCAAGTTTCATACTGAAGTGCTCATAACTTCTAGATGTTTCTTTTAATGGTGGGGACAAGAACTTTTCTATTATTTTAGGACATGTGCCACAGTCATGCAATGCTTACCTGTGGTGTCTCATTTCAGTGGCTACCCCATGTTCTTTACCCATTTGGTGTCCCAAAGAGCTGAAGAGATCTCCTAGAGATATTACAGAACTGGATGTTGTTCTGGCTGAGTTTGAGAAGACAGCAGCAGATTACAGGTACATACTCCACTTTCCTACAGCTGAACACTCCAAGTTTTCAAAACCAGATTACCTGTGTGTTACCTAATGGGCTGTCCTTCATGGAATGCAGCATTGCTTCATCAAACTCTGACATGATTTCAGTGACCATTAGGTCTCTGTGACACAAGTATTTTTTTGTGTGTGATCTTGAGGTGGTCTTTGGGGATTTGATGTTTTTCCAATCATAAGCACAACACATCTCAGATGATGCTTTTCAGTGTAGAAATGAAGCTCTTCCTGAAAGAAAGATCTATGGTTTCTTATACCACTAGCTGCTTAACACTGGCTTTTATTCATTACTAAAAGGAATGGTTTTTGGGTGAGGTTTCTCCTTTACTAAACCAAATGGGTTGTGTTTTGTCCCCTCTGACTTCTCCAGGCCGAGCATAGAATCAAGCATTGGCAGAAGAGCTATCGATGACTTCTGTTCTGCTTTCAGGGACCAGATCACTGATCTTGTAAGTGCACCTTAAATAAAACCAACTTACAGAGCTGTGTAATCATAGAATCATAGAATGGTCTGGGTTTGAAGGGACCCCAAGGATCATAGAGCTCCAACCCCCCTGCCAAAAGACAGGACCACCAACCTCAGGCCTGGATCTACACAAGGTTGCCCAGGGCCCCATCCAACCTGGCCTTGAACACCTCCAGGCACAGGGCATCCACTACTTCTCTGGGCAGCCTGTTCCAGCCCCTCACTACTCTCTCTGTAAAAAACTTCCCCCTAATATCTAATCTAAACCTTCCTTCCTTTAGTTTTAATCCATTCCCCCTTGTCCTGCCATTATCTGCCCTTTTAAAAAGTTGAATCCCCTCCTGCTTATAAGCTCCCTTCAGGGACTGGCAGGCTGCAATGAGGTCCCCCCGCAGCCTTCTCTTCTCCAGGCTGAACAAGCCCAGCTCCCTCAGCCTCTCTTTGTAGGGCAGGTGCTCCAGCCCTCTAATCATCCTCGTGGCTCCTCTGAACCCTCTCCAACAGTTCCACATCTTTCTTGTATTGGGGGCCCCAGCTCTGGACACAGGACTCCAGATGGGGCCTCAGGAGGGCAGAGTAGAGAGGGACAATCCCCTCCCTGTCCCTGCTGCCACCCCTCTGCTGATGGAGCCCAGGATCCCATTGGCCTTGTGAGCTGCAAGAGCACATTGCTGGCTCATGTTAAGTTTCTCATCCACCACAATCCCCAAGTCCTTCTCAGCAGGGCTGCTCTCAAGAAGCTCTTCTCCCAGTCTGTATCTATGGCTGGGATTCTTCTGGCCCAAGTGCCACCCCTGACACTTGGCAGTGTTGAACCTCATTAGGTTCACCCAGGCCCATCTTTCCAGCCTGTCCAGATCCCTCTGGATGGTAATACATTGTAGTCAACCCCCCTGTGGTTCTATATTGTCCTTTACACGTGGACTTTACCTTTTCTAATCTCTTGTTGGGACAGATGAAAGGAGAAGGCAGTTTGCTCCCTGCAGGTTCTGAGTCACTGCCTCTGTGCTGGCTTTCAGGAGAGCTGCCTTCACACGCAGCACTGCCAACATGCAAGTACATTGCAAAAGAATCTGGTAGCATCTAATAATCCTGAGGTGTCTGGCATATCTACAGCATTATGTAGGAAAACTGAGGAGCTGCAGAATTTGAATGAGCAAAGTTATGTCAAACACTGTTAAAATCTTGTGGACTGGAGTTTAACAAAGTTCATGATTCAATCTTTCTCCCACGTCTCAGTCACTCCTGACTGAGTCAGGCCTCAAATGTAGTTCAGGGAAAATCATCCTTTTATTTTTTTTTTAATTAACAGTTTGAACCTAACTGTAAAAAGCTGGGTAGCTTGGAAGACTAATTACATCCAGTAAATTCAGAACTTTGGAGGAGTTAAGTACAATGGGTAAGAACTAGAACTACAGTTCTAAGTGATTTGTTAGAAGGAGCAAGTTTTAAAATTACTAGACTTATACATTTTATCTGAAGTTGTGGAAAAATGATGCTAGGTAGTTATTACACTGATTGGTACAAGGCATATTACTTGCACTAACTAGTGCATCACAACTGCAACAGCTTTCCACTGGCCTGAGAGTGAGGAAAGAATTAATACACAACTGATACCCTTGTAATCTTCCTTTGATGAAGTGTTGGTTCTTTTAAATAGCTTTTTTATGTTACTCTGAAGTAATTCCTGCAACTGGTTTGGTTGGGTTTTTTTTTTAGGAGGAGAGAAGTGAAATTTAGACCCACATGAAATCTGTAATTCTGCTTTTTTCCCCTGTAGATAGCTGATGTGCAGGAATTAAAGAATATGAAGAAGAAAAATGCTAAGGTAAGTGCACAGCTGAAAGAGGTGCTGCCTCACACACAGAGGGGGGCATTCACATTTCAAAATGTTGACTAGGAAAGAAAAGAATTCACCAAAAAAAAGTGTGTGGCACTACAGAGTCAGCTGCATGAAGAGGGAACAGAGGGGGTTTTAAAGATCTGAGGAAATAGGAGAGATTGCAAACTCTGTACATATACTGCTATACCAGTGTATGGAGAGGGAGTACACAGGGTGTGTAGGTATCCTGGCATGTGATTACTCTTCTCTTTTCATGATCACCAGGGAAGACACTGCAGAGCCACTTAGATGTTGAGGGCTGACTGCCAAGAAATATTGATGACTGCACCATCTAGGAGAGCAGCAAAGATGGTGACCTGTGAGGACACAACTGGGTTGCTTAGCTTAGAGGAGAGGAGTCATGGGGAAGCTGCATTCCCTAAATATACAAGACTTGTGTTGAGAAGGTGGTGGTTCCTCTGGTCTTCCAGAAACAGTAGTAATGGGCTGAAAATGCCACAGGGCAGGAGGAGGAGCCAGCCTAAGAGCGGTGAAACAGTGCAGTGGTTTCAGCAGGAGAGAGGTGGATGCCCCGAAGCAGAAGTATTTGGAGCAGGGTAGGCACTGTCTGCCAGAGGCTTTCTGCCAAGATTAACCTCTTCCACACATTTTTTGATGACAAAACAGCTTTTAACAAGTCAACAGAAAGCTTATTCTGGGAGATAGCAATTAATGTGCTGAAGTCTTGTTAATTTGAGGTGACACAGTAAGCTACCCTGCATGTGACATGAAACTGTTAACACACATACCCAGCATTCACAGCCTCTCAGAGTTACCCTTATTTTGTCTCACAGATTTTTTTTAAAATCATCTTTTTAGATGCTAAATTTAAATTTATAATTGGTTGTTGGGTTTTTTTTTTAATGGATGTTTTGCTAAAGAAAACTTAATTATCCTGAGTTCCTTACCTATGACAGTCACAATGAACATAAATTCATTACTCTTTGTCAAACAGAGAAACAAAAACCTGGCTGAGCTGGTTGCTTTTGTGTTCAGAATGTGACAAACTCCCTTTGCTTGTAGCCCCAGTGCTCCTCAAGGGAAATTTTGGCTGGAAATGAGAGCTTAACTCTTTAAATTTCTTTAAAATGCCTGAAATAGGAATTTCAAACATGGCAGTTTTATAAGGTCTGGTGTCTTGGAATCCTCCACACCGAGAATGAGAAGCACAAAACCTCAAAGACAAAAGGCAGTAGCATTTCAGTTGTTTGTCTTTGAAGTTTCAGGAAGCATTTCAAAGACTTTCCTCCCTCTGTTTCAGGTAATAACAGACATCAACAAGAAAAGGCAGCGGCTGTTGCAACTCAGAGACGAGCTAATTGGGTACGTTTCTAATGGTGCACAATAACAGCCTGAAGAACTTCAGGAGTCTGGTGTTTTATAACTCAGAAGTGAAAGCAATATCTTCTCTGTTGTTTTATTTTGATGAAATGCTGCAGCTGCTGTGGATGGGTCTCTGGTTGTGCTGAAGCCTGGCCTAACCTCTCATTTCTCTATTTCATTCTTGCGAGTTCTCTTAACTAACAGGTAACTGGGGTGGTATTTCAGACCCTGTGTTCATAACCCCCCCACTACCTTTACAATTGAAATCACAAAGGTGAATGAATCATAAATTTACAGAGGTAATGCAGGGGGCTCTTCTGGTTTTGAGGTGGGAGAATGTATTTCACCTCTGCAGTTTGTCCCAGGGCTGCCTCTGAATACGTGGTTTGCTTCCACCTCACGGGCCCACACAATCCCCCCTCTCTAACTTGGCAGGAATCTTAAGTATCAGTTAGAGACACAACTTAGAACTTAATGTCCTTTGGAAGAACCATTAGACTGCCCCAAACCCAGCTGGTTACTGGTGACAAGCTTTATACTGAAGCTGCATGGAACGTAAGTGCTGACTCTGTAGGGAGCCATGGGCTTGGATCCATGAAGGCAGATTAAAGCCTTCCTCTGTGGCCATGATTCTCTTATTTGCTGTGCTAGGGGTAAACTTCAGTCCAAGAAATCATTGAAGGCATCATAGAATCATAGAATGGTCTGGGTTGGAAGGGACCCCAAGGATCATAGAGCTCCAACCCCCCTGCCACAGGCAGGGACACCACCCTCAGGCCTGGAGCTACACAAGGTTGCCCAGGGCCCCATCCAACCTGGCATTGAACCCCCCCAGGGATGGGGCATCCACTACTTCTCTGGGCAGCCTGTTCCAGCCCCTCACCACTCTCTCTGTAAAGAACTTCCCCCTAATATCTAATCTAAACCTTCCTTCCTTTAGTTTTAATCCATCCCCCTTGTCCTGCCATTGTCTATCCTTTTAAAAAGTTGAATCCCCTCCGGCTTATAAGCTCCCTTCAGGGACTGGCAGGCTGCAATGAGGTCCCCCCGCAGCCTTCTCTTCTCCAGGCTGGAGAAGAGGCTTCTTCCTAATATCCAATCTACATCTACCCCCTTCCAATTTAAAACCATTAATTTGATCATTTTAAGAAAGCTTTTCTGGTGCAAGGCTATTAATGAAAATGGCTCTGGGTGGTTGGTTTTGGGAGCGATGAGTTCATGTGTTGAGCCCTCCCAGTTTACTTAGGAGAGGTGTATGGAGTTTGTAGATCCTTCAGCATAAGCCCCAAAAAGCTCAGCCCACAGCATGTGTGTGCAGAGCAGCAGCACACCAGGCACTTAAGAAACCTCTCTTGAACTGGAGTGCTGAAGAGGGAGGGGCTGTATTGTCAGACTCAAAGGTGAGAGGTGGAAAAGTGTTGTCAGGTTTTTGTGGATTTGGATCCATGTTCCTGTTTAAATACTGTGCTGGTTGTTCTGATTAACCAGTGCATTACCTGTGCTTTGACCAACGTCTCCCCCTTATGCCTTCTTTAGGGGAGATACGTTCCCAGTTACTCATGAAATAAATATCAAATAGAGTCATCAAAGCCTTGATCTTTTCCAGAGCTGAAGCACAAATGATAAAACTACAAAGAGAATACACTGAGCTACAGGAAAGGAAATCTTCCTTGAAGCAAGCAACTGAATTACTGACTGATTTAAAGGAGCTACAGCAAGACTGCTTGGATTATAGAGAAGAAAACCCAAAAGAAAAAGTGGTGGTAAGTACCTGGTCTGTGTGTTTCCCAGCTGTTCTGGATCAACCCCCCTTTTTTTTTTCTCCACTGGACTGATGGTCATTTCCATTAATGATTAACTTAAATTCAATGGCAATAATATGTTAATTGTCCTTGGGGAAGCAACTTGAGGATCATTGTACTGCAGCATCTAACTTCTTATTTTGGGTCTCATGTTAGAAGCAAAAGTACTTCACAGAGGGTTCCACTCCCTTGCTGTCTGTGTTGAGGAATTCAGAGGTGACTGCTGCTCTGACAGGGGGTGTTGGACTAGATGTTCTCTAGAGGTCACCGAATCACAGAATCGTAGGGGTTGGAAGGTACCTCCAGAGATCATGGGGTCCAACCCCCTGCCAAAGCAGCTCCCCAGCTCATATTGCACAGGGAGGCGTCCAGACGGGTCTTGAATCTCTCCAGAGAAGGAGACTCCACCACCCCCCTGGGCAGCCTGTCCCAGGGCTCCCTCACCCTCACTGGGGAAAAGTTCTTCCCCATGTTGGTGTGGAACTTCTTGTGCTCCAACTTGCAGCCATTGCCCCTTGTCCTGTCCCCACAGACACTGAAAAGGGGCTGGCCCATTTCCCCTGCATCCCATGCCTAAGATATTTATAAACATTAATTAGGTCCCCCCTAAGTCTTCTTTTCTCCAGACTAAACAGTCCCAGCTCACTCAGCCTTTCCTCATAGGGGAGATGCTCCAGGCCCCTAATCATCTTCGTAGCCCTTCTCTGGACTCTCTCCAGGAGNNNNTACTCCAGGTGGGGCCTGACCAGGGCAGAGTAGAGGGGGAGGATCACCTCCTTCGACCTGCTGGCCACAGTCTTCCTGATGCATCCCAGGATCCCATTGGCTCTCTTAGCCACCAGTGCACACTGCTGGCTCATAGCCAACCTGTCATCAACCAGGACCCCCAGGTCCTTCTCCACAGAGCTCTTCTCCAGCAGGTCATCCCCCAGCCTGTACTGATACAGATGGTTATTCCTCCCCAGGTGCCAGACTTTACACTTGCTCTTGTTGAATGTCATGAGGTTTCTCCCTGCCCAGCTCTCCAGCCTGTCCAGGTCTGGCTGGATGGCAGCGCAGTGTCCTGCGTGTCAGCCACCCCTCCCAGCTCTGTATCATTGGCACTTGCTGAGGGTGGATGCTGTTCCCTCATCAAGGTCGTCAATGAAGATATTAAACAGGACTGGTCCCTTCCACCCCCTAATGTTCTGTGACATGGAAACAGAGCAGCTGGTCTCAGGTCTAAGGCTTTTATAGAAACTGAAGAAAGGTTAATAGTGAGAAACAAGTGAGTTATGGTTCAAAGGTTGGGAGGGCTCTGGTAGGTACCTGATTGGTCTGCAAGGCATTTAGCACGAAGAACAGCACCTGTATTTCATGACCAGATTAACTTCTCCTTCCCCTTCTACCCTGACTCAGCCAGTGGGTTTCTTCCCGTTGACAATGCCATGTGTAGGGGCAGCCCTGCCATTTCAGAAGAGTCTCTAATGTTGCCTGTTCTTTGCTTTTAAAAATATAAAACTACGTTTGCACCATTTCAGATAAGAGTAAAAATAGATACAGAGATGGAAGTGACTTTTCCAGGAGTTAAAAATGTTGCCTTGTGATTTTATTTCCTTAACAACAGTACGGCACTTCCAGCCTGCCTGCACTTCTGGTGGAGTCACGGGGGATTCTACGAGCAGAGAGACACTTCCACAGTATCAATGTGAAATTGGAAGAGGCTCTGGCTGTACAAAGAGAGAAGCTGGCAAAGGAACATTAAGTGCTTTTTAAGAGACTTTCTGACATTCGTTAGAGGCAGTTATTAGAATGGATAGTGCTTGAAGGTTGTTTAAATATGGAAGAGAACAGTAACAATGATTAAGTCAGTGACTTTATCAGAGATTGTGTCCTTCGATTGTCAAACAGTCCACATGAATGTCAGTGCTCAGTCCGTGCTCAGAATGTCAGTGAAATCACTGAATGGCAATTCCAGTTAAAGTACTAAAGCTTTTCTCTGCTCTGTTAACAGTCTTGGGGTTTGATAGCCCAAGATTGAAGTAGTGTAAGCTTGAAAGCAATTTTAAAAGAGAACTCATAGACTTTGGTTGAACTAATGATAATTATTTATTTAAAATACAAATATAATAAAAAGATTTTTCTCCCATTTCTGGAAGAAATCTATTTTACTGGGCTCATCAGTAAAGCTCAGATACACAACTAACAAACCACACAGCAAAAGTATTAAAAGTGCTAAGCTTGAAGCAGCATCTGTCATGAGTTATCAGTCAAGTGCTCTGCAGCCCCCTGTAATCCGTGGTCTCCTCGTGCCTGTTGAAAATCATGTCACTGTGCAGGTACGTGTTTGCACGTGCTCACTGCTTTGCTTTACAGCTCTGGAACAGCATTTCTGATGCAATGCACAGGTTTCATTGCCAGCAGACTGTCTGCTGGCCCAGGCTGCAGTTAGCTGCCTTCCTCAGTGCAAGTGTTGTGTTTCCTTAATGCTTCTGAAAGAACTTCATCAGGAATTTCTCCCATGGTGTCATCCAGACTGTCGTTTGCAGCTTCAGCTAGTTCCACATCTTCAGTAGCTTCTAGGAACCAGGCATCATTGCTTGCATTGTCCCACTCGCTGTCTGACAACGGCAAGACTTGAGACAAGCTTTTTTCTAGAGCCACTGAGCTTTTTGATGACTCTGATGCACTGGGAAGTGGGTTTCCTTTTTCTTCTGCCTTCCCCCTTTCAGCCATTAGCAAATCCTCTTCTTCCTTTCAGAAACAACAATACTACTTTACTCCCTGTGCAAGCAGTCTTCGTGCCTTTACCTGCTCTGAGTTTAAAGTCTGAACCGCACACAGCCACATACAGTGGATGCTCTAGAAAGCTGATTTCCCTGTGGGTTAAGTTAAAGCTGGGTTGCCCTGTGGTGTACCTGCTTACCCTGTTTTAATAGAAATTTGCTGCTTCTCTAGCAAACTAATATTAGTCTGTTGAATACAGCTTAAAATAATACATTAAAAATAGTTTTAGTGTCTGTTTAAAGGTACTGAACCTGCATTTATATTACCATTTCTGTGAAGACCAGCAGCTACTGATGCTCTGCTGAAGCAGCGCTCAGTGAGCCCTGCTGCAGTGTGGCAGTTTAAGTTCACACTTTCCAAGCTGTGAAGATGCCAACTCTAACTGCTGACTCAGCAGAAGAGCTGTTACGTTCAGGGCTTGGAATCTGGCCCTGCATCAGGTTGGTTTAAATAGTCTATGTAGCTAAACATAGCTGCTTGAATGCACTAAAAAGGAGTTAAGTGAATGTCAGATGTGAAGGTTGCTGACTTAAATCTGGCTCTGGTGAGTGACATTCCAGGAGCACATCTGTTTTAGTCAAACATGCAGAGCGGAGCTTAACTTGGGCCCTTCTTCCATTATGCCCCTGCCTGGTCTTGCCATTTATGCACAGGGAACTGCTGGTCACACTGGAACAGAAGCGAAGCCTTGGTGCCAGGTGAGGGCAGGCCCTTCAGTCACCTAGCTGTTCACCTCTGACAGTTTTTGTGCTAGATCTGCTGCTGGGGGGACTTAAAAAGGCATGTCCAGAGCTACCAGCCCAGCCGCATGGGGAACTAACTACTACAGCGCTCAATGGGCTGTGCTAGTGGGGACTCCCAATCGCTTCCAGAAGAACTCAAGCATATCAACAGGACAGGAACGTACCTCTCTGAACAGGGAAGGGAGACAAATCCCCAGTGGTAATGGAAAACCTAAATCAAATACATGGCATTCAGTAAAGGTGACACCTCACAAAGCATTAGGTGTAACTGTGTCGAGATCAGCGAATACGCACTTTGTGATTTGAAGTTGTTTTCTCTGCAGACTGGATCGTGGCACTTCTGATACCAGACTTCCTTCTTCAGATCTACCAGGATCCTAGGAGTGAAATAACCGAGTTTTTAGGAGCAGGATGTAACTGAAGTGAATTCATACACTACAAAGCTCACTGGGGTTAGCCTGCCCCCATCTATGGACAGTGCTTTCATACTTGGTCATGCTTATTGCTTATTTGTTTTGTGCAGACTTATTTTTTCAATAAACTTCAGGCTTCTTAAGTTAAAATATATGTTTTAAGACTAACATCCAATAGTGAAATTTATTTAACTTCATTACATTAGGCTTGGAAGAAAAAGTCATAAAAGTAAGACCAGCATACGGGCCCTAACCATAAGGCAAAATGTTACTGCTGCTGTTATAGAGAGTTTCATTATAAAAGACAGATAAAACAACTATTTCCTGTCAGCTGCTGAGACAGCCCATCTCCTTCAGCTGTGCTTTACAAACACCAGGCTTCAAGCAGCTTGCTTTAGAAGCACTAACTTCATCTAGCACAGCGGTTGCTGGGGGTTGTTTCTTTAATACCTGTAATTCTCAAACCCCACAGTCCTTATTTTTCCATGATTTTAAATGTTCTGCACAATTATTATAAAGTTAAAACCTTTATACTAACGACATATCACGATTCTAAGTTCTAAACTCCCCTGACTTTTCAATGCTTAGGTTGCTAGAACTGTAAGCAGGCTCAGCCCTTGCAGAGCCACCAGCAAAACTCACCTTGACTGAAGTGGGGGCAGGAGTTACCTCTGTCATTTTAATAGCGTAAGAATGGAATTTAAGATTTGTAATTAAAAGTGGTCTGTTTTCTTTATCTTATTTCTGATTGTTCAGCTTCCTGGTCAAGAAGCATCAAAGTACAGAGCTTAAACCTACTCTTGACTTGTATGTTAGCCTCTTCTGGTGTATATTTTACATGGCATGACAGCTTCATGGAAGTGTTAGAAACACAGGTTCAGGTATCACCAGGCATCCCCACAGAGCAAGACAGCCGAAACAGTGACAGGCTAGTGCTGATGCTATCCCTAAGAGTTTCCCAGTGTTTTTATGGAGTGACAGTTGAGCAGGAAAATAAAGGAGGTGGTTTTAAAGGAAATAGGGGACAAACAGTGAAAGAACATACATGATGTTGTTACTTTTGTGAGCTCTTCCAATGTTTTCACACCAACGGTAACCAGAAATATCGTAGACGAGTACTTCTTCCTGAAAGAAGTAATTCCATTGCCGTATCCCTGGGGTAAAGAAAACAACAGTTACTTCTATTTTTTTCTTTAAAAATCCTGCTGAAGAATTCTCATTTGTAAATAGTAAAGTGGTCTTTACTTCCTTGCACACCATCTTTATTAACCAAAGAACGAACAAAGCAATCGATTTCTGGGTATGGTGAATCCTGATGACCTTCCATGGAATCTGCTAAGAGGAAAAAGCAGGGATGCTGTTACTGGTTTTGTCAGTGTGATGGCTAATTGTTAGACATTATATAGAAAGCACAGATAGAAAATGTACCTGAATCACAGCAAATCATTAAATAAAACCAGGGATAAATCCAGTGTTCTTTTCCTATAGGTCTTTAAACTGCACCCACTCCCTCAGCCTAAGGTACAGGGGGACATGGGACAGAGCATGACAGCTACAGGGAGTGGGAAAGGAGGGGAAAGACACTGATGTGCTGCAGAGCATCCTTCAATACCACTAAACTGCCTCCCACAGAGAGCTCACTGAAGAAAAGCTCTCCTAAATCTTATACAAGTCCATAAGTCACAGTACATCTAATTCAAGTGCTTCCCCCTTCCCTGCCCGCCCCCTGTGCCCCCCCTAGAGTAGACAAGGCTTGAAGTACCTTTACTGCTTCCAGGGGGTTTACTCTTTAAAAAAGCAGACGTTTTTCTCTCCTCCTCTGCAAACTCAACTGACAGAACTTTAGTGTCATCCTTCACTCTGAAGAAAAGAGAGAGTAACAAAGGGAACCCTGTAACTCTTACAGCATAGCCTAGTATGGGGTAACAGTCTTGGGCCACCAGCCCTAGGTGGCCCTGCTGGTTGGACCAGATGACTTCAACCTCAGCCACCCAGTGAGCCTGCATGCCACCTGTCACTATCCCTGCAGCGCTTTTTTCTTCTCATTGTGACAGCTTCCTCTGCCTTTGCAGGAAACCAGGGAGCTGGGTTTCCTCCTTCAGACCAGCAAAAGTGGTTTGCTGGCAAAAATCCCAGACCCCAGCCAGTTCAAGACTGTGGGTCCACACCCAAGGCTGTCTGGCTGCAGGATGTGCTTGGTGCTCTAGCTGTAGTATTTACACACACACACACACACACACACACATTATTTATCCTCTGATGGGTTGCACTGGCTTTGTTTGGCTTTCACCAACAAACTGCTTTTCCTTGCCACATGAGTAGCTGGAAGCCAGGTGACTGCAGAAGGCTACATTTCTTGTCCATACTTAAGGCAGACTCAGCCAACATGTCCAGTCTGACCATGCTCCACAGGTACCGTGTGCGCTACCGGGCTCCTGGCACCAGCTCAGGACAATGACTGGAGTGAAATATTTTAATTAAAAAATATTAGACATACTCTCATTTAAATAGATGTACCATTTTAACCTTCTTTCTGCTGCAGCAGCAATTAGGATCATCTGAAGATCCAGCCAGTGCAGGGCAACATCTATCAGAGGTTTTGACTAGATACAGAAAAGCTCCTTGTTGTGTGTATCAGTATCCAGCCTAAGGAGGTACCACAGAATGACAGGCTGTCCTGAGCTGGGAGGGACCCCCAAGGCCCATCGAGTCCAACTCCTGGCTCCACACAGGCCCAGCCCAGTCAGAGCATGGGGCTGAGCATCGTCCAGACGCTTCTTGAGCTCAGCCCAGCTCAGGGCTGTGACCACTTCCCTGGGGAGCCTGTGCCAGTGCCCGACCCCCCTCTCAGTACAGAACCTCTTCCTGACATCCAACCTAAACCTCCCCTGTCACAGCTTCATGCTGTTCCCTTGGGTTCTATTGCTGGAACAGGAAATGTGATACACAAGTAAGCACATACAAACATCTTTTTGCAATTTTAATATCAAATTTTGGAAAATATTTAGACTTTTCATATTTCGTTGATGTTTAAGGAAGGTTTAGATTATATATTAGGGGGAAGTTTTTTACAGAGAGAGTGGTGAGGGGCTGGAACAGGCTGCCCAGAGAAGTAGTGGATGCACCATCCCTGGAGGTGTTCAAGGCCAGGTTGGATGGGGCCCTGGGCAACCTTGTGTAGCTCCAGGCCTGGAGGTTGGTGTCCCTGCCTGTGGCAGGGGGGTTGGAGCTCTATGATCCTTGGGGTACCTTCCAACCCAGGCCATTCTATGATTCTATAATTCTATGACTGGGAATCTGTACATTTGCCTTTCCTAATGACAAAGAACCTGACCAAAGTGAGGAACAGTTACATTTCACAGTCTGAGTGTGTACAGAGAAATGAGGCCCAACTCAGTGGCCGTACCACACGCGCTGTGTTCTTTAAACATTAAAAGAGTAGGTTAAATAAAAACAATAATCAAAGGAGTCCCAAGAAATTATTCCTTCAGACCCATGGAATTCTACTGGGAGCTCCTCAATTTCACTACCAACGTTCACTGCCCCTTGACAGCAGTTATTGGTAACTGCTAGAGGAAAAATACCCCATAGCTCACTGAAAATAAATACCTATTATAAACTAATGCTGGAATGAAACGTTTCATTACCTGACATTGCAGATCAGAGAGGAAAGAAAATATGCTTCTTCCAAGGCAACATTAGCTTCACAGTCAGGGACAAACTTATTATCCTCTGCTATCTTCAGGATCACATTTTTTCCTGCTTTTGATGACTTGTACATCCGGAAATTTCTATTCCTTGTATAAACTCCTGGGGAAAACAAAGTATTTAATTTTTAACATAACAATGCTGGCTGGGAGTTCCGGTACTTGGCACTTGTGGATTAAACATTTTTCCTTAGACCCAGCTCAGGTTGTAAGGAATAGGGAAAAAATCACTGGCTTCCCACAGAAACAAAGCAAGAGCATGCCCACAGGCACACTGTTGGTACAGAAGCATTAAGACAAACACTTAAGAGCTCTACACAGGCATTTTAAGCCTTTTGATGTTAGTTATCATTGATACAAGTTTCTTCCAGGACAAGGGGGAATGGATTAAAACGAAAGGAAGGAAGGTTTAGATTAGATATTAGGGGGAAGTTCTTTACAGAAAGAGCGGTGAGGGGCTGGAACAGGCTGCCCAGAGAAGGAGTGGGTGCCCCGTCCCTGGAAGTGTTCAAGGCCAGGTTGGATGGGGCCCTGGGCAACCTTGTGTAGCTCCAGGCCTGAGGTTGGTGTCCCTGCCTGTGGCAGGGGGTTTGGAGCTCTATGATCCTTGAGGTCCCTTCCAATTCATGCCATTCTATGATTCTATGAAGGAAGGCAGAACTTTCAAACATCAGGCCGACTCCAGGCATTGTGCTCCTGGAGGCTTTTAACATTTTAATGCCATGAACTGGCTGAGCACAAATAGGGCATGAAAAGCCCAACCCATAATTTCTATTGTTCTGCCATTAGAACGTAACAACTGCCATTCCAGAGAGGGGAAGAAGGCTCAACTCCTACACAGTAGAACAACACAAAAAGCTCCACCTGTAAGATTCGTTCCGCAACTAAGCAACTTCTAAATTAACTAAATTGACAATCAAGCAATGTATACTATCCTCTTTTAATTGAAACTGGAGCACTAAGTCCTTGACAAAATTAACAGTGTCTTATGTGACAAGGGTTTCTTCAAACTTCAGAATAAAATAATTAGATGTAGTGATATAAGAAGTTCCACGGACCAAGAATCTCAGGCTCTGTTAAAGTACAGCATGTAAGATGGCACTTTGGGCATGTATTGTGTTTGGTTTAAATTCCAACTGTAGGGACAACAACAAACACTTTGTTCTTACTGTCTGCCAGCAAAGATTAAGGAACATCTCATTTCTTCACTGCTGTGGTACTTCAAAGATGCTTAAAAGCACTTTGTGTACTTACCTAGATCCACGAACAGCTGCTTGTCTCCTCCTTTACCATTTACTATCAGATAGGAAAATGCCAACTCTTCTCCCTGGTGTGATGTTTCCATAGCTTTTGTTTTGTGAGCAATGGCTGGACAGCCTTCTGGAGCATCTCCCATGGCTGTGAAGTGTGTAAGAGAGCCATCTGATCCAACTCCTTCTGTAGAATGCTGGAAACCATGTCCCTCTCCTCCTGCAATCTCAACAGCAGCTCGGCTCTCCATTAACCTTATGGCAGGCTGCAAAACAGCTCTCACAAAGCTACCTGCAAAACAAACACACACACACAAACCCCCCCACAAAAGAAGGTAATGTCAAGAAGGCACCTGATAGCTCCTGTGAGATGGAAGTGGTTGGAGTTTGAGGTTTATTTCTTTCCCCTTCTGGATTTTTAGAAAAAGTCCTTCAACCAGCCCGATGCAGCGAATGGTTCTGGCAGGTGTCTAAGACACACATGCTTGGCAAGAATTTTTACTGAACTATTTGTTTTTAAAAAAAAAAACCCACAAGAAAATAAATTTCCTATAGCAATCATATCATACAGCCACAATCTTCCCCTTGGCAGCTTTACTATTGAGAACAGAGAACTCAAAGATTATATATAGATACATTTCCATACAGATTTTGTGAAATTACTTTATGGATTTATCTGCATTTTTAGTTACTTCATGCAGCAGAATATTTTGCACAAAGGGCAAAGCTAATGTACTTTAAGCCAGGTTTGTCAAGTGCATAAGTAAAATGCATTAATGAAGAGTCTGGAGTGTAGTATTGCTGGTAATAACACAAATGTAACACTGACATTTGCATATCTCAATTATGGAAAAATAACAACTAATTATTACTGCAGCTTCAGCATCTCATTGAAAAGGCAAAAGGCAAATACAAATACACAATCTCTAAGCAGATTTTAAGTGGGACAGTGAACATGTCAAATCCACCTCAGAGAGGAGATGGAGAACACTTCACAAATGGACAAGAATAAACAGTTCAGGCTCCTACTGAAAGAACTGACTGATGTAATTTAGTTATCAAGACCACAGGCTAAAATTGCTGTCATACCAAATTATTTATCATCCACGTATTACTTAAGGGATTTATAGTGGCAGAGGAGTAAAAGACCTTACTTTTGAACCAAAACTTGTGGTAATCCTATTTAAGTCTTTGGGGTTGGTAGCTGTTAACTTGGTGTCACATAAGAAATAGCTGCTCTGTGGCACGCTTGGGGTTAGGCAGACAATGTTAGCAGTATTTGCCTATAGCTTTGGGAGCATGCTTAGCTTGCTGTGTGAGCTACTCCTCAAAAGGTTTAAGCACAAAGATTCCACTGCTCCTAAGAATAGGAAATAGGGGGTTTAACATCCAAAAAAGCTGGGGAAAAAAAAGGTTCTGAGAAATCCTATGGTCTGTGTTGGAGTAAGGATCTGGCTTCTGGCCTGAAGTGATGCTCAGGCCATGGATGACATGCATATATTAAAAATATATTTTAAAAAGTCACAGAATGGTAGGGGTTGGAAGGGACCTCCAGAGATCAGTGGTTCCAACCCCCCTGCCAAAGCAGCTCCCCAGCTCATATTGCACAGGGAGGCATCCAGATGGGTCTTGAATATCTCCAGAGAAGGAGACTCCACCACTCCCCTGGGCAGCCTGTCCCAGGGCTCCCTCACCCTCACTGGGGAAAAGTTCTTCCCCATGTTGGTGCGGAACTTCCTGTGCTCCAGTTTACAGCCATTGCCCCTTGTCCTGTCCCCACAGACACTGAAAAGGGGCTGGCCAATTCCCCCTGCATCCCATGCTTAAGATATTTATAAACACTAGTTAGGTCCCCCCTAAGTCTTCTTTTCTCCAAACTAAACAGTCCCAGCTCACTCAGCCTGTCCTCATAGGGGAGATGCTCCAGGCCCTTCATCATCTTCGTAGCCCTTCTCTGGACTCTCTCCAGGATGTCCCTGTCTTTTTTATCCCAGGGAGCTCAGAACTGGACACAATACTCCAGGTGGGGCCTGACCAGGGCAGAGTAGAGGGGGAGGATCACCTCCTTTGACCTGCTGGCCACACTCTTCCTGATGCATCCCAGGATCCCATTGGCTCTCTTAGCCACCAGTGCACACTGCTGGCTCATAGTCAACCTGTCATCAACCAGGACCCCCAGGTCCTTCTCCACAGAGCTCTTCTCCAGCAGGTCATCCCCCAGCCTGTACTGATACAGTCGGTTATTCCTCCCCAGGTAGAGACTCCACACCCCCTGGGCAGCCTGTTCACCTCACTGCTTCACAAACAGTATTTTAGAATCATGTTTGAAACATACAAAGTGAGAAAATGTTATTATACTTATCTTAAAAATGGAGCCAGGACAACCCTGAACCGTCAATTCTTTGTGTTGGGAGTTGCCATGTCCCACGAAATCCCAACTTACATCCATTAAAACAGCTTTGGGCTTCCTATTAGTCATGGTTATACCATGATGTAGCATATTCATCCTGCCTCTGTGGCCCTGTGCTGAGCACAAACCAACTGTATGTAAAGCCAATGCTCACAGCTTTAATGGTGAAAACTGACATTAACCTGAAAATTCAGGAGTCATTCTGTAAAATGATTTTCCAGCCAAAAGCCAGCCTTGCCAGTAGGTTTGTAAATAAAACATGCAAGCACAAAGAAAGTTACATATTTGCCAACACAAATGCTAATTATAGAAAGAGGAAGTAGAAGGTGAATTAAGAAATACTGAGCCTTAATGAAACAGAAATAGGTCGTCATTTCCGCAGGGAATACATACTCTTTTCCACATAGAATCTGATTAAAATCAATATTCAAATGTGAGATGGCAGTGTACAAGGTAAAAACCTCACCTTTTATTTTTAGGTGGAAGAGAAAAGAACATACTTACCAACATGAGTATTGTCCTTAAATACAGTCTTTTGGAGTAGAAATATTAAGTGCCGACTAAATTTTTCGTCAGTACTGGAATCTAAATTCAAGACATCTTTGGCTGAACAATTTACATCATAAAGTTCTTTTAATTTTTGGCTGACAAGCTGAAATTATAAACATTAATTAGGCTGTGTTGTCTAGCATTTTTAATAGTGGTATCTATAAACCCCAACAAGATTCTACATCCTTTTTTCAAGGTGGGGTTTTTTTTTTTCCTCCTCACTTGAGCACACAGCTGATTCAAACTAACTCATAACACAGCAAATTGTAACCAAATTTGACATAAACTGTATTTCCCAAAATCAGCAAGTCAATATTCTAGCAGATTTTCAGGTCAAAGGCTAATTTTGTGGCTTTATCTTCTGGGTTTTATTCACCACCACAAAGCAGCTAACACCCACAGTGACAATGTTTGCAATGCAGGCATATCTAGAGCGGAAGATAGAGGCTAACATGATGGAAAGGGTTGGTATGTTAATTAACTGATAGGGTTTAGCTAATTCATAGGTACAACCCAATGAGCACTAACTAAGCAGAAACCCCAAGATGTCTGGCTCTAAAATAGCTCTACAAACCTTTTATAAGATAAGCTTGTGATTACCCCTGTTTATGACTAGGACTCAGAACCTCAGGATCTGGAAGATAAGGATTCCAGCATCTCAGATTCCCCACCTAGCAAATCCAGAGTTCTCCTCTTAACCTGAAGATTCTCTAGATTGTAGAACTGATCCCCAGTGGAGTAAATCCCTCCAGATTCTGTTATCAGGGAGGGTTCTTTGCAAAGGAACAACCTTGATCATCTTTGTCTTTCTTTCCTTTCTAGCTAGGGACCTGCAAGCATCAGAAGTCTCACAAATGCCCACTCACAAAGAGATTTTATTGGAAAAGAAGATATTCTTCTAAAACCCTGCTTTATTTTCCACCTCTATGATACTGAATTTGCAACAGAAGGGAAATTAGCCCTACTTAATAAAATTGACAATTAGCTTTTTAACTTTAGGTACCAAATTGGTACGTGCAGCCACCTGATGTTCTCTACATCGTGATATAACTCAGCTATACTGCACTGCCATCTGAAGACACCTAAAATCAGGAGGTATTTTATCTAAGCCTTGATCTAGAACTGCACCAGCTGCAAAGGAAATGAGCTGAGGAATATCTGAATGGAACTTCTATCGATGCCGCTCTGAAGAATGCCTGAACACTCCCTCAGTTTTACAGCTTTGAAGGGGCAGAGCACATAAAACAATCTGCAAAAGCAAACTCATCCTATCAGTAAACCTACAGTGAATATAAGCATTTCTGCAAACCACGATTCTCTGCTTTATCCTTTGACTTAAAGGAGAGAACTTTTGCTTTAATTACAACAGTGTTTTTTACTTCATCAAAAATAGCCCCCAGGTCCACGTTTCTTTTTCTGTTTTACTACAGAATAACCAAGGTGAGGTGGCAAACACTTTGGTTCTGAATTAAATCAACAACAAATTCACATTAATTTACAAAGTGACATTGCTCTGGTTTACCTCAATTAACTTTGCAACCATGCTCTCCCCGTCTGCACCAGGATTTGCTGGTTTGTAGAACTCCAAATCAAAATAAAGTTTGCAAGGATCTTTTTCAGGAATCACTTCATAGCAATGCATAAGGCTTGTTTTATAATCTTTCCTAAGGAAAACCAAAACCCAATCACAACCTCTTATGAGAAACATTATACATACTTATCAGTTGCCTACAAGGACCCCGCAAGTCCTAAATATTCTTTTATTTTTCAATCAACCACCAATATTAAAAAAAAAATTAGCAGCCCTATAATGCTTTGAAAAACATGTAACTAACTTCAGCATCAAATATCAAAAAGATATTGGGCTGGCCTAGAATTTAGTTCTGTAAAGTATTCTCCTCCCCACCCTGCCAAGTATTACGATTCATACTATCAATAGAAATGCTGTTGAGAGTTTAAGGAATGAGGGAAACTA
>VZTU01006785.1:282-36573 GCA_013400835.1 Zapornia atra
GTTCTGTCCTCCCGGACCATTTGGTTTGCACTATAGGAACATCTGAGAGAAAAAAAAAAAAGAGTAATTCTATATGGATCCTTTTCTTGTTCGAAGGAAATCTTATAGCTGGAATTGGAGAATTTCTTGCCCAGCAAAGGAAGACTTGGAGAGTTTATTTATTTGAAAGAATTTTCCTGTGGTGGGCAGCACACTGAAGAAGCCACATATTTTGCCTCGTATCTGGGAGTCTGAATCACAGAATGACAAGGTTGGAAAATACCTTTAAGATCATCAAGTCCAACTGTTCCTGTCCTAGGATAAATCATATCCCAAAGTACCTGATCTACCCTTATTTAAACAGGGAAGGTGACTCAACCACCTCCCTGGGCAGCTTGTTCCAGGCCCTGATGACTCTTTCAGTGAAAATTTTTTTTCCTAACATCTGATCTTAACCTGCCCTGGCACAGGTTTCTGAGAAGAAATGCAGACAGGGAATAGCTCAGTAACTTTTGAATCAAGCAATTAAAGGTATGTAAAATCACAAGAACAAGGCAGATGATCAGAAATATACCTACCAGGCTCTAGACTCTTTTCAGAACAGAATACACTTGATTATTTTAACAGTCACAGGCTAAAATCTTACCAAAGGTAAGGTTAATATCTTACTAAAACACAAAGGGCACTGCCTCTGATAAATATTCTCTGATGAGCTATGAGCAGGGAAGTTTACACCTGCATATGAGCACAAATAAGATTAGAATAATGTCCAAAATGTGCTCATATTTAGAAAACAAAAGAAAGGAAAAGGAGAAAGGAGAAGAAAACTCTTCTTCCTTTGGTAATGTTCGAACTTAAGTTTTTATCTTTCATTCTCTGTAACTTGAGAAAACAAGTTATGTTTGGATACCTAATATTTTGGCCATGATTTTAATATTAATGCAATCATTGATAAACCTTTCTGGACAGAGGAGTTCATATAGTCACATGGTGGCTCTAAGAGGTCTTGTTTTCACTTATGATTGTCCTTAACCATAAAAAGATATCTTTTTTTAAACAATGCACTGAAATTCAAGCTTCTGGTGGAAGATGGTTCACTTATTCATTAAAAGTTGAAGTGCTTTCACTGGAGCCCAAAGAAAAGAATTCAATTGTAAGAGTAAAGGTCTCCTTTCTCTGGTCATCCCCACTAAAATAAAAACCAGAAAGCCTGCTGTAACTGTAAAATAATAAAGGTGAATTTAAAGAAATATATTGTAATCATTATTCAATATCTGGCATTATAGCTTTGCCATTTTCATTGTATTTTACAGTTATTATCGCTTTTCAGTGGTGACATGAATTTTAAAAAGTGTGTGTTGATTAAGGCTCACTTCCAAAGAAACATTTATTTTGAAAAAGCTTCTCCTTGGAATGTATTTTTTTTTTTACTAAAAAGGTTACCCTTAATGGACAATTCTGCTATGAACACTATAGAATTACCACAGGGGGAAAAATAGTCTGCTCTTTTTGTGCTTGTCGGAGCTTGCTCTTCTGAGAAGCATCAAGACTTGGTGGGGATCATATTATACAGGTAATGAATTCTTTCAGATGAAAAAGCCAAAAAGACCAAAAAAAAAAAAAAAGAGACCATCTGATAGTGCCACAGATGTGAGAGGAAAAAGAAGTACCTCCTATAAATGACTTCATGGAGTAACCATATGTTCCTGCCCTCTAGTCATGTCTCATATTAAGTCTCACACTGAAAAAGAAGCCTTGGTATATACACTTTGTGCAGCCTACAGTCTGCTCTGTCACAGAGATAGCAGCGACTTCTCTCTAAATCTTGTTGGCTGGAAGTCAGAACTGTCAGATTCTATTACTGAAGATGCTCAGATAACCCTAACCTCTCCCAGATCCAGGGTAAAACATATGAAATGCCAACAATGGAATTAATGTGAGCATTTACTTCCCCCTGGGGCAGGGGAAGGTGTAGAAACAGGCATCCCTTTATTTTAAAAACACCAAACAATACAGAAAAACAAAAGCTATTACACAAAAATATTATTGATACCAAGTTCTACAGATTTGGGCAGATGTGCACAAAAACACCTTGAAGGTACAATAACATATAAAAATCATTATCAGATTCCTGAACTATTAAGAAGTCATGAAAATCTACCTGATATGATTCTTCCTTCTGCTCCCAGGGCCTTGACCATCACTAACCATTCAATTCATAAAAGCAGTGCTTTTGTAGTCCTAGTATATGAGGCCAAGTGCAAAGTCCACCACGTGGGTCAGCACAGTCCCAGGCACAACTAGAGGCTGAGCAGACAATGGATTGAAACCAGCCCAGGGGATGAAATCTTGGACATGTTGGTGGACAAGTAGCTCAGAATGAGCAGGCAACATGTGTTTGCAGACCAGAAAGGCAGCCATATCCTGCATCAAAAAAAGGTGTGATGAGAAGGTCAATGGAGGTGATTCTCACCCTCTACTCAGCTCTCAGGAGATCCCACCTGGAGTACTCCATCCAGGTCTGGGGTCCCCAGCATAAGAAGGACAGGGACCTATTGGATCAAGTGCAGAGGAGGACCACAAAGGTGATCAGAGGGCTGGAGCACCTCCTCTGTGAAGACAGCCTGAGAGAGTTGGGTTTGTTCAGCCTGGAAAAGCACATTATAGTGGGGACACATTACAATGGCCTTCCAGTAACTGAAGGGTTGGAGAAGCATTCTTTATCAAGGAGTAAAGTATAGGACAAGAAGTAATGGCTTTAAGCAGAAGAATGGTAGATTCAGATTAGGTACTAGGAAGAGATTCTTTACTGTGAGGATGGTGAGGCACTGAACAGGTTTCCCAGAGAAGCTGTGGCTGCCCCCTCTCTGTCAGTGTTCAAGGTCAGGTTGGATGGGGCTTTGGGCAGCCTGGTCTAGCGAGAGTGTCCCTGTCCATGGCAGGGGGATTGGAACTTGATGATCTTTGAAGTCCCTTCCAACTCAAACCATGCCACGATTCTATGATTTTGGTGACCTATATCGACACATCTGGGTGCACACTAAGGAAAACTATGTATTTCAGTGAGAAGAGTTTAACCCAAAAGTGCATAAAAATACAGTTTTTCCCACTGAGAATCAGCTGTCACATTATCATAGACATTGCAGTAACTTTGTGAAGCTGTATTACATGAAGAATATAAGCATGTTCCTTTGCAAATTCAAATAATGGAAAGTAGGTCAAATAGACATTTTCAGTAACACGCCAGTCAAAGTCCATGACTCATGCTACACTGAAGAAAAATTACCATTCTCTAACTAATTCTCACTGGTCCATTTCTCAATAAAATATTTATTTCAAACATTCTTTTCTTTTTTAATTTTCTTTTTCCTTGCTCTTTCAGCTTGAGACATTAGCACCTATAACTCCTCCTTGAGATCCATTTTTCCTGATTTTCCCAAGCACTAACCAAATTCCTTACTCCTACAACATCAACAGGAAATCCCACTACCTCATGCCAAGTTTTTTAGCTATATAGTAGTTTCCATAACAGATCTCCACAATGGCAGTTTTTCAAAGCCAGACAGAGTTTAAACTAAGCCAACCCCAGCTTGGACTTTCTTTTCCATGAAGAAAAATTAAAAACTAGAGTAAAAAAGATGAAAGAAAACCATCTAAGTTTGTTGAGAAATATCAATAAGAATACAGCATCTATGACCAGACTCAACCATAAAAATGGCAATGTAAGCAAAGCTGTATCTGTAATATCAGTACAAAATTTAAAAAATAATTAAGACACATCAATGCTGTTAAAACCACATGGAGTGGAGAGTGGATTGCATCAGCTCTGTGTGTTTTGATGATGGAAGTTGTGAGGTATATCTTCTATTGTTATTATTATTATTGTCATGTTTGCTTGATTACATGCTTTTTCAAACAGGTATTTTATGACATTTAGGTATGATTTTAAACAAGGGAAAGATCAAGTCAAAGTCACAAGTATTCACGTACATCAAGTCTCTTCACCATGAAGGTTAAAGGACTTATTTTGTATAGGTGTAGTCTGATTCTTTGGTACAGGCTACACAAGGAGTTGCTGAAATGGCAACAACCTGGTATTCTATGCTATATCCTGTGGCAGTTGATTCTCAAAGTGAAACTGTAAAATGAAAATATTTCTCAAGATGGTATAGGAACTGTAAAAGGTTTGAAGAACCATTTGGTATTGCAATGTCATCCAGATTTAGAGAACCAATAAATGCCACTTCCCACAAGACCTATAAGTTAAGATCTAGCAACCAGCTGCAGAGCAAGTTTACACTGGTATAACAGCAACTCCATAGGCTGTGTGTAAATTCTCATTTTTGTAAAAATGGGTAGTAATTCAAATATAATCTCACTAAGTTCATCAGCTCTTTTTCTGGTCTTTTCTCACTTTTAATCAGTAAATCTTACCGTGAATCTACTTGCTACAGGTTTTGTTGGTAACATTATGGAAGGAAGCATTTGAATAGACTTAGCTCATAAACTGACATTTTAAAGAGCTGTATGCCTATTTGTGTCAAGTAGAATGTGCTTTTACTTTGGTCTGAAGGACAATTCTACATCTACCCACTTTCTACTGGCTGTAAATCATAAGGTCCACTGATTGCATACAGTAAATGTAAACAAGCTGATGATCCAAAAGCAATTAGGAGGAAAGATACAAGGACTGTTAAATCAATATTGCCTGAATTTACAAGTCAACGATATTATCCTTATTCATCAGACAAGCATTATTGGTGGTTCTCGTCTTATGTTAAGTAGCAAAGAAAATTTGTATTACTATTTGTACCCTATGTTTTATATACAATTTTGATTTAATGCTTAATGCTTTTATGAAGTCGGACTATCAAGGACCTCATTGTATGCTGACATTGGTTTACATCTAGGAAGCAGAAATGATCACCTTCAACTGAAATGTTAATGTATTTTCCACACTAGCATTCAGGTCTTAGAATAAATCCAGTAATAGTAATAGCATGTAATTTCAATGTCATTATATGATCTGAACCAGTATCATGTCAAATGACTGAAAGAGATCCTGGAAGGTTATGTTTTGTCCCTCCAATCAATTTTAGTATGTCTTTGAATATTTTCAAGTGTTGACAGAAGACTTAAGTTAAGAAAGTACTGTGAATGACAGTTGGTGGTCTCTACCCATTACATTCACAAGTGTTACACCAATTGCTTGAGGATCATTCAGGTATTACTAAATGAAAGCTGTGCCCCAGGGCTATGTTTGATGTCAGTGCTTTGATCAGTGGTAGAACAGAAAATAGAGCATTTCTCTGAACAGATGTGTTTTCAAATAGTCCTTTAAGTATGAGATGCCTATAACTTTGTACTGGGTCTTTTTACATATACTGTTCGCCTCAATATTATAGGTGGGACCTTTAAGAAGAGTTCTTTTTGTCCTTCAGCTGGTTCAGTTTGTTTTTTTAATGGCCAAGGAAATCATTCAGATATTCCGGTGGCACAGTGTACACTATTTTTAAAAAATATATTATTCTTATTTCTACTTCAAATAGCTTAAAAAAAATTAGACTAAGTTCTTGATAAGGCTACAATGCATTTTAGTCTTAACTGCTCTAACCACACAGTCCAGCAGTTAACTTCTATATCAATTGAATCATTTATTGGTATTATATTCGTAACAGGAAATTTGATGTATACACAAAAAATGCATATTCCTGTTCCTGTGCTATCATTCAACCAGATTAATTTTGTCTTGAATATGGGCAGAACATCATCATCTACATAAATAAACAAAGCCAAGATGAACAGTTTATTTATTTAAAAATTTACTGTAATTGCTGAGTTGCTCAGGCAACACTCAGAGAAGATGTAATTTTCAAGATCCTCTGCCCATACTATGTAATAAAAAATATAATACATATATATTTAAAAACAAAGTGGTTCTGACTTTTTCAAAATACATTTCAAATTACTTCTTTGGACTCTGTTTTTGTAAGTGTGCCACTTTAAACATAGCTGGAATTTCCTGAAAACTTATGAAACTTTTTTAGATGTTCCTATAACATTAGGTGGGATGAGGAAGAAAACATTCTGAGTTTATACACCTCCATCTAATACTTTCCTCATGCACTGTACTATATACATATATAAATATGTATATATATTTATATATATACTGGGGAACATTCACAAAATATCCTATACTTACAGTACAAAAAAGATGACAGAAACTGGATACAATGGAAATTATTAAAGAAAGACCATTATTTAACAACCTGTGTGTCATGTTTTGGGTGTGCTAAAGATGCAGCTGGGAAGTCACAGACGCTGGCAGCATGATGTGTGCAGGCTCCAAAACTTAGAGGTACAATAAAATATTAGCAGAGAAGACAGTGTGCATTTGTTTTTCTTCCTTCTCCACTTTGTGTCTACCATACAACCATGGGAATAGTAATGTAGCTGAACTTGACCAAAACTTTGTCTTTTCATGCAGTTTTGACATTCGTAGACTTAAGAGTTTAATTTCACCAGATTTCCACCATTAAAATCTTCAGGCTTTTTTTCCCTCTTCAATGCCTCAACTTATCATATGTCTGCCATATGGAATCTAATGTTTTAATAATATTTTATAATTGTTTTTGTGAAGCTTAAATGCACAGATACTTCCCAGAAGAAGGATAATTCTAATGTAAAAGCCTTATATGCATCCATGCCTCTGTGTAGAAATAACGTGTCTGAAAATATATGAAACCTAAACTAGAGTCTTAATGAGGGTAACACAGAAACAAAGAAAAAGAGAATTGCCACCTCTCTGTGTTGCTATAACATATATGTACGTCCAGGTTCTCACCAGCAAGCAGCTAAGCCCCACACAGCCACTCACTCCCTCCCCTCTGTCAGGATGGGGAAGAGAATGAGAAGAGTAAAAGAAAACTAGCAGGTTGAGGTAAAGACAGTTTAATAGGGAAAGCAAAAGCTGCACATAAAAGCAAAGCAAGACTAAGGAATTCATTCCCCATTTCCCACTGGCATCCCCAGGACAGCAGGGCTCCATCACATGTAACGGTTCCTTGGGAAGACAAACACCATCACTCTGAACGTGCCCCCTGCCCTCTTTTCCCCCAGCTTTATAAACTGAGCATGACATCATATGGCATGGGATATCCCTTTGGCGAATTGAAGTCAGCTGTCCTGGCTGTGTCCCCTCCCAACTCCTTGTGCACCCCCAGCCTACTCACTGGTGGAGTGGTGTGAGCAGCAGCCAAAGCCCTTGGCTCTTTACAAGCACTGCTCAGCAGTAATGAAAACATCCCCAAGCTACCAACACTGTTTTCAGCACAAATCCAAAACATAACCACATACCAGCCACTGTGAAGAAACTTAATGCTATCCCAGGAAAAAACAGCACAATGTGGAATTGTAAACCTATTTTGATCATGAGAAGGCATATAATTGATTTAATGGGTTCTTTGTAATACAGGACTGTACACCAGGATTTAGAACTGTTTTTCAGAATTTAGAGTCTTAATGGTAAACAATCTCAAAATATATTTTAGATTAAAAATAAAATTTTTAGTCTCTGATGTTCTTGATATTTTCTGTGATTTTATTGTACATTAAGTAGCATTTTATCAGTAGCTGAAAATAGGTTAGGATAAAATATTCTTAACTACAGTGGAATAATATAGGAGGAAATGTCATCAGCATCAAAATAATTTCTGTACAAAGTTAAAGATCCTGACAGACTGAGAAATTGTTGCCATTAACATGGTCAGAGCATCTGCATACAAATCCAAATCTAGTCTAATGTCAGTAGGTGTTAAGTTCTTACTCATAGAAAATTCATTGCATTGCCTCCTGAATTTTAATGGGAAGTAATTGAAATAGTTTATCATTTACAATGTTGTATTTTCTAGCTTCTCCTTTTTGCATAGATTTTATTCTGTAGGTATGAAAAAAATAAAATCCATGCACATATATGATAACTTTACAAAGGACAGTTATCCTGAGAACATGTATTGAGAACCAATTCAGAGTACTCTCCAATGAGGGGAGAAGAGACCACAGTGCCTCTATGAAGGTCCAGAGGAATCATGAAATAACAGGCTATTTTAGGCCCTGGGATATGCTAACATAATGACACAATATTATCATCAAGATCATTAATGTTCTTTTCTACAGAACTGTACATGCAAAAGGATAACATGTCTACAATTTAACCATTGACAAGAACCTAAAGGACATAATTTTATTTTTAAATAACCACACATCCTAAACTCCATTCAACTCATCCACTCATGGCTGTCTATACTAAATGCCACTAACATGGCTGCATGGAATTCTTTTAACAGTCCTTGAAAACCTGGTGATGCTCAAGTCACAGAATCACAGAATCACAGAATCGTAGGGGTTGGAAGGGGCCTCTAGAGATCATCAGGTCCAACCCCCTTGCCAAAGCAGCTCCCTATCTCATATTACATAGATAGGCATCCAGACGAGTCTTGAATATCTCCAGAGGAGACTCCACCACCTCCCTGGGCAGCCTGTCCCAGGGCTCTGTCACCCTCACTGGGAAAAAGTTCTTCCCCATGTTGGTGCGGAACTTCCTGTGCTCCAATTTACAGCCATTGCCCCTTGTCCTATCCCCACAGACCACTGAAAAGGGGCTGACCAATTCCCCCTGCATCTCAGAGGGATTATGACCCCTAAAGTCCCCCCTTAGTCTTCTTTTCTCTAGACTGAACAGTCCCAGCTCAGTCAGCCTTTCCTCATATGGAAGATGTTCCATCCCCTTAATCATCTTCGTAGCCCTTCTCTGGACTCTTTCAAAGAGGTCCCTGTCTTTTTTATACCAGGGAGCCCAGAACTGGACACAGTACTCCAGGTGGAGCCTGACCAACGCAGAGTAGAGGGGGAGGATCACCTCCTTCGACCTGCTGGACACACTCTTCCTGATGCATCCCAGGATCCCATTGGCCCTCTTAGCCACCACTGCACACTGCTGGCTCATAGCCAACCTGTCATCAACCAGGACCCCCAGGTCCTTCTCTGCAGAGCTCTTCTCCAGCAGGTCATCCTCCAGCCTGTACTGTACAACTCATTTGTTTATGAGCACAAGAGATGTTCAGAAAACAGTCAGGATGAAAATTTCAGGAATGGTCACCTTGCAAGGTGCTCAACCTTCTGTCCATTGACTGGTCTGTCAGGAAAACAAAACCAACCTGACTTTACACATTGAGGCTGGTGGTATTGCCCTTAACACTTTCAGGATTTTCCACTACTAAAAGAATGAAAGTATGGTGTTGGAATACCAACAATAACTACCCTTAATGTAGTACAGAAGGTTTTTTCAGATAGGGGAAGTAAGAATGATCAGAGGTAAAGGAAAAAATACTAACATAAGGAAACAGTGCAATTTGTTTAGCACAATAGTTGATGGGGACAGGTGGAAAAAAGGTGTAACAAAATCCAGCATCTGGAACCAGAATCTGACAACATTCAAATTAGCAATATGAAAAAAGAAATGTGTGAGTGCAATTTCACAGAATCACAGAACATTAGGAAATAAGGGACCACAAAAGATCATCTAGTCCAACGCCCCTGCCGGAGCAGGATCACCCAGACTAAATCACACAGGAACACATCCAGATGGGTTTTGGATGTCTCCAGAGAAGGAGACTCCAAAACCTCTGTGGGCAGCCTGTCACAGTGCTACATCACCCTCAGAGTGAAAAAGTTTCTCCATATATTCACATGGAACTTTCTGTGCTCCAGCTTACGATTTACCAGTAAAACAGTTTATCAAAGGTAAATATATTTTCCCCTCAAAATTTTAAAATCAAGATCAGAATAATGCTCATACATGAAACATTTTTATCAGAATATGCAACTATTAATGTTCTCAGACATGCACACACAAATGCCTAGAAACAAACATAAAATGAAGAATGGAAAAGAAGCAAATTCATATTTATTTTAGAAGTGTAGAAGTGTAGCACACACCTGGTGTGCAGTATTACTGTTGCTGCTGCTAGATATAGTACTTCCAGTGCTGGGTTAAGTGCAAATTTCTAAAACCATTATTTTGAGAAAGAAACACAAAATAAACCAAACATGCTTGGGCATGATCTCATCTCAGAGCTTAGAACTAGTTCAGAGCCTGTTTTGGTAGAGTTACCAAGTTATACAACATACCTCGGCTGTACTCCACTGCAGCAGAATGACTAACATCCAGTGAATAGGGAAAAGGAAACAGGAGCTCATGATGAAAGTGTTATTGAGATGAAATAATCTGACGTACAGCATGCAGAATCTTCTGCTTTTCTGAATTAAATTCTTGCTTTGAATCCAACAGTGCTGTTGAAACTGTTCTAATACTTTTTAAAAATAAGTTCCTGTGAGCTTGTCATCATAATTAGATTGATGGGAAACAAAATGGAAAAATGTCCTTTGGAATATATAAGTATTTATTTACTGCCCTAATTTAGTCCTAGCAATATCTGTTGGACCAGGCTATAGGTTAGTCATCTTCTTTGTTATACATTGCTACCCTCAAAAGTTACTGGGAAAATAGAAAAAAACTAGAGAAATTACAAAGGAAATGAGACTTACACAAAGGCTGGAGGCTAAATCCTGTGATGAGAGACTGAGGAAGTATTTATATAATTTAGAATGTGAATACTAATGGTATACTATGGGTTTTCAACAGTCAACAGATGCCTTCACAATTACAGTTTCCATGACAAAAGTCTCAGTCACAGTCTCAAGAAACGGCAGATGAAGGCTATCTTGAGGCTAGGAAAAGTTTAGACAGAAGTTAGGGAAAAAGTTATTAACAGTGTAAGCAATTGAATATTGATGTAGTCTATAGTAAAAAGGGGGATTGTGGCCCTTTTACTACACACATCTGAGAACAGCTCAGATTAGAAATTGCAGGAACAATTAATGAAATGATCTTCAAAAATACAGATGCTCAACTAAGTCAAACCCCTTGCTTTTGACCTGGAAGTGTTATTTCTTTGCATCTAAAATACGTATTCCCCAAAATACCTCTTAAGTATAAGAAATGTAATACCCAATAATATAAAATTAAAGTACTTGATGTTTAATAGATTAAATAACTGTACTTTAGTTAAGATGCAGAATCATGTTTCAAGAGCAGTACATAAATAAGGAATGGCATAGATAGGAGTATCTGAGATTTTTATCAGTTGATAAAAGAAAGAACAAAGTGCTTTAATTAAAGACGGACATCAACTGCTAGAAGAGAAAAAAAATTGCTACTAAAGGTAAATTACTTTTACTCTACCAAAAAGATAAAAATTGACAAGCTGGTAAATCCAATCATAAAACACAATTATATTAGGATTTATCTTGCACTTTTCAACTAGAACTACAAAACCATAACCCCATTAAAATGACTATGGATTGAATGGACCTCAAGACTGAATCATTGATCCCCTGAGATGTTGATGTATCCTTCGTATCAGCTCTAAGATCCTTTAGCTCATGCTGAACAAAGCTTATATTTCCATTTACATTTCCTTTACCCTCACCCTGTATCCAAAAGCTTTCAAACTCCAGAGCCATCATTTTGTATCAGTTGAAAGTGTTCATTTTTCAGAAAAAGAGAGAAAAATATTTAACTACTTCACTTACCTTAAAAATAAATTTCAAAGGTTTGGTGGGTGATTCAGGTACCTAATAATTAGTGGTCAGTAACCTAGCAGAGACAATATATCAGATGGTTAAAATTATATTAATAGTTCTTTCATTTAGTCAATCAAAAAACTTTCAGAGTTGTTAATATTCATAGTAATTATCACAGACCCACCCTAATTTATAGATTTGCTTTTCATATCAGGCATTATTAATGACAGCTAATCACATTTTACTGTGGGGCATAGTTCAGTAATATAGCAACTTAGAGGTTTCCCTATTCTCATACAGCTTAAGTCAAGCGAATGCTCATATGCAGACATCACCAGAGATACTTTCTCAAACCAGGGTGATTTCTTTAATGATTTTCTTCAATGTGAGATTATACCAATAATCAAATAAGGCCTCTTAGAAACAATCAAACAAAAAACCCCAAACCTAACAAACCAGAATTTCTGGGTTAAGAAAAAATTGTACATATTTCCAGAAACAGAAAGGATATATTTTGACTCTGTTGTCTTTTACAAAGACATAAGGAGAAAAATAATTCCAACTAGTGATCGTAGATATCAATACTCAACATTTAGAGTTTAAAAAACCAACTAAAACCCCCAAAAACCTGACTAACAGAACCTTTCAGTATTTCCTCAGCTCCAAAGATGTCTGTTAAGGAGGCAGGACTAGTTACTGGTTCTTGTGACTCTTTCCTTCTGTAAATAAAAATGTGGTCTTATTCTTTGAGGGCTGTTAATAACTTTTTTGGTTTTTTTCTGAATATTAGAAAGGAAAACAAATTAACTGTCCTTCAGACATTTCCATTGCTATAACCCAAAATTTCAGGGCAGCTATTTCCTTCTACAGACCACTGTGTATGCTTTTGCTGCATACCTTGCAAGATTTGAAAATCTGTTAGTTTTCAATTCACATAAGAATTGATCTTAAGCATTTATAGGCCTACTTTATTTATTAATCGGGTACCAGAGGGTCAGTTATATGTAACTGCTACCAAAGCATTTAGTTTTTATGAGAGTTTTTATGTAACAATTCTTGTCTACATATGCTATGCCACATCTAGGCATCTATTTGGAACCATAAACCTGGTTTCCTATCCTCTAGCATCCATAGAAATTATCTTATTCCACATTATGAAAAAATACATCCATTTTCATAAAATTAATGTAAGCAGTGGAGAATAAATATTCATTATGCTCTCCAGTAATGACCAAAAATAATAATATTCTGCTAAAAGCTTGACATCTACCCTGAAAAAAAGAATTTTATTAACATATGGAAATGACCTCTAGCTTTAAATGGCTTTCTTCCAACTTAATATTGAAATGTGTGACCTAAACTCCTTCTGCATAATACCTAATTAAACCTGCTGTATTATTAATATGTTACAGATATGAAGGAGAAGTCTTATGTGGCCTACTTCTGAAGAAGCTTCTGTAATAAAAATGTTACACTTATATTTTAAAAGTCTGTATCGTTTATAACTCAAAATAACATAAGGTATTTGAATGCATTTCCAATAATATTTGAGAGTTGCATAAAATGTCTTTTATATGTCATTGAGTTTGCTCTACAAAAAACAGTTGGTAAAAGAGGAACAGCTCCATAATTGCAAGCAGTACCTCACTATCAGCAACAGAGAAACAAGTGAATATAAGCAGATAAATTTATCGTGTCTTTAACTGGTGTTTTCTATGTCAAATACTCAAAAGCTTGCATCTTTACTTGTCAAGAAATAATTTCTACAGATCTCACACTCTTTTGTATTTTCATTTTTTAATTTTTCCTCGTTTAATACATCTTCTTCAAACGCTATTTCTGTGCTAGATGATTCCAGACTCACCCTAAGACAGGCAAAACATAAATTTTCAAGCACAGAAAAATTCTCATCTCCTTTCCTCTAGTTGGTGCTGCTTTTTCTGAGCTGCCTGTGGAACATGGTTGAACAGCAACCCTTTTTCAATGTTTGGGTTTTTTTTTTTCAATTTTAAAAAAAAAATATTTCCATTCATAACCTAAATGATCATTTAGGTTATGAAAGGAAATATAAATGATTGATATCTGACAAAGAAGAAATGTTTTTCTCTTGAAATCATTGATCACCTCCTTTTAATGAGCCAACAGATAGTGACCTCATCGCACTTGTAGTATGTAATGGTTAGCAATGGCTTTACAAGTAGGCTAGAAGAGCCCAAACAACTGAGTCTTAATTGTAACTCTGAGGCCACTGCACTGTATCTCTTTGGACAAGACACTGTGCCACAAATAGACTACTAATGAGCGTGCAGATAACCATACTGAGATTCGTATTTCTAAAGGATATTAAGCAGATTCATTCTTCAAAGTGAAATCAGACTGGTCATTAACAGATTTACTACTGAAAGAAAAGGTGCTATAACGTCTTTCTTACCTTAACCCATACGAAGAAGACAAGCATTATAAATGCTTATCAAATCAAATAAGACATTTCAGAAAAGATAAAGGTCAAAAGGCATTTTACTATTCAAGGCCCCAACAAATGTTTCTTAGACTAAAACATGACTTCAAGAGTTATTTATGATAATTCTTAATTTCTTCCTAATATCTAATATAGATCTTCCTTCCTTCCTTCAGTTTAAAGCCATTAACCCTTTTCTTACCACTCCATATACTTGAAAACGGTTCCTTCTCCAGCTTTCTTGCAGCCCCCCTTTAGGTACTGGAAGACTGCTCTAAGTCCACTGAAATGAATGATGAAGTTCAGCAGACATTAGAAGACATCAGAGACCTGTAATTGCAGATCTGATATTGAGAATAATGTGATAAATTACAAAAAAGGAATATTCATTTAAAAATTCACAGAGAATATAATATGTGAAAGATTTGTAGAAATGCAAAGTCTTAAATAAAAATTGAAGGATGGCTTTGGAAGTAACTTCAAAATCATTAACAGCCTGCATTTTGTCCATAAATTTACAACATTATATTCTTCTTATCAGCATTTCTTTTTTTCCATTCTAAAAGAAGCTTTTAGAGTGACAGCTTGTTGGGTTGCTCATTTGTGTGGAAGCGTTGATGGAGTCAGGTTAGCAAAGTGCTGGAACTCCAATGTTTTTTCAGAGCTCACCATTCCCTAAATGTAACAAATTGTAGGCCGACTGAATCAATAAAAACAGTTTTCAACTTTAACAACAACATAATATTTTCTGAAAATGTACCCTAGCGCATTACACAAAGCAATTTCCAAATAATTTAATGAAACTAGCAGACAGCTTGCTTTGTGGCATGCCATGCTGAGACAAAGTTGTAAAAGCTGTGATGTGACATTACTGTTTGTTAACGTTTTCCCATGAGCCTTCTTTCTGGTGTCATTTGAGAGTTAGTCATTTAGTGATATTGAATTTATTTGCACAGATGTTTTTTCATGTTTATTTTACCGCTGAGGCTATGTAAACATAAAATATGGCTGAGCAAAAGGCAATTCTAAATATCAATATGTTTGGCATATTACTGACAAGGTGCATATTGCTGACTCATTCAATTATAACAAAAATCACGTTTGGATCTCATATAGCATTTGAATTACTCTAATCAGCTAGTGTACAGAATCCATTAATTATCAAACATATATGCCATAATTCAATTGTTATCTTCAGAAGAAAAATTGTCATTTTGTTCCTTGTCTCAGAGAAAAGAAGTTCCTAAAGTATTAGAATGGTTTCAGGAAAGTGTATACTCACCATAAATTCTACTCAATCATCCATTAAACTTGCCTTTTCCATAAATTCCAAAGCAGTTTATTTTCTCCTCTGTACTGAAAAACCAAAAAAGGCATATCAATGCAAAATATGACTAAAATAAAGTGAAAAGTAAAAATGAATAAAATTTTCTGAGAAGAATTACCATGAATATAATTTTTTCTCTAAAGTGAATGTAACTGTAAATGTGATTTTAAAAAACTCCATAGAGATTGCTCTTATTTCTCATTCTGCTACATGCACTTGAAAGTAACATATGTGCATTTCTTCCTTATAGTGACTTATAATATTTAGAGCATACTACTCTAAAACAACTGTCATAGAAGGATTTTTTTGATAGGAGAGAGCAGCCTATCTCTGAATTAAAAAAAGATTACTTGGTATTTTTTGAGCCATATATGAAGAACAATGTGCAGAATGTGGGGAGCAGATGAAAGGGAAGATTTTCATGATCATAAAAGGTATTTGCACTTTATACATAACTTATAAAATTTCCCCTAAGTAAACAACAATACTTTTCTTGCTTCTGTAGTATTTATGAATCCATAAAAAGATATTTTTAGCTGGGTTTTTTTCTCTATATTGTGCTCATCTAAAATACAGCACAGCAATGGTTTTATAGCCTTAGAGGGAATCTCATTCCACTGTATCACAAACTAGAGTAGTTGAACAATGATAATTTTGCATATTGATTACACTTTATTTTTAGTATCTTCACTGTCCTTTACTGGACAACTCAGACATAAAGCTTTCAAAAGTATTGAGAGTTGAAGTAGTTTACAAAACCATTTTGCAGCAAAGTAACATAACATGTACACAAAAAGACATGGTCTTGCTTCTCCCCTCTGAGTGTGTAAAGAACAAGGACAGCTGTGAATAGTGGAAGTGCTCAGTAGTTCCTTCTCTCAGGATAATATGTGATAAATTGTAGAGACCATGAAGATAACTCAAACACATACCGACTTATGCCTGTGGAGCTCTGACCTCAACTAGGGTCTAACAAACTCTGGAAAGGAACATGAGTTTTAGTAGCACTTGCTGTCATTAATTTCCAAAGGAGAGCTTCTTCTGAAAATCCATATGCAGTTTTGAGAAAGCGATTGTCATTCAGGCATCTAATTCAATGGACCTCACATATGCATGTAAATAAATATACTTAAAAATCAAATGTATAACTGTGGCCTAGTACTGTTGAACTGCACAGTTTTAAAACTAGAAGTATGATTCAGCATTATGAAAAAAGAAATTTCTGAGTGCTCTGCTACCACACATGCATTTGGGAAATTCATGGCAAATCCTTGAAAGATATTGATTGAAATATTCAGAAGGGAAAAAAAATCACAACTGTATTAAATAATTTGAAATTTAAACAAAAGTTTTGATGCTTTTGTAATATATCTAATTAAAAATATGAGCATCTACATTCTGGGGAGTGAACCTCAACTATATTTTTATTCTATCAAGTAAGCTTTCTCAATATAATTTAATAACATAATAGAATCTTAGTAGTTCTAGTATTATAATATTGATCCAAAATACTGCATTTAATAGAACTAAACGTGAAAAAAGAGGATTATCAATGTGTAGTACATCCAAGGGATGTACTCAGGATATCATAGAATCATAGAATCATAAGGGCTGGAAGGGACCTCAAGAGATCATCAGGTCCAACCCCCCTGCCAAAGCAGCTCCCTAGCTCATATTGCACAGATAGGCATCCAGACGGGTCTTGAATATCTACAGAGAAGGAGACTCCACCACCTCCCTGGGCAGCCTGTCCCAGTGCTCTGTTGCCCTCACTGTGAAAAAGTTCTTCCCCATGTTGCTGCAGAACTTCCTATGCTCTAACTTGCAGCCATTGCCCCTTGTCCTGTCTCCACAGACCACTGAAAAGGTGCTGTCCATTTCCCCCTGCATCCCATACTTAAGATATTTATAGACATTAATAAGGTCCCCCCTTAGTCAAAAGAAGACTGAACGGTCTTCTAAGTCTTCAGTCCAGGCTGAACAGTCCCAGCTCACCCAGCCTTTCCTCATATCATCACATATCATCCTCATATCATCACAGTCCTAGTCCTGATGACTGAAACTGCCTAGCAATGTCTGATTTAGCTTTGTCCCTGATCTGGGGCATGTTGGCCAATTTTCTCAAGACTCTCTTTCCTCACTTTTTCAGGCTTTCCACACTTTTTCAGTTCTTACTGTAAGCATAGGACCCTGAAGGGAACTAGTCGTCCCTCCCCACAGATCTTGAAGATGAGCTGATGAAATGTGGTTTAGGACCAAATGGGTTCCAAAAAAGGGAAACTCAGAAACTGAAACCAATGATCTGCCACAAACAGGCCCCAAACTAGTAAGAAAGATGAAGCAGTTTGGAGAAATCTCTGCTACAGAGCCATCAGGATACTGATATTTCAGTCAAGTTCCGAGGTCTGAATCTGTTGGGGGACTTACTGAAGAGATTCACAATAAGCAAGGAACAGATAAGCACTGTGAAACTAAGAAGGTTACCTGAAAATTGGAGGGTCCCAGGCATCTTTGATAAGTAATGATATCCCTTTAGGAGCAACTGTAAGTGAACAAACAAAACAAGGAAAGAACATGCAAGATGATAGGGTTTTACCCCCTCAAACACAGTGAAGAAAGAGAGGGCAAAATATTTTCTGGTTCCTCAAGTCATCTCTGAAGCTGAACCTTCAGACTAAAGTTTCATGAAAATTGACAGGCTCCAGGTTGTTTTCTGCTTACATAGGTGGCATTTACACTTTACCTCATCTCTTGTGTCATATTTTATCTTGATACTACAGTAGAATCAAAATGCGATTCCAGCACATACCACTTGCACACTGTGATCTGTTTAAGTGACTCTTCTGGACCAGCAGGCACAGAAGGTTACAATAACTTTTAATGTTTCATAAATTTTCTCAAAATTTCTGTAGAAGGCTCGCTATTCACAAAACATTCACTTCCAGGAAATCAGAATTGGCCCTGACCTAAACAGGCTATTACACAGGATACCTAACAATTTTCGTAAAATGGCCTTTGCTTTTTCTACTCCAAAGTTATAGGATATGCTGTGAACTATTATGAAGCAATCTCTTTTATTGTCCTTGGCTAGTTTCAAAAGGCAAATGCTTCACTATCCTCCTCTGAAATACCTCTGTACATGAATTCTGTTTTCTGTTTTTTCACAATACTGTGACCTTGTCTGTTGAACAGTGTTATATATAGCTGGGCATTTTGGGTTTTGTATGTACCAATTCTCTTTATCTTATATTTATTGTAGATGATTTAGACAGCTTTGGTGTTTTTCCTGAAAAAAAAACAAACAAAAAAACCTTAAAACACTAGTTAGTATTCAACTATATTTTAAAAAACTATAAATATTTCTAAGTTTAGAAGCACCATCATTTTTATTTTAGTTATAAGGTTGACATGAAAATTGCAACAAAACTCCAATGACACTGTCTTTGGTGAGTCACACTAATGCATTGGGTTTCCACAACGACACATCAACTTAAATTTTTGCTTGGTTTTTGTTCTTAAGTATATTTAGCCTTTTTTAGTAAAAACATAGGCCCATTTATGCAGCATTTACTTCTTCACTTGCTAGAATCAATAGCACCTCCCATCCCAAGGTACTGGGATAGGATCTGAAAAAACATTTCAGTCTTACTAAATCAACTTTCAAGTAGCATTCAGTTATTACAAAGAGAGCCCTGGAGAATACTTCTCATGAGCAACTGCCATGAAGAGCTCAAAAACAGGGGCACAGCAGAGGGGCAGAGACCACATCCAGGAAACTCTTATGGGAGTGTTAATTGCAGAAGGCAGACAGACAACTAATTCATATCAATTTAGCAGTAAATATCTAATTGCTATTAGACATTTGAACATTGGCTCTGTAGAGTTCTTGGAGGTTGGGAGGGTGTTAAGGGGTTTTTGGAGGGTTTTTTGAGGAGTGTTGATTCTTTTAGAGGCTTATGTATTATTGTTTATGTAGTCTTTTGCAGTTTCTCTTCTGAAGTAGCTGAGAAGCAGGCTGATAAAATCCCAACTGCTTCATTTATATACATAAATAAATAAATATGTATTTTTATACATATATATACATATATATGTAATATACACATATATATGTATTTCTATACATATATATGTGTGTATAACATATGTATATATATACACACATATATAAATTCAGAAACAGCCTTTTATCGTTTTGGCTAGATATCGAAAGATAAAGAAACAGAATATTTCCTACCACATATAACTTATCCTTGTGATAAGTTCCATCCCGAAGGCAAAAAAAAAAAAAAAAAGATTTAGGTAAGATTTCCTGCAATGCAAGAGGGCTAATCAAAGCTGGCATCAAGGGAAAAGCACAACACGTAAAAAGTAGAATAATAACTCTTCCTGACTTTCTGAAGAATGTTTCTGCCTCAGGTATTTATTAAAAATGAGTAAAACACTGCCCCATGAAAAAAAAAATTCCCAGGAATCCCTTCTGAAAGAGTTATGCTACTTTGTAAATGGCTTTATGTTGGCCTGTTGAGGATGTGCAGAAGTTGCTGGTAGCTTATAAAGACCTGTTAATTATCACAAATAGAGCCATTATTGATATCTTGACTTCAAAACCAAATATGAGAAAAAACATGGCTCTACCTCAGTAGAAAAGTAGAAAACTTGGCTATTACCAAAGAATCAATATTAAATGTCATTTAAATATGCCTATCAGCAAATTACCTTTTTAATTATATTAGTAATGTTATCATGAGAGTACACTCGTAATACTACAACTAATAATTTGACCATCACCATTTTCTTAAAACTGAAAAGAATCAGTTTCTATTTTACATTATCATCATCAGGATTAAATATTTAGCACATTCAGGACACAGCCATGAATAGGACAACAGTATTAGGGATTAGTGGAAATAAAGGAGCACCGAGGTCCAAAAATTCTGTGATCTACATAACCAAAAGCAATGTGTAAAATACTGTTTTATTTCCAAGGAAAATAAGTCTTTACTCTTATAAATACTGTTTCATTCTGTATAACACTAAAAACATATTAAAAAAAAAAAAAGAAGCAGGGTTTCTTATCCCCAGCAAAGTCTGGACAGAGAATGGATGGAGAGCAGCCCTTGAGGAGAAAGCCTTGGGCCTGTTGGCTGATGAGAAGCTCAACATGAGCTGGCAAAGTGGGCTTGCAGCCCAGTAGCCAACCATATCCTGGGATGCATCAAAAGCAGCAGGACCAGCGGTTCCAGGGAGGTGATCCTCCCCTGTGCTCTCAGATGATCTCACCTGCAGTACTGCATCCAGCTCTGGGTTCCCAAAACAAGAACATGGACTTGTTGGACCAAGTGCAGAGGAAGGCCATGAAGATGATCAGAGGGCTGGAGCACCTCTTCTATGAAGACAGACTTAGAGAGTTGGGCTTGTTCAGCATGAAAAAGAGAAAGGCTCCACAGAAACCTTATAGTGGCCTTCCAATATCTGAAAGGAGCCTACAGGAAAGAAGGAGAAGGACTCTTTATCATGGCATGTAGTATAGGACTAGGAGCAATGACTTTAAGCAAAGGAGGGTAGATTCAGATTAGATCTTAAGAAGAAATTCTTTACCGTGAGGGTGGTGAGGCACTGCAACCAGGTTGCCCAGAGGAGCTGTGCTTGCCCCCTCCCTGGCAGCATTCAAGGCCAGGTTGGATGAAGCTTTGGACAGCCTGGTCTAGCGGAGGATGTCCCTGCCCATGGCAGGGGATTGGAACTAGATGATCTTCGAGGTCCCTTCCAACCCAAACCTTCCTATGATTCTGTGATTCCATTATTCTTCTGTTAAATACTTTGGCTTTCACCAAGTAAGGTGCTGACTTACCCCACAAACCTGCAAAGCTCTCATGCTTATTCTTACTGTTAGGCATAAAAATTTTCAACCTTTCATTAGACTATTCCAATGCTTAAAATGAAGATGTGCTCAGTTGATTTGCTGGATGACTCTGGACCCCCATTACTAAATTCTCAAGTGAAGACATATATGTCGTTTGCCTTGAATGAAGTGAAAATGAAACAATATTCCTTTGTCATTTGTTGGTGACAGAAAATTACATCACTCATATCCAGATCAAATCTTGCTTTTTCTATAACTGATAATTTGCTTCTATTGTGTGCACATCTCATTCTCTTTTCTACCACACATCTCTCACTTTAAGTACTTTATCATCCAATAAAGCATAATTCCTCTTATCTGTGAATTTTTATCTCTGTTGTCTTATATCTTTTTGAGCACACTTTCTTCCTTAATGTAACAATATTCTCTTTCCAGTTGAACTGCTCAGGTAGACAGCAACTTCTTTTTTGTACTAAATTCATTGAATTTGACATTGTAACTATTTATCTTCTCTCTTCAACTTGACATTTTTCACAGAGTATTGACTTTTGGATCTGCCAATGGCAAATTTAAGTATTTGCTTTTTCATTTCTTTAACTTTGAATGTAAAAAATCTAAACAAGTATATCTGTCATCATATAAAGACAACATATAATTCAGAGGAAGGTAGGGAAAGGTGAACCAGAGAGGGTACTACTTATGTCAGTGACAATGCATTAGGTGTGTTGATAAGCAGTATATAATTACATGTTTTCAAAAGAGTTTAAAAAAGAGCTAAGAGTTGGGATAAAACAATTTACTGATAAACTGTAAGCGTTTCTAAATTCCTATATAACAACTTCACATATAACTTCATCTATAGGAAACAACTCCTCATATTACAAGTCATCTCAAATATAGAATAGAAAACATTGCTCTGGGTTATAGAACAGGCAAACCTAGAGCACAGAGTGCAAGCAAGGGCTACCTGACTGCCTAACATGAAATTTTGGCTACAAAATCCACATGAACTAGAGTTTTCTTTTCTCAAAAAAGCTGAACATCCACAAACAAAGAAAAAGATTGGATTTTTTTTTGGTGTTTTTGCCTTACTGGAACAGAGCAGAGAGTATAAAGTAATATAACATGGTGACAGATTAAATGCATTGGTGACATGATTTCCACTTCATGTATAAGCACCGCAGGACAACATTGTAAAATTTCTCGTCTTTGCATGAGAATGCAAAAGTCTATTCTTTCTAATGTAGTGTAGAAAATGTCACAGTTTACTTAGAACTATACTAAATTACTTACTCTAAGATCTGAAATGGCACCTGGAAAGCTCTGGCTAGTACAAGATCTAGTTTATATTTATATCATACGTGGTTTGGAGAATAAATTTTTTAAAACAGTCCTTATGTCTATGATGCATAAATAGAAACATAAAAACAGATTAATGGACTATATTATATCCCACTGAGCAAGTGTGGTTGGCTATGGACTTAAAAAGACGAAGTATCTTAAGAAGCACCATTAGTACAGTATTACATTCATGTCTAGGACACTCATGGACAAAAATGCAAGCAAAAGATGTAAATAGTAAATCTTTGCTGTCTTGATGCAAAATGTTGGAGTGACAAAAACTATGTCAAAAGTAAGGAGGGAAATTGTCTTACACTTACTTTTGATCATGGTAAATAAAGTAAAACATACGTTCAGATATATAAAGCATATTTGCTAGGGCTATTATTACCCAGAGAGTAATAGTTCAGATTAAGGTTTATTGAATACGCTCATTAGGGTAACACTTAGAAACCTAGTTCCTAAATTATAAGAAAAAAAAGTTATCAATTGACACGTCCTTCCTAATTGTACAAATGAAGCATAGAAGTAGCAGTCTGGTTTTAGGACTCTGTTGCTCTCTGGTGCCTTAATCTACTCAAGAAATACATGGAAATAAGGTCATTATGTTCAAGACTGCAGATGATCCAAGATAGATCAAATAAGGTTGAGTGGTAGAAACTAAGTCAGATTTTGATTGTTTACATGAACAACATAGCAGATGGTAAAGGCGTTTTGTTGTACAGAAAGATGCAAAATAATTAGGTTTGGAGCAAGAAAACAAGCTATACACTATGTGGTAAATGGCCCAATAATTTAGCACACTGATCAGGAAAACAATTTGAAGGTTATTACAGAAAATCATTTTAACCAGCAACACAAAGCACAGCAGCAGTAAAAAGGCAAACAAAACATTGTTGTGAATGTGGAGATGGATAGACTAGAATAAAAGAAAACATAATGCTGTTAGTGCTCACTTCCAATTAGGCTATATAGGAAATACATATGCTGTACTGGCTACCTAAAAGAGAATAATCTTTTGAAGTCAAAAAAGGGTCAGCAAGTTGATATTAAATCTCAAAAATGTACACATCTAGAAAAATGTGGCTTCAATGTTAAGGCTATGAAAGAATTTATATGAAAGAATAAGATGCAAAATGACTTTTCTTCTAATCCTAAATTCCTAATTTCAGGTATAGAAGCTCTGAAAAAGGTAAATTTTTTTTAATAACCAGATTGTACAGGACATCCTTTTAACACCTTCATACTAGTTAGAGAATAACATTCCATTTACAGTCTTTGAAAACTATGATGTGTTCCAGCAGTTTCCTCAACTGTAGAAATCATTAAGCAACTTGACTGAGTTAAATTTCTCATCCTTACCTGAAGCATTGGAAGTTAGCAACAAGCTAGAGCTCAGTGCACGAAAATGTTGCTACAGTCACTTCATCAGCAGTTAATGACCACCATGCAAAATACATGGTATTTAAATAAATACAAAAACATGGATATACCCAGCCTTTTCCTCTTAAAATGTTTTAAGCTTCTTTTCCTGTGTTAAAATAACTGTCATTATCAAAGATATATACCAGTTAAACCAGCAGCAGTATCAAAATCGTCCTTTTCATTTGGCATTAATAAAGACAGTGAATAATTTCAGAGACTAAATGAAATTCAGTAAATCATTTTCAATAATTCCAAATGATAAATTTAGTAATAAAAATTAATAAAAAGTCAAATATAAAATCTTTAAATTCTTTAGAAAGATAATTTTTCTGTTCTGCTGTCATCGCTTTTTCTTTATTTCAAGACTGACTCCATGTGTTTTGGTCTCCTTGAAGACAGACTTCAGCTGCATTTAAAAAGTAAATTTTTGATTGCCAGCTGCATTCAAAGGTACGTGAAGTCCTTAGCATCAAGATCTATCACAGTTTATCAAAATAAGATTTTAAAAATTCTGTTAAAGCATTAACCCTTCAGAATCTGTTAACTTCCATGTTTAAAAGCCTCATATTCTTCTGTGTTGGTGAGCTGCTTGGTTTTTTTTTTAACAATGTATTTCTTGTTATGGCAGCAAAATTACTTACAATAAAAAGTTATTTATTAGCAGTGCCAAAACATCATATGAGACAGTAAATTCAGAGGTGATCAATTTAATTGTTTCCTAATAAATTCCTCATTAGAAGCTTATTGAAATTATTCTAGTCCTCATCATCCGCAATAGTGCTGTGTTACCTTTACTAACACACTCAGAGTTTAGTTCTGCATAAAGTAAACTTTCAGCACACAATGTGTGTTCTGTTGGTTAAGGGAAAGTGGTGTGGAAGCTCCTCTGTATCTTGCTTGGAGGAATGGTGGGCAACCATCATTCATTAAGAGCACAATTGTGGCATGTTCTTAATGAGACCAGTATCACGAAAGTTCAGTGACAATTGATGTTCCTCAGGGGTCACTACTGGGACAAGCATGCTTTTAACATCTTTGTCAGAGACATAAACAGAGGGATTGAGTGGTCCCTCAGCAAGTTTGACAATGATACCAAGCTCTGTGGTGTGGTCAATGCACTGGAGGGAAGGGATGCCATCCAGAGGGATCTTGACAAGCTTGAGGGGTGGAACTATGCAAGCTTCATGAAGTTCAACAAAACCAAGGGCAAGTTCCTGCACATGGTCCAGTGCAATCCCAAGAACAACTACAGGCTGAGCAGAAAATGGATTGAGAGCAGCCCTTGAAGAGAAGGACTTGGTGGTGTTGATGGATAAGAATCTCCACATGATCTAGTAATGTGAGGCTTGCAGCCCAGAAAGCTAGCAGTGTCCTGGTCTGCATTAAAAGCAGCATGACCAGCGGGTTGAGGGAGGTAATTCTCCCCCTCTGCTCTACTCTCATGAGACCTCACTTGGAGTACTGTGACCAGCTCTGGGTTATCCGGTAAAAGAAAGACTGCTTCATATTTTGGTGCTGCTAATAGACACCTGTCTACTGTGCACCCAAGGTCGCTAGAATAAATATATTCATGTGTTCTAGAGGAACAGCTAAAAATTCAGGTAAATACATGGTACAGATTAAGCACGTGTGTTCATGTTCTCTTCCATGGTAAATAAAATTAGTGTGCAAACAAAATAACTGTATTGATACAAAATATTTCATATTGAAGGTATTATGTCCTAGATAAAGCAATTTCTACTAGTACAGCAAGTAGATAATAAGAAAAATGGACAGGCAAAAGACATGCATACTTACTGGGGTAGGGGAAAACAAAACAACACTGTGAGAAGAGAGGCCTGAGACCATAAGATGGAGATGAGTTCATTCACATAAGTGAGAGCTGAATCTGTCCTAAGAAGTCTTTGATTGTACACCATGTTAGTCACTACACAGCATCCTCCTGCTCAAGTAGTATGTATGAGGGGAGATTGTGAAAACTTGTAACAAACCAATTAGAACAGGGAAACTGCAAGGTGGTTTTGTTGCTTCCCCACCAGATGTAACATCTAGAACAGGGACTTGTGCTGTCAGGGCTCTGTATAAGGGAACACAGAGTACTGCGGACATAGAGTCTTGGGGTGTCTAGCTCACTCCTGTACACCTTGTGGAACTTCACAGTGCAGTGTGAATGCCTGTATCAGCATCAGATGCCTTCGTACGCTTTGAATGTCATAGGTGCATGCTTAACTGATGCCTTAATCCATTCTGTAGGTACATGGAAATAAGAAACAAATTTGTAATAGTTGGTCCCAGCTTGCAAATGGAAAAAAAACCCCACAGGTGCATTCATCAGATGTTCCACATCCCATAAATAATTCAGTCTGCTGCAATAATAACCACCTTTCCAGGAAATTTATGGACTTGCTGCATTTACTTGCCACCTGATTAGATTAATAGCAAATCCCTGATCTGAGCTTCAAATTACTATTTTCAGATGATTAATGAAATTACAATATGCATAAATTATCTAATCACATGCAACTTTATTTGTCAGGAGAAAATTTCAATGAAAATCTCTCTGAGAAAGAGGTCATTTTACAATTTTAGCCTCAATAAACAATTCTTAAATGTATTTTTACACTCAGATCTCTGCCTAAGTGTGCAGTCAGTTCATAATAAAACAAATATCAAGGGTTTTTATTCAATCAGATATCCAAAAGTTATTAGCTCTTTCTGTTATCCCCTGGATTTAAGGGGTCAGTAAAAAAAGAATTACAGTGATATAAATTATTTATCTGGTTTAGACAATTCACATTTCTTTAAATGCTTTTTCCTCAATGGATCTTTTTTAATAGAAAGTATTTCAGAATCGCCATATTAAAGTAAACAATGAATTTAATTAAAAAACCAGCTAAACGTTTGCATTTTTCTTCTGGAATGTCAAGCTGGTAATTGTATACTTAATGTCTCTCAAGCATCCCTTTTGAATATTTATGACTGCATACATTTATTATGGCATCACAAATCTGTAGGAAAAAAAATTAGGGTGATTTTAAAATATGCTTGTTATGTTATAAACAAGTAATCCACCTTGTTCTCAAATATTTTAAAATATGATTATGATAATAATGATGATTAATAATAATACTTTGTAACTGTAGTGGCCAGAAGTAGAAAAAAAATGTTTATCCATTGCATATGACAGCATTTTCATGGTTTTCATTCAGTTTTTCAACTAAGTTATCTATTAAGAACAGTACCAACTGCACCACCTTAAGAGCCTTTTGGTATGATTTTAAAAAGAACATTCAAGCTGCACTTAACCAAACTGCTCTGCCAGTTTCTCAAGTTGTATATAGCCTTACCTGTACAAGAAAGCTGTATCCTACAGCATGTTTCATCTGATGTCTTAAACCTAGGAGAAGAAGCATCAAGTACTGGTGTAAAAGTGCAATTTTGAGAAAGATTATTCATACATTTCTTCATAAAATATCAGGCAACTGGTCTTGCAGAGCATCATAAAGCCAACAAAATTCCAGACAAATTTTGCCTAACACAGAAACATTTATTCATTTACCTTATAATGGAGCTCAGGTGCTTTTGAATGTGCTTTTGCTAAAAGTTGCACAGTTTGAATACTAATTAAGCTCCTCAGAGAAATATTTTCCAGTAATTACAAAGGTATTTCACAGAATATTTCTTGAATAACTCACTCTTTTTTGCTTTATGCATATGTCCTTAAAGATGCTGATTCTATAAAACTGAAAGCTGACTAGATTCCCTTGTCAAATTTGTGTTGTGACACACTTTCTTAATTAGATTTGTTGATTTATTGCTAATGAAGATAAAACGTCTTGCTGCAGACACAGTTACTGGTTTTTGCAATCACTTGAAACTGGCACACAAGTAATTTTATATAAGTTTCAAATCTGTCTTCTGATTCACTAGTTCTTCTACTTGGCTGTTAAACTAACTCTTACCGCATAATCAATAGGTAAGGTAAAATATTAATCTCTCTTTCTCTTTCCACAAAATTCTAAAGAATAATAAACAAAAGAAGTAAAAGAGAGAGCTACTCAAATAACTGAGTTTTTCTTACAAATTCTTGCTGTATTTCCTGAATAAATTACTAAAGATAAAATTTTTTTCATCATTTGTCCAGATTTAGTTAACAATGACAAGCCTCAGCCGGCTCCAATACATGAACAGCATTTTATTTCAAAACCAACTAAGATGAAAATGGGTATTAGAGACCACCGGCTGACTGACAGATTTGCGATGAGGTACTCTATGGTGGGTCTACCAGGCTCTCTCACTTTCTCCTCTTCTGTTTGTTGTGCCAGCCACCAGCAGCCCCTGAATGTGGACTCAAAATACAGCTCTAATAGCAATATCTGGGAGAATCACATTCTCTTTGTCTTAGTCACAGTGACAAAAGCCGCCGGTTTTGTCCTACACGTTTCTTTCAGAGAAAAGATTTGGCAGTTTGTAGGCAAATGCTACAAACACTCATGTTATTCCAAAATAAAACTAAAAGCAAAGTAAATGTATTCCAGAAAAAAACCCATTCATTAAGACAAAAGTATTCCACAGCTAAACCTCTCTCCTTCCTAAGGCCCAGCAGTCTCATTCCATTTTCATGTTTTTACAAATAACTGATACAATCAAATATTCATAGAATTTTGGAAATGAACCTATAACAATATTAGAACACTTCTCCTGATGCAAACTTAGAAAACAAGTATAAAAATACATAATACAACAAAAATCCCCAAACTCTGTTGTTTCATGGTATTAAGTACCATTAATCTTTCAGAGACTTATCCCTGTAGTAAGAATTCAAGGAATTCAAGAATTATTCAAGGTCAGGCTTGATGGCGCTCTGAGCAACCTGATCTAGTGAAGATGTCTCTGCTTACTGCAGGGGGTTGGACTAGATGACCTTTAAAGGTCCCTTCCGACCTAACATATTCTATGATTCTATGAATATGTTTTCTCCATGTTCTCTCTCTCTAGTACTTTAAAGAGAACTTACTATAGGAACATGTAATAATGATCAGTATCACACAAATAATTGGCATAATGTTCATAAAGGTATATTTTTATGCCTCTCTGATTATATTTATAAAATATATTTATATGACCTCTCATTAAAATAAATCAGATTTCTTAAGGTCATAAGAAATCTGAATATTTTTAAAGTAAAGTAGGTGAAAAAAAAATGAAATTGAAAAAACATTCAGGGAAATTGGGGTTATATCTTCTTAATAATTATGTTCATATATACACATAATTGATTACTTAAAAAAAAAATTCAAAATATTCTTTAACTATGATTAAAACAAAATACTAATAAACCAAACAGGTTATTCAGCACCACACAGAAAATTTTGAGTTTACAAAAATTAGTAAATAACAATGGTTTAGAAGTCATTCCTAAATTGGGTAAAGTTACTGACTTAATTACAGCAAACTTTCTCTTTGGAAACATGAAAGTGTATGTTAAAGGAAGCAGTGCAAGTTATCTGACAAAGTATCAGTTCTTCTGCTTTAGAATAAACCTGACAGGAAGATTCAGACTGAGATAAAAACATTCAGTTATAAATACTACAGAACCAAAAAGGAAAATTATCTGTTCATTTTTATTAGCAGAAAATCTTTCAAACTTCAGAGAGATTGGAGTGCAAAGAAGGAACGAAGTCCAAAGTCCCATTATCTAGAAAAATGAAATTAAAAGGGGGGGGGGAGGGAATGAAAATCACATAAATTTTAATAGCTTAAGTGGATGAGTCAATCAGTACCCAATTGTATTCTTTTCTCTCTGTACTACACTTCAACGCTACGATTTGTACTCTGCTTTATGTTAATAGCATGCCGACTGATACTCCTTTCATTTGTGTCAAATTTAATTGAAAATGTGTGTGTGGAAAGCAGGAGGGTAACCAGCTGCTCTCTGCTCAGTATAAAAGAGAAGGAATTAGCCTCTTTTTGTATAATTGGAAGCTGGCACAATAGGTTTAGCGCCTTCCTTTCTATTCTCTCTTCACCACCCAATCCCTACCAGAAAAGCCCATAGACTGTTTTAACATAAAAGTATTTGTAGAGCACACGCGGGTGCCTAGTATTTTGGCTATGCCATACAAACGCAGCTCTTTGGTTCAATTCTGGATTTCACTCTGCATAAATCTTGAAATCCATCTGCAGAGCTGGAACCTTCTCTGCTTCAATGTGTGTAGAATACCCTCTGTATAGATTGCATTATATAAATAAATAAACCGTGTTCTCTTTGGAATAGGCTGTTTATGTATTTTAGAATTTTAGGATTTCTATTAAAATGTCTATTAACTTTCTTAACTGTAGGGAAAAAAAAGCTGAATTTAAAATATAATCTCAATCATATTAAAAAACAAAACCAAACAAAAAAAGGTCAATATTAAAATTCTGGGTTTAGGCTTTTCCTGGAGAAATTTTTGGAATTCCAATGACAGTGCAATGGGAAGCTTTGAGCTTCTAGATAGGGGAGTTTGGTCCAAGTTGCATTGACTTTCATTAGCATTTCATATAAACTTACGTAGCCTTTTGTTCACTAGGCGTTCTACTTCCCTCTCTCTACCAGCTCCATGAGAATACAAGACTCTGAAAGGGATCCTTGCCTGTGTATTTAGCTAATCTTGATTCATTAAGGTTAACCTGCACTTGGATTTACTAAATCCCTTGCAAATTTTGTCATAAATGTCACAAGATTTTATCTGCAGGCAGCATTTTACTTTCAGATTGTTTTGTCCTGGCAGCCCAAATTCAGGACTACAGATCTACCTATTAAACATTTAATATTATTTTTTTAGCTCAACAGGAAGAGAGAGGAAAAGGAAGTTATTACAATGGGCAAAATTTTTGTTCTTATATTTGAAAACAATTTGTCATTCAGACTTATCAATTAGTGTTTTCACACTAACCTACCATTTCAGTTCACTAGGTTTCTTTAATGCTTGAGTTCTGTTCTTTTGGTTTAAAATCTGCTATACAAAATAAAACTAAAATGCATACTGTTCTTCAGCCAGGCTCCAGAGTACTATAAAACATATGATTATAGTAATAGGTCATCAGTGCTAAGTAATTTTTAATTAGGAGACGATGCTCTATGCCGGAGTAAACCTGTCAACTCTAAAATAATCCGAAAAAAGCAACAGAGTACTAAGCCATGGACCTTTAGTGACTAAATGTATTGTATTGTGACTAAATGTAAATGTATTGTGATGGTTAGAACATATAACAAGTGCCTACATAACCAATGCAAGAGGCTGTGCTTATGACAGACCGAGAAAGTGGAAAGGATTAGTTGAGGACAGACTTCCTCATCATTAAATTTAGCAAAAATTGCTCACCCTTAGAAGCATACTACAGGGTTTTTGCTTTTAATTAAGTTTTAACTGCTGTTTATGCAAATTCTCCTCTAAATCAGTATCAAACATGTCCTAAAGCCATTCATACATATAGCTAATTCGTTCTGTGCTTGACAATCCTGCTGCTGAAGCAATGTCAGCAAAATAGCTGATTATACTAGATTTGGTTGAGGTTCATTTGCAATTTCTGATTAAACTGCTTTCATTGTACTGGATTGTAATGCTAATCAGAATTAGCTAGGTGCTGAAACATGACCAAAACTGATCACAGAATGAGTTTTAAGAAGATCAGACAGAAAAGAATAACTGGGACTAACCTGCGGTGTGTTTATTAAGATTAGCAATAGAGCAAAACAAACTACTATTCACAGAAATTTTAATTTTGAGATTTCATTTTATATGACTCAGAGGTAGAACTCAATAGAGGTTCAAAGGCATGACTTTGTGTTTTAATTAAAATTATACAAGGCTCCAAGGTAAACATTTGTACTTTATCCAACAAAAGGACTTTATTCTGTGTTCAAATATAAAGCAGGATCAGTACCCTGAATAATATTTTTCTTTTCTCCTATACCAAAGTTATTGCATACAGATCTCTGAACATTCACAAACTCACCACTCAGTTCAAACTCCAAGTAGCACGTAACATTAAGCAAACCAGATGAACGTGCTTCAGGCCAGTTTGTTATGAAAAATAACACAGTGCTCTTCATCATTTTACAAATCAGGTTAGAAAACCAACAGCTACCATCAGGAATAGCATTGTTTGAGCAGATTGTTACCTTATTGTTCTTTCAGTACTGATGACATAGATGGTTGTAAAGATTAGGAAGCAAAGCTTCAGCCTTAGCACTCAAAACCTCAGGCCTTGTACAGGGTAATTTAGAAACACCTAAGCACAGTGAAATAAGGTCTTGCTACCTGATGTAGCATGCTGAAACCCTGGGACCAGTACCCATACTAAATCTTACCTGAGCACTGGGGAGTGCACAGCAACCCCAGCCCCCTGAGCTCTGACAAGGCACAGACCCACAAACATGACAGCTCCATCTCCTGTCTGCATCCTGAGTACATCGAGGCACTGGTACTTCTCATCTGAGGGAGCCGTTTCCCCAACTCCCACAGGCAAGGAGAAAGGAGATCCAAGTTTCTTATTAGCATTTCTTCTGCCTTGCAAGGCTCACCAGGTACACAGAGGTGTACAACTGGTCCAAAATCCCTGGAATTTCTGATAGATATGTGTTATTTCACAGGTGAGCCACCTCATCTTAGACCCTGAAGCAGCTCCTTTCTCCAGAGGAAACACCTTTGACTTCAGAGGGAAAATCTGATCTTCAGAAATCTACAGTTCTTGTTTCAGACTGCACTCTAATTTGAAACCCTCAGTTCCAGAAGTGTCAAAAATGCTGCATTCCCCCCGNGACAAGGTGCAATGGCTACAAGTTGGAGCATAGTAAGTGCCACACCAATATGCAGAAGAACTTTTTCACAGTGAGGGTGACTGAGCTCTGGGACAGGCTGCCCAGGGGGGTTGTGGAGTCTCCTTCTCTGGAGACATTCAAGACCCATGTGGATGCTGCCTTGTGTGACCTGTCCTAGGGAACTTTCTTTGGCATGGAAATTGGACCCGATGGTCTCTGGAGGTCCCTTCTAACACCTACAATTCTGTGATCATGAAAGTAAAAGTCACCTGTGACTTGGCAAAAGTAAGCACATAATAAAAAAAAAAAAAATCTTTGCTGAAACCCTAATGATAATTAGCCTGTTTAATTAGACTGTCTTTAACTAGATGTAATTTCTCTGTAAACAAGAATGAAGGTGTCATATGTGCCAAATTAAAATAGTTCACTGATTACACACTGAAAAACATGAAACTGTGTTTCACTCGGTATGTTCACACAGCTCTGAAAAGAAAAAACACATTTCAAAAAATATATTTTTCAAAGCTATTGCTATTTTGATTTCAGCTGTCACAATAATTTCATGGAGTTCCCTACTATTCTTTTCCATATATAATTCCTGTAAAACACTGAATCAAGAGATTACAATTCATCAAAAAGCAATTGTTTTTCCCCAGTAGGTTTTTGATTCGGTTACAAAGAAATAGCTTTTCTTATTCGGCCAAAGAAACAACCCCTCCTTTTAAACCTTAGGTTAAACAAGGTGACCTCCAGAACACCCATCATTTATGAAGACATCTATCGCAACTGAAGATGTTACCTCGGTAGTCTCTGCCAAATGTTTTTAAAGTTCCGATTCAAATATACCCCAAGAGTTTCTTTTTATCATGAGGGCAAACTTTGATGATCTTTAGTAGTGAAGTAGCATGCTATTCATCAGTCAAATGTAGGGGTTGACATTCTTTTCCATTAGCTTCAGATTAACTTGAAATATTATAGTGACAAATCAGTAGAGAGCTTCTGACAAATACTTCATCTCCTCTTGGATAAAAGAGATTAATGAAATTTACTTGAACCACCTCGTTCTGGCTTTCATTCAAGTGCCATTGTAAAGCAATCACAAACTCCTTGTCCATGAGACACCTGTGCAAGATGCACCTCAGACAAACGTTGTCTTTCATTGCTATTCCAAGTAAGCAATGTGCACTCTGCTTGCTGCACCACAGGGTTGTTTGGAGTGACATAGATACTGCCATCACTCTATATTACCTCGCCTCTATTTTACACATTTGGTTCGCCTTGACACTTTCAAATCCAAACCCGATACTTTACACTTAACTTTTTCTGGTTTCATAGGTTATTGACGAATGTGTCTGTGTGCATTTAAATTTGGTAACGTAGGTCATTGCTTCTTTGAATACTAGCATGAAATTTACATTCAAAGCATTCAGCTATCAGAAGTAGCGTCGAGGGTTTTCTAAAGCCTACAAACTGTTGCTGCAGATGATAGTGCCTTTGCATAGAGACAAGCAAGTGGGACCTGCCAGCATCATATAAAAACATATTCTTACATGATAAAAATTTGTCCTGTCCTCACTGAAAGAAAACTTAAAGCTCTAAAGAAATTGCTCTTACCTTGCATTACACTCTTTTTAACTGGTCTTTGGAGGCAACAATCATCATGTCAATCCCTCTGCTAAGGAGGGTGTATATCAACTATCAGTTGGTGTATATCAACTATTTTTCCACCTTCCTTGTCACATACTTTCCTTCTCACTCTGCAATTCAAATAATCTCTATAATGTCTGCCAGTTGTTTAGCATCATGAGTACATTGCATTCTGTTCATCTGAATCAGAAACATCCTGTGACTAAACATATAATTTGAATTATGCAGCATTTAGTCTGCATAAGATTATTGTTGCATACCAAATACCCTCTACGAAATGTCTTTCCATTGTCCTTTTTGAAAAACTGCGATTTATACAATATAAAAAGGACAGAGATAATCTGATGGAGAAATAATATCGCATGGAATAGAAGCCCAGGCATTGAACAGAATTTAACTCAACTGTTTACACACTTTGCAGCAGAAAAAATTAGCTGTATAAAGAAGCATCAGGCTGCACAGAAGTGTCAGACTGCACAGACAGCAAAGGAGGTATCCTTTAATGCCTTATAGCAGGTTTGTTTTTACCTAGGATGCAAAGTACCCTTGCAATTTCTCCCACATTTTAATGACATTTTGGAAAGAATTTGTGAGCCATTTGCTATAGGCAAGCAGTAAATCTGGCGAAAGGCTGAGTTTTCAGGAGAGACTGAAACTGATGACTACTTTGAAACTTAGTAGCAGATTGGTTAATTTGTTTGGCTGTAAATAAAACCAATATTTAGATAGTAAAAAGGGTCAGAGTTAAAAATTTCATACTGCCCTGCATGCATATACCTGGTGTCCAGGATCCATCTAGCTCACACAGTACCAAATCAGCAGTTCCTGAAGGGAGACTGGAATGTCAGAATATCCAAGGAGATGTGATGATGTTCCCCATGGCAGGTTTCTCCCATGTTTTGGGTAGGGGTAGTTTTTCCATTATATTTCTTCCCCTTCATCTTTTCAGATTCTTACTGAGCATGGCCCCACACCCTCTAATTATAATTTCCTATAATCTGAAAACAAACAGGCAGCACTTTCTTAGCACAATGGAACAATGGGCAACAGTACAAGATGGCCCCTCGATACATTTAGCAGAGCTCCAGGTCCTAATGATTTCCTGCTATAGCAGTAGGAAATAGATGCCACAAACACATTAACACTCATCGCCTTGCCAAATCTCAAGCTGGTAGCACACTAACTTTAGAAGCTGATCATGGCTGATGCCACAGGCCTGTCTTCTGCTCTTTGAGATTTGCTTACATTAGCTCAGAAAGTGGAATGGTCTTCAGCTGCTTTCAAATCTGGAACATTTAAAAAACATAATAATTCAATGAAAAGGCACCTTTCTCCTCCTGCTTGCAAACACATTTCTGGTAAAGCTGAGCTAGATCTTTATTCTCATGATAAGTATTTTGACTTTCTCTCAGGCACAGCAGTCTATTTTATAGATCTAAATAAATACCAGTATCTGAACATTATAATGTTTACAATTAGATTATGCTTCTCGTCTGATCAGAACATAAGCTTAAAATGAAAAATAACCTAATTAACTACTGTAAGTATACATTTGAGGATCAAACACAACTGCTTACTCCTTTAAAGCTGTCTCTGTGAGGAAAAAGTCCTGACTTTATAAACCAAGACACTTTCAGTGCCACATTCACAAACCCAATGTGTTGCAACAGGGAGGCATGGAGCCAGGATTTGCATGAGCATCCCCAGCATTTCAAGGACATTCCTAATGTTCTAAGAGCTGCACAGGACCATCAGGGCCATTAAGACCCTTTATATGATCTCCTGCATTTAAATGA
>VZTU01006793.1:199-10568 GCA_013400835.1 Zapornia atra
ACTACGGAGTTAAGCCAGCTGTTGCTCCTGGTGTCTTCTGAATATAGTCCTACCCAATGAATGTTCTGCTGAGCCACTCTGGGGCACATCCTTCTTCCTAAATGTGGCTTAGGGGTTATACTTCTTCCTTATATAATGGCATTTTTGGAAGGGTTTATAAATGTCAGCATCATCCCCATTAGTATTTTCAGTTATTTAATATTTAAGGTTTAAAAAGTACCCTCCGTATTGCTTGTTGCCTCATCTTTCCCCTCTCCTTGCTTCTGACTCCTGTCTACAAGTCTCCTCTTTCTGCCTGTGTTATTAAGTAATTAGCCAACATTCATAAAGCAGTACAAATGTCTGGAAACAGAAAACAAAGTTCAAGTACTGAGAATGCAGAAATACCCCAACATAATTGGATACATACATTGATATTTCCATGGGCTTGGCAACCTGCAGGCATGATAGGGCTTTGTTTAAACAAGTTTTTCTGAAATAGCCATATGAAAGCAAGCAGTGTCCTCATGAGCTGATTTTACTAGTTGGGGAAATCTTCATTAACATCTTAGAATATCAGACAGAAATTTCTGAGGAAAACTGGATTTTAACCTATTAGGATGATTTAATCATATTTATGAAATGAATATTTCTGTAAGGCTTCCAAATGTTTCAATTAAATCAGTGATATGTTTTTATCAGAATGCTGAATGAGATGTAGCTGCTTAGTATGTTTCTGTACGTAGCTTTTTATTACAAAAAAGAAATTTCCAATAATATGGTATATATCTTGTAATATTTTTAATATTTTGTCATGAAGGGAACTTCCATTACTGCAAATGCTGGAATAAATCTTAGTGATATTAATTTATAATTTATATGACAGTAGCTACATGATAGATGTCCAGAGCATCTGAGATCAAAACACTGAATCAGTCATGAGCACATGCATGTCATTATCTTAAGAGAAACAGTATGCTCCTTTTCTACTTCTAAAGAAATGAGTCAAATTTCAATCCAACAATGTTAAATTTTACTTGAAAATAATTAAGACACTTTCTCACTATGAGAGAAAACAAGTGTCATGAATATCTATCAAGCATTAATTTCTATGGTGAGGATTTTTTGGTGTTTGTTATTTTTATTTTAAAAAAACACCACCAACAAAAAACCTCACAACTCAGGATGAGCAAAGGCTAACAGATGGCTAACACAATTGTGTTCAAATTGTCCAGAGAAGTTTGCCTTGACCTGAGACCTTGCAGAAATAAATACTTATACACTATCTCTCCCTTAGAAAACAGGGCATAACAGATTGTGAGCAGTGCAATGCAAGTGCACCTACGATAACCCAATAGAGAAAAACATGTTAAAACTTTCTAATAGAAACCAGTGATTGTGTGAAGGACAAAAGAAATGTGGTTTTTTGAAGGAATAAATGCATATCTGAAGGATTAGCACAATGATCACTCTGAGCTCTGCAATATCCCTGCCCAACTCCAACATAAGATAGCAGATAAGTAACACGCATTCATTGAGACTCTTTGCCATGCCTACATGGTTTGGAAACTCTACATTGAGATAGGACAATAAATGAAATAGAGTTAGAATTACATGGGTGATGGTCTAAGACACTAGGGCTGATAAGAATGGCAAGCCCAGCAAGTAATGATAGCTTCACACTTTAAAACTTGCTTTACTCCCTGCTTTTTGGGATTGCTGTCTCACTTTGAGCTATTATAGATATCTTTCAAAACAACACGTGTAAAAAGATAAGGTCTGGGGACATGTATTCTTGCAAACTTTTTAAACTGAGTCCAGGGTACCCTAAATTTTTAATTCAATAACAATTGTGGTGCAATGAAAGAAGAATGCTAGCAACAATGCAGAAAAAGAAATTATTTTTGCATAACTGACTCAAAGCTGAGTGATATGTTGCCATTATAGTGAACATCTGAGGTTCATTTCAGCTTTTAGCTTTCTTGTGCTAAAGATTTTTCCAATCATCTGTTTTGGCAAGAGCTGATGGGCAATATATAGTGCTTGAATTACTGTTGCTAATTGTACTTACTCTGCAAAAATATATATTTCACTCTAACTAAAGCTCTGCAGAATGAAATAATGGGGCTCACATAAAGGGCAGTTTGCAGCTCTGCATTTGTTCTTATGTAAGCTGTTGGTTTCTATTTCCCACATCAGCTGAGCATCAGATGTTCACATCCATACTATTCTGCCAGAACTTATCCTTCCCACAGCTATGACTTAGGCAACCTATTACTTCTACCAAAACCAATGTAGCAAATGGCAACAAGGAGCAGCACATTTGCTCCTATCAGCTGTAGACCCAAGCTAAGTCTCTCTTTAGAATAGCAATTCTTCATAAATCTTTCAATGTTTCAGTATATACTGGAAACCAAGCCACAACTTCCAATGCTGAGCATAAGAATAGCTATACTTGTTCAAAAAAAGATGTAATCAGTCCAGTGCCCTGCCTCTAATAATGGCCATGAGTGGACATACATAGTGAAAGCTAAGAACAAGGTAATTGAATCTTACCTTGGAAGAACTAGTGAACAGCGGATCCTAATGTATCCTTTCACATCACTACTGATTTTTCCAGCTTCTGAAGTTTTTTCCTTTCAACTATTATTTTGCAAAGCCAGAGTTCTATGTTCCTTATACAGGAGCCGTCTTACTGCCTTTCTCTGAACTTTTTTCCAGTTCAACTACAGCCTTTTGGAATTGACTGAAGCAGAAGTACAAGCCTTATCAAAGGTGTGGATTTCTTTGATGACTTAATGATGTTTTGTCTTTTGTGCTTTGTTCTCTAGTCCTTGCTTTAGAATTTCTATACTTTTGTTTGGTTGTTTTGTTTTGTGGTCCACCTAGCCAGACAAGGACTATTCCAAATGCCCTCTGCTTCCCCTACACCAAACGTAACAGGGTGTCTGGTCCTCTGCATGGTTTTGCTTTGAAGATTGCTCTTATTGTATGACATTCCTTCCTAATACAGACATAGCTGTATTTCTTGGATAACCCATGCCCATGTTTGTTGAGTCCTTCAAACACCACAGGTTCGATTTCGCTCTGCAGAAGCCATACTGACTTCTCCCAAGTGGACTATATTTAGTGCATTCATTAACTCTATTTTATTATAGCCTCTACTAAAACTGCCTGATAAAATACTCCAGTTTACATGGTTTTAATACCCTAGAAACTTCAGGGACTGCTTGAGCAACAGGATTATCTCTAATAATCTAAACCAAAACGTTTAAATACTTAATAGGGAAAATATTAATTCAGAGATTCCTTTGTGTATTATTAGAATCCTCAGACAATGTTTCTAAAGACAAACATACTCCTTTTTTCAAGGAAAGGAAATTATAGAGACGTTTCTCTCTTGGCCTTAGATAAGGTGGTAATAGATACAGTCAACAATCAAACCAACAGCAAATATTTTTGTACCGTAAGCATATTTTCTTTTCCAACTTTCTGTCACCCAAAATGACTTTAAAAAAAAAATTGAAGTAAGCCTGTGACTGAGTGAATACAAACATTTGTCACAGATGCGAACAGTCATGTACATTTCTGCAACATTCGGGAAGGCAACAATTCACCCCTGTTCTTCAGCTACCATACTACATGCAAAGTTTGCATTTTCTAGCAGAAGGATGAAATACAATTGCATCATCTCTGATTGCCACAAAGCTGCAGCACAAAGCCGTGTGGCATTCATTAAACACAGTCAAAGCTACTGAGGAAGGCAGAAGCAAACATATCTGACCAGGATAACATTTATCAATTATCAATACTTAAGGAAAAGAGACCTAAAATCTTATTTTCCACCAGTTCTGAAAAAAATCAAATCAGTAGAATGCCTTTTCCAATAGATACTCCCTTACTTACAAAGACACGGTATTTGTTGCTTCTAAAATACTGTTCCCAGCAGTTCCTTGCTACTCATGATCACCCATGGTTGGAGTGTCTGATTAAGCCTGGTTTGGCTGGAAAGCTGGCTGCATACAGGAGTGACACAGCTGTGCTAGTTCTTTGCTGCAACATAAGCATCTATCTGTTTCCACATCTCACTCGATGAGAACTTCTGTGTGCACAAACTGTTATCATAGTACTTTTATTCACATTAAGCTCTCAATGGAGGCTTTTGCAATCTAATTTTACATATGTTTTGTGTTAGTCACGTTTGCAATTACCCAGGTTATCCCCACCTCCTCATTACTCCTCATTACATTATTATAATTGAGAGTTGACTAATTGAAACCATAGGTGTAGTTTTAGAGCAAGACACACTTTTCCTGTAATAATACACAACTTCCTCTTCCTTCTACCACGAAAACCATAAGAAATTCACAGCCAACACTTGTCAGTGGAAAATTTTAAAATGTTGATCATATGCAAGAAATGTACTGATAAGAAGAGGAATCATAAATTTCCTTCCCTTCACCTCCCTGGTCCCCAAAATATCGAAAGACAGAATTTTAATGAATAGTCTAAAGACATAGTACCACCTCAGGAAGGCATCTCACAGGAGATACAAGGGAGAAGGGACATCTACCTTTGCACTTCACATAATTTTTCACTTTGCGTGGCGGGGGGAGGAGATGGGTGAGAGCATTTCAACATATGCCAGAGCAGTGCTAATTGCTGCTCTAACCCATGGTGCTTACCTTCTTTCAACAGCTGTTCCACAGCACAGAAAACAGAGTTGAAAGTGCTCCATCCTTTCTGGCCCAGATGCTCCCATCCCCTCCCCCCCCAGCAGACTTCCAGGCTGCAGTTTGGGAAAGCCATGGGGAAAACTGGCTCGAGGGGCTTGTTACATTGCCTTTGAAGCTGAAGATCTACTGCAGAATGAATGCACCACTAGGACCTACCCTAACAGACACTGCATAAATAAAGACAATTTCCATTTTATAAGTAATTTAAAAAACAAACCAAACAAAAGAATTTGTAATTTTTATCTCATGTCAAATAGCAAAAGGAAAAAGTTATAATTGGCACATTTCTTTAAAATATTTCAAATTCAAAATTTCTGTGTATATACAAGTTTTTACTCAGCTACTACATCATCTACTCACATTTAACTAAAAATATATTTAAAAAAATAAACACTGCATTAATGCCTCAGAAGGCTAAAATAACAACACACAAGCATAATAGTCCTAGAAGTGTTAGTCAATAAATATGCCTCCTATGTATCCTTTTTACTTTATTAAAAATGTAAATTTAACGTAGACAGAGCCAGGGCACAATTACTTGCATGCTTTTATCATAAGCAGTGCTACAGCAAGTAATTCCTAACATCCACCTTCCTCAATTGCTCACTAATACGCTTATACCATGGGCAGTTTTATGGGAGAACTGTTTGTGGGGTTGCTAGGAGATCAAAAAAAAAAAAAAAACCAACAAAAAACATACACCACTTTTTTTTCTTGCGTTTCTTTTACACACCTCAGTTCCCTGCTTCAATTCCAAGTGCAGCCCCACAGATTGTAATACCAGACAAGTGAAGACATGAATTAAGGAAAGAGAACATGCCTTGGGTACACTACACAATAAAGTTACAGACATCCTTGTCTGAAATTTTTTCAGACACAGAGATTTGAAAACACTGCTGTCTTACCTTTAAGACTAAAAAGTCTGTAATCCAGCACCTGAAGGGACCTGACGCTGGGGAGAGACTGTTTCTAAGGGCATGTAGTGATAGGATGAGGGGCAATGGTTTTAAACTAGAGCAGGTTAGACATTAGGAAGGTCTTTACTATGAGGTTGGTGAGATACTGGAAAGGGTTGCCCAGAGAGGTGATGGTGGCCACATCCCTGGAGGCATTAAAGGTCAGATTTGATGAAGCTCTGAGCAACCTGATCTAGTTAAATGTACCTAAAATGGTGTGGGTGTGTGTTTGTATGTGTGTGTGTGTTAGTGTTGGACTAGATGACCTTTAAAGTTCCCTTCCAACCTAACACATTGTATGATTCTATGCCTGTAGTGGAAATGTAGTAAGTAAATGTAATAAGCACTTTTAAAAAATAATGAATTTGCATATAGTTATACAACCACACTCAACTGTTTAGCCTTTGTTTTTTTTTTTCAAATGACAAAATTATTTGAGGCAGAATTCATAACTTAAAACCTAAAGGTGTAAGAAAATTACCCCAATGGGCCCTAGACATCTTTGTGGCACAAGCCACCTACAGCATCTGGTGTCAGACACAGAAGCCAAGCAAGTGCACACTGCACTGCTATGTCCTTGTCCTGGTTTGGTCTCACCATGTCTGCCCATCCCTGTCAACCAGCAGACATTCAGGCCCAGCAGACCCTCAGGACAATTCCAGCTGCCATTCCTGAAAATGATTCAGACTCAGAATATTCCCTTCTACACCAACTTCTTAACAGTAAGAAACTTTATTTCAAGTGCGACTTCCCTCTTGTGGATTCCTGCAAACTTAAGTATTTATGGCTTATTTGACCCATGCATCTCTTGGTTTTTCTATGTTAGCAGAAATCTGTTTCAGTGGCCATCCCATACTGCTGCTTTTGGCATGTCCCTCCCTGCTGGTGGGACCAATTTAGGTTCCTATCTCCCTAGGCAAACCAAAGGCAATGCTTCCCAGGAGGTCAGTGAGGAAAAAATACATCACTTCCTAGTCCTCAGGAGCTCACATACCAAAGCCTATTCATTACACATGAAGTAAAAATTACTATTATAGTAATGTTCATGAGACCACTGAATACAGTTGATCCCTAGCTCTAAAGTGACAGCAAGCAGTTATGGAGGTGAATGTTATTTATGTGTCATCTCTCCAAACTACAGACATAGGAATTGGAGTGGGGAAGAAACACACGGTGAGATTTCTTACAGCTCCCACAGTCTGAAACAGATTTGCAGATGTAGTTTGTAGAGGTATGCATTTGAGATGCAGGCAAAGCTTTAAGTTGGCACTAGTTCCTGCAGACAAGTTTAAGTATTATATTCAAATGATCTCTTTATAACAAATAATAATAAAATCTTAAGTGCTGTAGAAGTCAATCAGTCTTATATATAAGGAATTGGGTATGAGATATTACACATTGAGGTAAATGCAGAATGCTCTAAGCACTGTTACAAACATAAAGGCAATGTTGTTTTAGTCACTAAAATAAGTGTGAAATGTGTTCTCTTCTATAGGATCTAGGTGTTATCATATTTTGGAACACCCTTAAAATGAAGCAGATCAGATGAACCACACTTATAGGCACCACTGAAGCCATAAAGAAAACAGCTCAAGCCAGAGTACTAAGACTTTTTTATAATTCTGAAATTAGTACTATCGTGTACTTATGACATACTTGCCCACTATATTATCATTTTACAATGAGTTTTCCCTGTTCCCCCAGGTACTGGTAGCTTTCCAGATAAATTAACTTATAATATGTTATGGGAACATTGTTATTTCGGGTCAACATTTTCAATATGAACTCATTGTCTCCATGAAGGGAAGAAATATTATAATCCATTAATATCTCTTTCAACAAAAAGGATGAAATCTTCCCCTGGTTAGGCTGATAAACACTTTGGTGTCAAAACTAAGCCTCTTTATCATGATAACCCAGAGTAATGGTCTGCTGCTCCAGGCACTTTATCTACTTTACAGATGAAAAATCAGTTCTACTTTCATGGAATTAGATTAATGCCATAACAGGAAATACTTCTGGGGCTGAACTTGCTTCATGCCTTCAAAGCTGGCTGTAAATTTAAAATACTTCCTGAACTCAAAAGATAAGACAGGAGAGAAGGAAAAACAGTGGAGTGACCCTCTTTCTGAAGAAAAATATTGCTTCCTGAAAAAGCTGTCGAAAGCTACTTGCTAAGGGCATTGTGCTCCAGAAGGCCCAGGGCAAGTCTGGTTTAGTTGAACATGAGGATTCTGGGTATATATCAGACACTTGCCATAAATCTGTTCCTTCTGTAATCCTCTCTGATAAACTTTTCTTTTTTTAGTCATCTTACTTGGCAAAAGCTGAAGTAATAACTTTCTCAGCTTTTAGCAAATACAAAACAGCTTGCTATTTTATGTACAATATTTTTCAAGGATTACAGTTTTGCAAACTTTGAAAAATACTGACCCCTGAGCCCTAAAATTGAATTTCAACTCTGAAAATAGACAACAAGCAGCAAATTTAGTAAAACCTTTATATAAAAATAGCCGTACAATAAAGGATGTAAGGCATTCCTAAGAGTAATTTCACATTTATAGTAGCAGAATCTGAAGGCCAATACAAAATATTACTATAAAGACAGACTGTAGCAAATTCTGTGTTAAATTTGCCAGGATAGGGAAGGTTTTCTTTAGTTCCCTTTTCCGTCAAACAATATATACTTAGGAGTCACTCTTTTCCCCACATGGTATACATTAAAACACGTGGACTGTCACACCACTAAAAACCCTGGATAAATAGCTTAAGTAAATTTTACAATTAAGTACTGAATAACAATAACATTTACATACTCAGAACTTTGACTCAGACAATCTGAGGAAGAGAATATATGTGGTTTCCACACATTTGTCTCAACTAGATCACAGTTGTGCCTACTTGGGCCAGCCAATGTTTTTATGGATCTTGTGATGCCCTTTGCTTTTTATGTTTGTTGCACTCAGAACATTCCTCCCGTTGGAGAAAAAAAAAAAGCACTTACTGCCTTGCCTCCCTGTTCAAACTTCACCTCTGTATTTTGCTGGCCCACGGATGCATCAGCTCAAGTGTTTATTCCTGGGACAAGGCACTTTTCACTTGATCATGAAGCAAAATTGTTACTTTGAAACAGTAAACAAAGTAGTACATTTATTGGCCAGCACAAATCTAAAAGCAGCAAAAAAGGGATGGTTGGCTATCTTCTTGGAAGCCTGAACACGAATACTTCCATGCTACATGTCAAGAGGTGCATGCTACTTCTGAATGTCAACCTTACTGCCAGGTTTTAACAGGTACATAAGAAGCCCATCCACAAATCATCATCATCAGTCTTCAAAGATCACATCAGATCCACAAGATGCATAGCCTACAGCTCTCCACCCATCTCTAAGCACCAATTTAATCAGTAGGAATAACTACAGAGGTTTGTTAAAGATGAGTGGGAGGTGAGAGAATGCTGAGAAAAGGGCATATAAGTAATGCAACCAACTGAATTTTATGACAGAATTGTGTAGAGCATGCATTTACACATTTTTGAGAGATCAGCTTGAAGCTGAAACATGCACACAGTTGTTTAAATGTTCAGGGAGACTGTAACAAACCAGATGCTTTTCTTAGTAGATTTTAACTGAGCTTCTCACAAATTATAATTGGGTACATTATTCTGCTAGTTCTTTCTGTAATTCAAGACTGCATGCTGAAATAAACCAGCACCGCAGCAGGATCTACCACATAGACAACAATTCCACCTTTGACCTTACAGTATGCTCAAAAGTACAGGAAACAGAAAGAAAAAAAAATACCCCTCAAAACTGTCTTTTAAGATCCCCCTCACTATGAATCGTACCCTAAACACCCGTTATTTCCCACACATACGAAATCCATCCATAATAAGGAGCTCTCAAAGATGTTTTTGAAGGATTGTAATATTGCTACCAGTAGTCTTTTTGCTTATAAATCTTCAGGATCAAACATATTTTCCTGAGCACCTTATACTACAGCAGAAACGTACTGGAATTCAGGGACAAACAAGCTTAGCACCAGGGAAATGCAGTATTTCAGACTATCTTTACTTGAGTAAGTGCTTTTTAAAACTAGATTTAAATTCATTTACTAAAATTGTCCCATGTACCAGCTGCCCCATAAGGAATTGCAGGTACATGAGACCAGTAAATGCAATAAAAGGACTGTCTGCTTCTAGGATAAACCAACCTTGCTGAAGAACACATCACTGTCACTGAACTCCTTTAACAACTATACAGATGGATGAAGAAGGTTAGACAGGACTAGAATTTCGGTCCTGTATGAGTTTTTTTCCTGTGAACGTTTTACTTCGAAGATTCATCTAAACCACAGGATTCAAAGGGAAAATGTCTAATTAAACCTACATATTTTTCTGGGCAGCCTTATGGAGCAAAATATAATCTTGCCCACTAACTTCTATGAAAACATTTTATACTGATGTATTTTAAGTAAGAGCATCAACCTCATAAGAAAATTCAATTATGACAAATTAACAGTGTTTTCTTCTATGAAGTGGCAAATATACAAGAAGGCTAGTCACTACTAAAAAAATAAAGGTAGAACACAACACAAGCAAGTAAAAAAAGGAAAGCAATAATAAGAAATATAAACTAAATGGCAAACATCTTCTTGCATTGAAACATACTACCATGCATTTTCTACAAGCAAATATGC
>VZTU01006794.1:0-36126 GCA_013400835.1 Zapornia atra
TACACCAAACTGCAACAGTATGTAAGAGAATTTCATTTTTTGTGTAGCATTGTACATGGTGTGTGGTGAGCAGGACCAGGGAAGTGATCATCCCCCTGTACTCGGTGCTGGTGAGGCTGCACCTTGAGTGCTGTGTTCAGTTTTGTGCTCCGCACTACAAGAAAGATATCGAGGTGCTGGAGCATGTCCAGAGAAGGGCAATGAAGCTGGTGAAGGGTTTGGAGCACAGGTCTATTGAGGAGAGGCTGAGGGAACTGGGGTTGTTTTGCCTGGAGAAGAAGAGGATGAGGGAAGAACATAGCGCTCTCTACAGCTGCCTGAAAGGAGGTTGTAGCCAGGTGGGTGTTGGTCTCTTCTCCCAAGTAACATGATAGGATGAGAGGAAATGACCTCAAGTGTCACCAGGGGACGTTTAAATTAGGTACTAGGAAAAATTTCTTCACAAAAGAGGGTTATCAGTCCCTAGAACAGGCTACCCAGGGAAGTGACTGAGTCACCATCTCCCAGAAGTATTTAAAAGATGTGTAGTTGTGCTTAGGACATGGTTTAGGGGTGGAATTGGAATTGCTAGGTTAACAGTTGGATATGATGTTCTTAAAGGTCTTTTCCAACAATTCTGCGATTCTGTAAGTCCCATGACAGAAGCAGATGAGGTTTTTTTTCTTTCTCAACAATAGACACCCATCTTCATCACTAGAAAAAAGTAACCCATTTGAAGAAGCTCTGAGTCCATATCCCTACAAAATCAGCTAAAGATTTGCTTGCTAAAGAAGAGGACTTGACCTAACCAAGCTCATATAGCTCATATTCCTGTTTCCAGTACTCAGTATAGGGTGTCATAAGTACATGCGGCATAGATATAAATCTGGAAGTCTCCCTCTGCCCATTTAGATATGGTAGAAAATCTACTTGTCTGCTTTGAAGGATCATTGAACTGTTGGGTTCATGAGGATGGCAACAATTTAAAGGCTGCCTGTGTCCTGTGGAATAGTTCAATTCTCTTAATTTTTCCTTCAGCAGTTCACTACCTAATAATGGTGTACTTCTCAAGTGGTTATACAAAATTAAAATGGAAGAATCATAACCCCTAATTAAGTCATCAGTATTAAAATTTCTTAATATTAAACACAAAAGATGTGATCAAGTATTTGCTGATTCTTCTTGGGTCATTTGTGATGGTATATTTTTTATTTTTGCAGTACATGTGCAAAATCATTAAGATCTGTATGGTATACCGTTGTCAGGTTGTGCCTCACAGAATTAAGGTCAAGGCTCTGAATGACTTAATACCAGAGTGATTTGATATGGAAGTAAAAAGTCAAATGAGTTTTCTATCTCCCAGTCCTATGTCCAGAGTATTCAGCTGTTGCCAGGTGGCTTGCATTTTGATAGCAAAAACACCAGACCCACAGCAGCTGACACAGAACGGTATTTCGTGGTGCTTTAAATTTTGAAAGGGGGGAGGGAAAAAAAAAATTTATAAAACTGTGGCAATGGGACCACTTGACTGTCAAGGGTGGGTAGTCAGATTGACAGATAAAGGTTGGGTTTGACTTTAATTCCTTATGCTGTCAAGGATTTAGCCATGTCAACCAATTAAGAATTATATAAATTGAAAATAATTTCACTTGTTTGTTTGGGGTCTTTTTACCAATTACCACAATGAAAAATTCTTGAGAACAGTGATTTCTGGGCAATGCCAGTTGTTTGAAGTTTTTTTCCTTTTCCAGCGGTGTAGTTTATCTTCCTCTTGTGATTTATGAGATATAATGCCATCCCTTTATTTATCAGAATTCTATGACTGCTTTTTGATATGTAGAGATACCCACAGGCTCCCCTAACCTTGTCTCGCATTGCCATGTTATATGAATTATTCAGAAAGTTTAGCTTTTTGAAGTGGTCAGTAATTACATAACTTAACACCCAGATAAAAGAGCGAGAGAAAACATGAAGAGACATCAGAAAACAGATTTTCTACTCTTCAAATGAGGCCTTAGTGAATAAATTTTAGAGACAATGTGTAATTAAGTGAGGATATTTAATGTGCTCATTGGCATTTTACATTTTTAGAGTTCAAGGTTTCCCCCCTGCTGTCTAAAGACCTCTTCACATCTCTTTTACCCAACCCACCTGCCCACTTTTTGAACTGATTTTCTTCACTTTGGGGTTACTAAATCCTTGAAATAGTGGATTATGAGAACTATGAATAGGTAAATAGCAGATCTTGTCTATGACACTGGCAGAAAGAGGTACGTTGCGAATCAAAAGCCTGGCTTCTCTCCATGGTTTCCTTCAGCTCTTAAAATGACTCTGCTTGCATGTTACGGGCTTCTTTCCATGTCTTTCATTTAGTATTTATTTTGGATCTGTTGTCCATGAATTTGCATTTTTTAATATTCCTGTATACTTTGTCTCCAAAGCCTCCTGTGACAGCAAGCCCCAGAAGTTGTACCTTTTTAAAATGTGCTATAGGTCAATCTCCTGCTAGGTTCAGTGAGTGTTCTCTAGTTCTAGTGTTACAGGATCTGGTGGGTAGCTGTTCTGCACTTACCTTTTCATCTGCCTGTGTGATTTTTTTAGAGTTCAGCACTATCCAAGTTTTGTTTAGATTATTTTTCTCTGGATACATTACCATTCTACACCAAAGCTTATCTTTCACCTTTTTGAACACTCAGTTTTGTGAAGGTCTGTGAATTCCTTGTCATTGATACAGATTTTGGCTACCTGAAAGATTTTAATACCATCTTCACATTTTGAGATTTTAGATGTCCCCCTTTTTGGGTGATTCATGAGATATTGAATGAAACTGGTATCAACACCGATCCACAGTAGGATCCACTTCTATGTGCCCAGCCTGAAAACCACTAAGCCACACTCTGCTCTTCTTATCCTTTAACCAACTCTAGATTCATAGAAGGAACTACCTTCCAAATTCATAACAGCTTTGTAACCTTAATAAACTTTTGCTGCAGAATCTTGAGAAAGATATTTTTAAAACCTATGTTTCTTGTAGCCACTGGCTCTTCTTTACCTATATACTTGCTGAAACCATGGTAGAACAGAATCAGGCTGGTGATGAAGGATTTCCCATTACAGGAACATTGTTGATCCCATCCCAAGAGGCTGTGCACTCCATGATCTTTCATTCCAATTCTTACATCTTAGTGGTGACAGAAGTCCTCATTGTAAGAGTCACACTGGAAACCTTGACATAATTTTTTGGTGTAATACTTCATGTATATTTACCTAAAATATGACTAGCTCCTCTGACTGATCTGCTATGAAGTATACATGGAGTGCAGGACCCTTCCCAGCACCTTTCACAGTTAAGACCAATACAACAAAATCATCAGTCTTTTCTGTCCTAGCCTTATCATTTTCTGTGCCCCTTTGAAACCATGGCCATCAAGCCAGCCCACCATTTTCCTCGCTTGTTTTCTTTTTTCTTGTAGAAAATAAAATTTTGTTCTCAAATGAAACATCATTAACAAGGTGCTCTTCAAATTCTTTTTTTACCTCTTTTGACTTCCTCCTTACTTTTGACCTGACATGACATTTATCTTAATTTGGTTAGATTTACCATTTTAAAATAACAGCCTTTTCTGTGGAGGTTCACATGGGCCCACTTCTCGAGCTTGTCCATGTCCCTCTGAAGGACACTCCATGCTTCTAGTCCTGTCAACTGCACCACTCAGCTTGGTGTCATCTGTAAACAGCTGAGGGTGCCAATCCCACTCTATGTCATTGATAAGAATATTAAACAGTACTGGTCCCAATACAGACTCCTGAGGGACACTGCTCATCACTGATCTACATCCAGACATTGAGCGTTTGACCACTACTCTCTGCATGTGAACATCCAGCCAATTCCTTATCCACTTGTGGTGAGTTAACCCTGGCTGGACACCAGGTGCCCAACAAGCCATTCTATCACCCTCCCCTGCTCAGCAGGAAAGTGGAGGGAGGAAATAATATGGAAAAAAAATATGGGTCAATATAAAGGCAGTTTAATACAGCAAAGCTACAAGCAGAAGCAAAGGAAAAATCAAAAGATTTATTCTCTGCTTCCTATCAAGTGATGTCTCGCCATTTCTGGGAAGTAGGGCTTCAGTCTGCCTAACAGTTACTGTGGAACAAACTGTGGACAAACATCATTAATAATGAATACTCCATCCCTCCTTCTTTCCTAAAAACTGGTTTCAAGAAGAAAATAACCAACACAGGTCATGAATCTCAAGTCTTTGTGTATAAGACCTACATTTACCAACTATATGACTGCCCTTTCATACTGAGTTTGCAGCTGTGTAAGAAGATTCCCAAAACCACCTGAAGCAAATCAATGTATTTCACCACAGTGTGGTGAAAAAAACATCATTTTTGTGACTCTTCCATAGTTCTGGTCTTCCACTTTAGTCTTACTTTTTGGAGTGGCATGAAGAAATTATTTCTGTCAATCAGAATGCCAGCATTTTAAAATTGGCTTTCAGAAATGTGGCAAGTTCAGATGATGCCACAAAATGGACATCCTGTATTTATTTCTGCAGTGGAATGATCATGTTAAGATGTTTCACTGCATCCAAATACTAAAAAATGATGACTACATGTTTAGGTGTTTAGTTCAGTGTTCAAATGAGGATCAGAATGAGATAATCATAGTGAAATATCCTCTACTCTAAGCCAAAAGGATTCTCCTCTGAAAACTGTGGCTAGATCAGCACTTTCCCACAGAATAGTTCTAATCTGACTGATGTGGCCCACCAGAAACCTCTTCAACCATGCCTACTGCACTGTACATTTGCCATCATATATGTCAATGTGATTGTCTTCACATCACCTTCATAGACTTTGTGTTCAGGCCCTTTGTGTTTTAATTTAGGAGCTGTCTTTCCATGCTGGGAGTATCTAGGAGGGCTGGAAAAAATTTTGAGTTTGATTGGGAAGTCTGTTGTGTCTGTCAAAGGTAAGGACTCATCATTTGCCTTGACAGTAGATCAATAGCTCTGTGTATTTCTCACACACTTACCAGTGGCTCCCAGTTAGTCCTTTCTGATGTTGAGCTTGACAAACTGTCTACAGGAAGCTGCAAAAGCTCACCAAAATATCAGGTGAACAACCTGATTTTCAGCAGTGAGGACAGAATAAAAATAGCAAGTCCAGGACTTTATTTTAAAACTTGTGGATGGTAGACCATCAGTAAATAACTTTCAGGGTCTTCCTATTTCCCATAGCATAAAGCTGGACATTATAGCTAAGCTGCTTGGCAGAAGCACTTATTTTGGCAGCAAGTCTTTAGAAACATCACTTTTGGAACCACTTCTGGTTTTATTGGACCAGCATCCTACTTGCAGCTGTTCACTCATTAGCTGGATCTGTGCAGAAACTTTAATCAAGCCCCAACATTCTCATTTTCAATTAATAAGAGATTTTATGATCTACTGACAACACCACTTAGTCACAGATCACATTGAAATATAAGTTCTGGGACGATTTTATACGAGAGGGGTTTTTGCCTGGTCAGCTTTATTTTAAACTGTACCAATTGGAGAAAATAACTCTTCATCTCCGACTGTCCCTGAAACAGTTCAAAGGAGTCCCTGTGGTAAATTCATGCCCTTAGGGCAAAATGTCATCACAAATGTAAGAACATTGCAGAGGATCAATGACTTTCATAAGGTCAGGCAAATCACCTGCTATTCCTTTTGGAAAAAAGAAAAATAAATATTTCCATGTGTTAAATCTTGGTGTGGTACAGAAAAAGATTATTTCTACTGAATCTGCTTCAGTCACATTTTTGTGCCCACACACAGAATCTCATTTTTGAGGCCACAGGTATTTCCTTTTTGCAGCCATAGCACTAGTTTAATTGAACACTTCCTTGAAAATCATAGAATCATAGAATGTGTAAGGTTGGAAGGGATAGGCTGCTTTTCTGACAGATTGGGAGATCTCTTCTTTGTATTGCAGGGTGGCTTCTCAGGACCCTATAAATTCCATACCATTGTCTTCTGGAAATTATGTTTCTATGTTGAGAACTTCTTGCATTTTGTCTTTGTTTACCAGGAGCTGGTAATCAGAGACCTTAGAAAAGAGCTGGTTCAAAACTTCAGTACTCCCTGTCCCACATCAAGCCACTCTCAACATGTCTGATAATGCTTCTAGCTCTTCGCCAGATTTCTAGTCACAAGTCTTTGTTGATATGTCTACCAGGAAATATGGTCACATGAGAAAAGAGAGGTATGGTACACTATAATAATGGTAAGAAAATACAAGAATAGGACACAGCTCATAATGTTAACAAGCAACCTGAACTTGCCAGGGGTACGTTATGAAATAACTGTCACTCACTCACAGAAAGGGACATATTGTCACGTCTTTAAAAGAAGATTATTATTAAAAAATACCCAGAAGTAATGGGTATTTTTTCACTTGGAATTTGGATTGTGCCTGTTTTTTGTTCCAGCAGGTAGAGTCCCTTTCTCTAAAAACCATAGAGAACACTTGGAAGTTGTTCTGTGTGGGGAGACCTCATAGGTGGCAGGAGGTGAACTGTGTTCATGTTATTCATCTCGAATTCACATTCTTGGCTAGATTCATCTCGCCATCCTTTTACTGCTTAGCTGAGGTTCTAGGACTCCAATTCCTTACATCTGACTATGTCACCAATATACATGTCAGTGTCTAAGCTAGATGGCTCTCATTACACTCAACAGAACTATCATTAATGCAGCCAGTGGAGCTCAGGTAAGATTTCTCTGACCAAAGGCAGACATCTGCTCTGGGATGAGAGGAATCATAATCCAGACCTCACCAGCAAATTCAGCTACTTCATTCATTCAGAAGGGGAGTCCAGTGCGAATCTTTCAGATATGCACCCCCACTGTTCACAACCATAGTTTCTCAATGGATTTACCCCACCTAAGTACCCCATCAATTCTTTCCTTGAACACCCCAAGGAACAGTGACTCCACCACCTCCCTGGGAAACCTATTCAAATGCTTAACCACTCTTTCTGTGAAGAAATTTCTCCTAATTTCTAACCTGAACCTCCCCTGGCACAACTTGCAGCCATTCCCTCTTGTCCTATTGCTACTTCTCTGCAAGAAGAGGCTGACCCTCAGCTCACCACAACCCATACCCCAAACCTCAGTTGAATCCAAGCAGAAATATAGCCTTGTGTGACCCACAAGATTTGGCATTATAATGCACAAACAAATTGCTTTAGGATCAAAGGTAGCGTTAAATCAGTTGCTTTGCAATAATTGTCCCTGTACATGTTCCTCCCCAGTGGCACCCTGCAGCAAAAAAAAAGGATAATCTGACGAATTTTAGTCCTTAAAGAAAAAACCTCGGCTACCTTCCTCTTACTGAAGAGGACTGTGAGATAAAGACAAGTGGAGGACAACAGCTGAGTGACTGACATAGGGGGAGATTCATCTGATCATATTTGCGCATCTTTTACCTGTGTTTGGGTGTAAGGCAGTCACTCAGTTCTTCACATCCTAAAGTGGCTCTCCAGAATATGTCAGATGAATCCCTCCATCCAAATCCCTAAATTTACATATTCCTTCTACCGGCTGGAGAAGGAGCAGTGACTAGGTCACTTAGAAATGCACACACACATACAGAGTCAGATAGGATGAGCCCCTCTCATGGAAACTAATTTTAATTCCACAGCAATTTGCACAAATGTACTGCTGTCCCAAAGTCATGCGTGCACATGTCCATGGTTTTTCATGAGAAGGGTCAGAGATTAAATACTTCCTCCTATTGAGGAGTGTCTTGTCCAGAGGGAGGTGATGTGGCACAGCTGCAATGATGATTTTTTTAATGAGCTTTTTTATTTTGGTGAGCATCATCTTTTATTCCATACCTTTTAGGAGAATAAAATTTTTACATTAATTAGCACTTTTATTTGTGTATTTATGGAAGCATTTCACAAAATTCATTTTTATTTATGAAAGCATTTCATGTTGCCTTCAACACTATCCCTAGGAAGTTGGATTGTTTGCATTAAAAATAATGGTAAACAAGCAGGAGTTCATTTGAAAATAACAAGGTCTCTGAGCAATTTCATTGTGTTTTGAAAGAGGGTCACTGCTGAAAGCACTTTCATTGAAGCTGATTAGATAGAGCATGGGGTTTTTTGCTGCAAATATTTTTACTCCATCAAGAATTATATTAACCGTTTAAAGTCTGACATAGAATGACATACAACAATAAAATTCTTCACTGGGGCCTGGGGGGCAGGTGTGGGGGGGGCATTTAACCTGACTAGTACCCTCTCCTATGAACTTTCCTGTCCACTCTGCCAATAATCACACAGAGCATCAGAAACAGCTTTTAGGTGGGAAAACGATGAAGGTGCTATAGGGCAATTTTGTAGAGTAAGAGACTGTTTCACAAATTCTCCATGCTATATGGTTCCAGTTTTGGGGCCAAAGGAAGAACCGTGACCTATTAGGAGCTATAGCATTCAGGCTGTATGTGTCTGACTGATTCTTTCCATTCTGCCATTAACCCCTATTTGAAGTAGACCAAGTGAAATCCAGTTCAATGCCAGCTGCAACCACCCACACACCGTGCAGTGTCTCATGTAGGGTGAAAATTATGGTTGTGTTGAAACACAACGATTTAGCTCTCGCAGTCTGCAGCCCATCACAATGATTCTCTCTGAAGAATGCAAAATGAACTAGCTCTTGAAGACAGCTCAGATGGCCCTCTTTGCTTTTCTTTGGTAGTACAGATGGTTCTGGTGAACTTGAAAACCAGAGAAGAGTTCAGGGTGTGCAGGCATACCCAGGCTAGCTTTAATCTAGCTTCATTCAGCTCAGGCTAAGATCTTCAGGATGTTCCCAGATGGCAACTTGTAGAGACTCTGCTGCCACAGCTACCATCTTCTCGACAGTTAGTGTGTCTGCACATATTCCAAGCATGCTTCTAGTTACTTAAAACACTGCCTGGAGTTTGGAAGAGCACAGCTGGGAGTAAGTATTTTGTTCATGAGAGCAGAGCAAGAGCTGTGGCCAGAGCTCTGGAGAAGCTCTCTGAAAAGACAAGGAAAGAAAAATGGTCACTGGTTTTCCACTTGGTAAACAGGGCACAATTTTATTCTGCAAATATTTCTTCATCACTATGCATTGTCAGCCAATGCCTCAGTTCCTCCTCTGCATTGTGGCATGTGGTAAAGGCAAACTGACCATCTGGCAAATGTCGAGGTCCTGGAGAAGGGCAGGAGAGATGGCAGGCAGATGGTGAAGCTGGATGACTGGGACATGGGTTTCAAAATAGTTGCAAAAGCCTTCTCAAAGCTCTGATATTTTTTGTTACCCTCTTGCAGTGCAGAGACCTCAGGAAAATGTGCTTTCGGTCACTGGAACAGGCTCCCCAGGGAAGTGGTCACAGCACTGAGCTTGACTGAGTTCAAGAAGCATCTGGACGATGCACTCAGTCCCATGCTCTGACCTGGCTGGCCTTGTGTGGAGCTTGAACTGTGTTGGACCTGATGATCCTTAAGGGTCCCTTCCAACTCAGTATATTCTATGATTCTATGATTCTATGAAATCTTGTGATTGACAGACCACCAGTAGCTCCTGAGATCAAGAGCACTACTGTGAAACCATATGAAACAGGGAAATGTCTGCACTCCCCATTGCAATGGTTTTCTTGGCAAATTGTTCAGAAGGGTTAACCTAAGCAGAGAGGCAAGGGGGGGAATCCTATAGAAATGTGATGGATTATGATATCATAAAAACCCTATATCTGGAGCTGGAGAAAGTCGTAGAGAGCAGGTATGGTGAGTTGACCCTGACTGGAGGCCAGACACCCACCAAAACTGCTCAATCACTGTTCTCCTCAGATGGACTGGGGAGAGAAAATATAACAAAAGGCTCATGGGTTGAGATAAGGACAGAGATTCACAAATTACCATCACATGTTGTCTCTGTCACTTCTTCCCTCAGGGCAGAGGACTCCTCACATTCCTAGAAGCTATGTTAGGGCACATGGAGGTCAGGGAGGTGCTTTGAGACAGTCAGCATGGTTTCACCAAGGGCAAGTCTTGCCTGAACAATCTAATGGCCTTCTATGATGGAGTGACTACAACAGTAGACTAGGGAAGAGCTACGGATGTCATCTATCTGGATTTCTGACAGGCTTTTGAGATGGTCCCCCACAACATGCTTCTCTCTAAGCTGGAGAGATATGGATTTGATGCGTGGACTATTTGGCAGTGTATTGGGTCTGGATGATGTGGAGTGAATTTTCCCCACAGAATGTTCATGGATCTGTGCTATGTATCAGGAGCCAGCAAGGTGTGGATAACACACCAGTGTTTTGGCTACTGCTGAGCAGTGTTAGCACAGATCAAGGCTGTCTCTCTGACATCTCTCCCCACATCAGCAGTAGGCTGGGAGTGGACAAGATCTTGGGAGGGGACTGCTGACCCAAACTGACCATAGGGATAGTCCATAGTGATGTCTTCTCACAAATAAGAAGCTCAGAAGAACAGGGGGTGGGCATTCATTTTTTATGGCATTTGTCTTCTAGAGCAACTACTTGGCATATTGAAGCCGAGTCTGCAGAAGTAGCTGGACATTGCCTGCTGATGGGAAGCAGAGAATAAATCTTTTTCCTTTGCTTCTGTCCATGGTCTTTTGCTTTTGCTGCATTAAACTGCCTTTATCTTGACCCACAAGTTGGTGGCTTTTTCTCCCCTCCTGACCTGCCAAAGAGGGGATAGAGCAGCTTGGTCCAGGCAAAGTTAAACCACAACTACAGGGAAGCTGGTCTTTCTGTACCCCATGACCAACATTCAAATGTCCAGGTCAGGTAAGCCACAGGACCATTTCCTTAACTATTATAATATGCTCAGTATTGCCATACTGAGCTATACAGCAGCTCAGAAAACCCAGAGAGAAACCATGTATCTACTGGCATCTGTGAGTGAGCAAGCTCTCCTGCTGCTGCTTTAAACAGTTATTTAATTTAAACTTGTTTTAATTTAATTCTTCTGCTCTCAAGCTGTCAGCTCCTGTTTCTGCAGTGCCAAAAAGGCCAGCCTTCACTGCCCATTAATCTAATTTATGCTCAAGCACCATTGCCTTCCTCCCAGGCTGCCCATCATCCAGAGAGGAACTCTGTAAAATCTGCAAGGCTTTAGCATTTTCGTCCTGTGAATGGCCCTTCAGCCAGGGTGCCAGCGTAAAGCAGCCCAGCCCTGGGTAAGGACACCAGTCTACTCTCTCATATTGAACATGATGGCTTGATATATTTTGGCTTTCCCACTGTATTGGTATTGGAAACCAAATACACCCACTCTTGATCTCTCTTTGTCTGCTACAGTGAAAACTTTTCATAGTATAGAGCGTGTATACCATGGTGAGAAGGTGTAGGAGCAAATTATTTGGGTGAAGGGTCTATTTTATCTGCTCTTTGTCCAGCATCTTAAGGACTAGATGCCTCACAAGGACCTCTGGGCCTTCATAGCCATTACTACAAATAATAATGTAATAAATGTGTTGGCCTGTGGCTGTCACTTTCTACATAACTGGGGGTACTGCTCCCAATGCTAGGGCTTTGCTCAGTTTTTCACTTTGCTTTACATCATGTTCTGGCACAGGTTTCACAGAGAAGCTGTGGCTGTCCCCTCCCTGGCAGTGTTCAAGGCCAGGTTGGATGGGGCTTTGGGCAACCTGGTCTAGTGGAGGGTGTCCCTGCCCATGGCAGGTGGTTGGGAACTAGATGAGTTTTAGGCTCCCTTCCAACCCAAGCCATTCCTGGATTCTATAAACTATGGGTTTTCTCCAGTTGTACCAAATAGATTAGCAGTTACTCTTGAATTACACTAAAATAAATACTCTAAATACTCTTAGATCAAGGGGAGAGGAGAACTGGATGTCAAATATCAATCAGTTTATGACATGGCTAGAGCTCAAGTTAGCTATAAACACACTGGATTTCAGTAGTTAACTCAAATATACAGAAGTATAGCCAAGAGCTGAATTTGATCTTAAAGAAATATTTTAGAAGACTTATCAGAGCAGTGACTGGATTTTTAACAGCAGCACTTAAATACATTTCAGCCATGCAGTGTCATTAGTATCGGTGGGAGTGCTCAGGTGTAATTTGTCTCACTGTTTCTGAGTAAGCAAAGTGGAGACAATCATTCTATTAATGAAAGCTGGAACTGTGTTTACCACACTGACAGAAATAGTGAGCCCTGTACTATGTACAAAATTGGAAATTAATCAATGGAAAAACATGGAGTAGAAACTGCTATTCTAAAAATAACAACAAGAAAATGAATCAATAATTATCTTTTTCACCAAGGCAGCTATTTTGCTAACTGCATGTCTATGCAAGGCATGAATAAACCTGCAGTTCTCTTTCAAGAGAGCGACAGCAATCAAAACATGTAACATGTTCTTCTACTGTCATGTTCAATACATTAAATTGTACTGAGCAGGCATCAACAGAAAAACTCTAAGGCTTGGAAATAAGCATCATGCCATCAAAAGAAAGCATTGCAACTTAGCCACTTATGCAAGAGATAATAACATCTTTATTACAGGAGGTGGAGAAGAGCTACATAACCAAGAAACTAGACCAGGTTACAAATAGTCTTATAGTTTAAGGAACATTCTTAGCAGAATTTTATTCCAAAGTTGGGCATGCTTGGGACAAAGAACTACAAACTTCATTCACATTTTATCTGTTCATTACTAAGTCAAAATATTTACTGCCTGAAGCACTACTAATTTCAACAGCTCACTATCTCGTGCAGCACTCTTCACCCAGTGGTATCCGCTGTGTTCAAGTTACAACATTAGGTCTCAGGGAAGGGAAGATGTGCGTGCATTTTCATAGCATAGCATATGAAGATACTGAGGAAACAAAAGCAATATTGGAGTTAATCATAATTTAATGATATCATTCAGTATAACCATCTGTTGTAAGAAAATGACCTGACAGCAAAGCAACCAGAGCCTGACAAACCAGACTGCATGTAGACAATAAATCATTTGACAAATACAATCTGCTTTCACTCCTTTTTGTTAACTAATCTACGTAACAGCTCTGCTGAGTTACTGGATCTTGGAAAGACACTACTGCCTCCTGACATGTGCACATGGCTGCTAATGCAGTGAGAGAAAGGTTACATTTTGCCTAAGGGCAAACTAAATCCAGCTGTATTGACATGCACTGGTAGATGCTCTGAAGATCAGTGGGGAATTAAAGATACAGAACTACTAAAGGAATATTAGCAAACTTCAAGAAATATCAGAAATAAATTCCTTTTCCATGTTGATTGCTATTATGATATTACAGTCATAAAGTATAAAGCAGATACCTGTAGCCAAAATAATATTTTTATATTGATAGACTAACAGACCAGAGAGAAGTCCTGGTATGTGCCTCCTCTAGACTCTGAACTAGATTCATCCATGCTAGGACTGTGGTAGAAGTTTAAAGGTACACATGACACCTTGTAGTGTAGATGAGGCACTTAGGGTTATGGTTTAGCATAGGACAGGAACAGTTGGATTCTACGATCCTAAAGGTCTTTTCCAACCTTGTAATTTTGTGATTCTGTGAAACTCCAGTGCATTTTTGCACAGGGGAATAAAGGCCAAATTCAATTTGTTTCCCTACTAAACTAGGCATGAGAAATCCTTAGTGGCCAAGGAGGGAGTATGAATTGCGGTGAATGCCCAGTGCCTACTATGAAAACAAGTGTTCTTTATAAGTTCCCTCTGTTGAGTAAGGTATTTTATGGAATTCCTCAGATAATGAAAATAGAGAGAACTGACCTTTTCAGGGACAAAGATTTAAGAGCCTTGCTACAAAATCAGGACTTCCCCATAAAAGTACAGCACTATGAAAACCTGAGGCAAGTCAAGCCAAACAATTCACCACATGAAATCTACTAAAAAAGCTGATCAAGCATCACCAAATGAGGCAATGAACTGGAGACAAAATATGCTGTAAAGTTCACTGCTCACAAGTGTCTGTGGTAAAAAAAAATGTCTTCATCTGCAAGACTTGAATCTTTTCTGTGAAACAAATGAGAGAGTACACCCACGGCCCAGAAGAAAAGAGAATAAAACCACGATTAAAAACAACAGAAGATGAAAATAGCTTAAAAGTAGGTCCAGAATTGGATCTATTACAGGAGAAAATATTTATGCTACAAGTGTTCCCATTGACTTGGAAAACAGTATTCATGGAGTAAGTTCTTCTTCCATATAAGAAATCCATAAGAGCTCCTATAAAGTTGTTTAGCTGACTAATCACAAGAAACTCTTCATACTCTATGTTAAAAGAACCCCTGCCTGTGATGAAGAAAAATTATTCGAGCAGATTTCATCTCACATGGTATCTTCATGGGTGAATAAAGATAAAGGGATTGACTTTTCACAGACATTATTTTTCTCAACTCCATATCTTTGGAACATTTCTTACTACTTCGCAATTATTTGCAGGAGATTAAGCTATAAACAAGATCTACCTTTTGTGCCATAAAATATTGTGTGCAGACTTCAAAGCCATGGACCTGACTGTATCAGTAAAGATGCATGAAACCCTTGTCTGCAGACAGTCTGGGGTCAGAAAATGGTAAGAATGCAAACAGGTCTCTGATCATGCCAGAGGCATAGTCAGTCTAAAGCATTCAGAGCATTGTAGATATAGCCAGTGAACAATGTGGACAATGTCCTTCACTGAAGAAATGTTACTGAGCTGTCACTAATTATAACTGAAGTGCTTTGCTCCGGATGTTGAGGAAAACAGAGCCAGAAGCATCCATGATGTGGATGGAAAGGAGAACCCACACAGTCAGGCAGCTGTTTACCCTTGTGTGATACAATGCACACACTGCTGAGTGATGTTAATGCTTCCTTTGACCTGTTCACCCCAACTAGCCATTTTACTTTTTTTCTCCCTTGGGAAAGTCCCAATTTGCACAAAAAAAAAATATCATTATTTCCTCTAGGAGGAATCTACTTGGCAAAGAGGAGAGGCACTGTGCTAGACCTTGTTCTCACCAACAAGGAGAGACTGGTGGGGAATGTAAAGCTCAAGGGCAGACTAGGCTGCAGTGACCATGCAGTGATGGAGTCCAAGATCCTAAGGGCAGTGAGGAAGGTGCACAGCAAGCTCACAGCCCTGGATTTCGGGAGAACAGACTTCAGCCTCTTTGGGAATCTTCTGGGTAGAGAGCTGTGGGACCAAGCGTTGGAGGGAAGAGGGGCCCAAGAAAGCTAGCTGGTTAGTATTCAATGGTCACCTTCAAAGAAAAACAAAAGAAAAGCTTTGAAGGCCGGGGGTTGCATGGGCCTTTGGGCAACCTGATCTAATGGAGGATGTTGGAACTAGGTGACCTTTAAGTTCCCTTCCAACCCAAACCACTCTACGATTCTATGTTTATATGATATTTTTAAAACTTCTTTGTGTACCTTCAAGTCATGATACCCAATACTATTCGTATAGTCTGAGATGGACTGAGCAATCACATTGAGAGCATTAATTCCACAGTATTTTTTTAAAAATTCAATTTAACTTTTTTCATGAAGGCACACAAAGATGAGTTCAAAATTGTTTTAAAATTTAACTTAAGCATTAACAAAAGCTAACTCAATGTCAGTTCCATCTAATTCAATAGCAAATAAAAAGCAGTTATATTCCCTTTGATTTTAATGAAGGTACTGGAAACTAAGAAGAATTGATTAGCTACAGGTATAAAATACAAATACTAACTCATCTGTTTCTGTTGATGAGGCTGTTTCCAGTGAACAGAATAACTAGTAAAAATGAAGACCTACAGCATTTCCATTGGGAAAACTTTGCCTCTTTAAAGGAATTCCACATTTCAGCCAAGACCCACATTTCACATTTGGAGTCTCTACCTAAGCCAGACTTATGACCCTCTCATACATCTTCTTTACTCTCCTGCCTCACTTCTGCTAAGAAAGCATCTTGGTTTGGCTTCAAAACCAAGTTTCAAAACCAAGGGGTTTTTTTTCTGTTTCACCAAAAAAGAGCTTGAATCAAATAATGTATTTTAGAATTCATGTAAGACTTAAAATATTGACTGAAATGGAAATAATGACACACTTTTTTAACATAAATAATAGTCAGGAACTCCATGGAAGCTTGTAGTATGTGAAAACTCACCTCCCAGACCTGATTTTCAAATCTGCAGTAAATGAGACATAGTAGGAGACACACCTTAGTGGCATTAAATAATAGATGTCACATGACTGGTTTTTAGTGAGACTACTGGAACTTCTTTATACTACTCAAGTGATACCTACACTAGAAACATTAAACACATAGTCTTTTTATTTCTTATGATTAATCTCAGCTAATGAAAAGTCTTTGCTAAATTTTACTACCAAGAAGGGAAAGTAGAGTTCTTCACCTCACCAGAGCACAGCTATGACACAAGCAAAGGTTGCTCCAGCTCCCATACTCCAATCATATCATGCCATGTAGTAATGCCAGAATGGAGTGGATGGATGGTTTCCACAAGTCTGATGGAGTTCATGACTTGAAGGGCTGCAAGTGCTTCCAAGCTGGGCCACTCAGAAAGGTAACCAAACATGACACTACCTAACCACTTTGTCTGTGCCATGGGATCTGTGCCATGGGATGTGTACTTTCCACTAAGAGGCTCAGGAGCAGCAGCAACTTCATGAAATAGACTGGCAGTCACAACACGGTACAGCTGGATGTCTTCAAAACCGCTCTTCCATTAATGATCTTATATCCAACAAAGACGTATTGCAGCTAAAATATCCTAGAGCAGGGCAGGGGATCTAAACCTACCCAACCCAGCTACATATGCCTCTACTCAACAGAGTAAGACCCGAGTGAGTTTGACAGGGTGCCTACAAGCAAAGCATTTGGTTGAGTGTTTATGGGAAAAGTAGAGTAGAAACACAAGGTTGGGGAATTTGCCATCCCTGAAGACAAGGAGTTGCATTATCTTCAGAAGAGGTTTCTCTCCAGGCTCATCCGCAGTGTTTGAGTTCCTCCAGATGTGAATGAAGCAATGAACACAGTCACACAGCCTACACAGACAGTATAGGTTCAAAAATATCTTTTGCATTGGTCTGCATCTTGCTCCATAACGGTACACTGTGCACAGCAAGACAGCTGAGGATGATGTCTTTGGGCTGTCTCTCAGGTCAAAACACAGAGAAGACAGACAGGCAGATACTAAAGTGGCTCTCAAGTGGCTTCCCTGCTCAGTTGAAATACAGGGGTGGATTCACCAAGGCCTTATGCAGTGCTTCAAGCTGGTTCATTTCTTCCTTCAGCTGAGCACTAAATGTCCCAGAAGATACAGCTTTAGACCCATCCCACTGTTCCACTGGCCCATTGGTGCTAGTGTTTAGTTGTGTCTGAACTTGCTGCGAACTGCTTACAGCACAGACATCACCTGAGAGCATGAGGCTTTTGTTGACAGATCCATCCATTCATTTTACATCTTCATTCTGATAAAGGAGAAGGTTTTGTGGTGCCTGGACTTGCTGTACCCAATAAACACCTCAGAACTGGGTTTGTTAACTGTTTCAGTGGATTCATCATCCCCATCACTTTTCCACAAGAGACATTTGCATGTAGACCTGAGCAAAGGAACAGCTATCTGGGCAATAGCTAAGACCCAAAGGGAAGATTTCTGAACACTTTTTGGAGCTGTAATTCAGTCCAGAGATAGAGATAAAAGTATGACATAATTTATGTTTTAGAAATCTTAAGGCAATGACTTTCAAGAGAGCTTCAGGCCACTGGTTTGAACTTTAGCTGTGGAATGGTATGTCTGAAAATCTCTTGGGCTGTTTTGAAAAGACCCATGATCTTTACAACACATACAACAGTGATGCAAGGAAATGCCCTGGTCCTTCCACGTGCTGAATTTTCCCTGTAACATGAAATGCAGAGCTGCAGTTCCCAAAGGAACCGTCAAAGGCACAGGGTCTTCCACACAGGAATTTTTACTCTGCAGTCTCAGAAGCACCAGAGTGCTATGGTGTGGGGCAGAGGTAACTGAAATATCTTGGTGATTTGAGCCTTGGCATTCATGACAATTTCTGTGCTACCTAACTGCTCTCTAACAGCGTGTCTCGTAGGTTTTCTCCTGACATTTGACTCCAGTGGACTCAGGCAAACAGGGAGAGTTTGCTGGGATCGAAGAAGGCAGCCTGGGAAAATGCCATAAAACCTCAATGCTCAGTGTGTGTTCCCCAGCATAAAGGGAGTTTTATAGCACAAGGGAAGCAAAGCATGAGGCATGCCTTACAGACTATCTCACAGTATATTGTTGTTCATACCAACCCATTTACAGAGACAATCCTTTCAACCTTTTAAGGCTAACCATGCTGAGAGATCAGTAGGAGCTGTGGTCATCCAAGGGAAAATTGTCCCTTTATGGATTGTACCACTGGTGTTGGTGCATCTTGATTAATAAAACGCTCTCTCAGTCACTCAGAATAGATCTCACCTGGTTCAGCTCAGAGGTATAATAGGCCCTGCTTGTGAGGCTGATAAGCCTCTCTGCTAAAAATGTGCAGAGACACAGAAGGCTGTAGATTGAATGAATCATAGTTTGCTCACTGCTGAAACCCAATTTAGCATGCTCTAATACAGAACTGTAGTGAAAATGAGTAGGGGTGAAAGGTGAGGAGCTGTCATATGTATTCATTTAGTCTCATGGATCAAGAAATCATGTCTTTTCATTTATATTCATCAAGCTAAATTCAGTGTTTTATTCATTATGCAGCATTGCAACAAAATGTTACCTTATAAAAATTACAGATCCTTGAGGCAGCCTGGCCCTTCTCACAATCATCTAGAGGAATAAAAACAGTCTTTGTGTATCTGGAAAATCCAACTTCAGAGTACATGTCATAGTGATATGGGTTGTTCCTTGAAGTGTATCATGAAAGGACTCCTTTCGTATTTTCCTTCATTCACTAACTTACTAGACACTATTCACCAAGGGTGGAATTTTAATTTTTTTTTTTTTAATCTTGTGTTAGATGTAACTAACCCTTTTCTGATTATTCCTTAATTTGGGCTTTACAACAATCAGTCCTTTTTAAACTATCACACTGTTAGGTACTGACAGCAGCATAAAATAAAGAACTGATTAACAAATGCCCATGACTCCGACTATAATAATTCATAATATTTAATTCTCTTGACAAATGCACTTTAATGAGTATAGGTGACAAGTTCTTCCCCTGCAGCTCCAGGTCAAACATCTAATTGCCATCCAGGCTGACCTAGAGCTGGTGCCTTATGGTAGGCCACAGTCACCTCTGTTTCACCAGGATTTAAGGTAGCCATTAGAGAAAAAAGGTTCGGTTGAGGCTTCCATGTGCATCGGTACAAAAAAGACAGGGATCTCCTGGAGAGAGTCCGGTGGAGGGCCACAAAGATGATTAAGGCCCTGGACCATCTCCCCTACCAGGAAAGGCTGAGTGACCTGAGGCTGCTCAGCCTTGAGAAAAGAAGACTGAGAGGGGATCTGATTAATGTTTATAAATATCTGAAGTGTGGGAGACAGAGGGAAATAGCCAACCTCTTTTAACTTGTCTGTGGGGACAGGACAAGGGGTGATGGCCTCAAATTGGATCATCAGAAGTTCTGCACCAATATATGGAAGAAATTTTTCACAGTGAGGGTGACAGAGCACTGGAACAGGCTGCCCAGGGGGGTTGTGGAGTCTCCTCTGGAGATATTCAAGACCCATCTGGATGCCTGCCTGCGTGACCTGTCCTAGGGAACCTGCTTTGGCAGGGAGGCTGGACTCAATGATCTCTTGAGGCCCCTCCAACCCCTGCAATTCTGGGATTCTGTGATCCTTTCCCTGATTCCCTGCAGCTCAAAGGTAAATCACTGTCTAATACCTGGTGGCAGTAGAGTCAGTCTCCATTAGGTATTCTGGGACCTTAGAAGCCTACAGGTAGATATCTTACTATAGTCTCAGTCTCACCTGGATCTGACTTCCACCCTTCCTGCTTCAAAGCAGACAGAACAAATATATAAGTCTTTCTCTGATGTGTCACAGTGCTATCTAATATAATTGTGCTTTGGTTTTTCCCATGGGCTGGAAAACTCCTGTCCCCTCACACCATCTCAAGGTCTACAACAGAGACAAGGTTTGCAAGGTCATAGAGAGAGACGTATCTCACTCCTTAGCTTAGCCACCTCCCTGGTTTCCTTTTTCCCCTCTGGACCATGCAGGTGGCTTTTTCCTCCAAAGCTTGTGAAGGACCCCTCCCCAGGCAACAAAGGCTGGGGATCTCACATATATCTGCAAGACATTTGTGTTCTTTAACCCATTTTTCTGTGCCTGGAAGAGCTCACAAAAAGGAAATACAGTCATCACCTTTTGTGGGACATGTCACAGTATCTAAGTGTTAAAAAAATTATTAACTAAAATGTCATCCCCTGATGCCCTTTGCCTCTATTTCCCCATTTGCCAACAGGACTGTTCAATAGACAGATGGTTCTTCAGTATGTGATTTAGCTACCTCTTCCATCTTCCACAGCTGCTTTCATGACAGAGATTCATAAATTCTTTGTGACTCATGGGAAGTTCATCTCCAGCTACTTCTTTTTGCATATATTCATAACTTCCGTCTATGTGATGCTGAGTCCCTGTTCAGGGAACATTAAAAGTACCTTTAGATGTTTTTTCCATAAAGATACAATTTTGCTACAAGGATGGCAGCAATCACTTGCACACAAAACTGAAGTTTAGGAAAATAACCTAATATTCATATAGGAGTGGTACATAGCAAAATGCAAATAGGGTCTTACTCATTTTGTCTCGTCCTCTGGCTCACTAGTAGATAAAGGCAAAGAGCTTCTGCTCTCCAAAAACCTCTGATTAACACTGCAATAAATGCAAAATAGGCAGCTACTTTAGAGGAGCTTTACCCATCAGAAATACCTGAAGGCACAGTAAGAATATCCAGCAGCTCGCATCACCCTGGTGTCTGGTAGCCAGCTGACATCTATTATTTAATTTTAAAGGGCCCATAAGGATCACAAAATGTCATTGGTAGTGAAACAGTTTTCTACTGTTTCTTCTCAGTTCTCATATGCAACCTTAAGAAAATTGGGGGGTGGGGGCAGGAATATCCTCACAATTTAACATACACTTTAACTTCTGTATGTCCCTTGGGAAACCCTGTTAAGTTTTACATAACAAGCTGAGGAAGGCAGAAATTTTGCAAACAGAAGGCAGAAGGAGTCCAACAGTCCTGCCTGACCACCCTCAGCAAGTCTAGGTAGATCTGTTTTCTCTTGGTGTCAGTTGAAAGAACAGTGCAGCCACCTCTGATTCTACTGCGGCAGCATCATTCAGTGTAACCTAAACTTTTAGATCTATTACATAAATCTGAGTTTATAGCAGGTTTTTCTATTACCCTCCTTTACATTTTCAGGGTAGAACAGCTCTTTTTTCTGCTGCTTTTTTAGACGAACTTCTCCAGCAAAAGTTAGAGAATACCTGAGGCTCTGCTATCCTTGCCCCATACCACCAGACCTATGAATAATTCAAGAAACCCAGTTTTTGAAGTGAGCACTAATTAGACCGTTTAACTTCCATCAGAAAGGAGTTCAGGAGAAAAATCAGATTCTTTTCTTCTTGTTTGAGTTGAAACACTAGCGAGACAATATCGTATGAGGTGAAACTAGAATCAAAGGTGGAGTGCAGCCATCAGTGGCCTGATACAGTACAAGCCTGGGTTTGATTTTGTGTTTAGTACCTCAGTGCCCTTCTGTGCATTTCGTGAATAACCTCTGACATAGAGCTGAAATTGAGGAATGGCAGATTTCCTTCTAGTGTTTGTGCAAGACTGCACATTCTGAGGAAAGGCACCTAAGAAACAGGTTCACATGTTCACTTGAATCCCAAGACTATCTTACAGCCACTCGTCAGACCAGGATTCACACTCCTGCACTTTCTGCTGGTCCACTGCTGTGAAGTTATTTTACTCTTTGGAAGAAACAGACCTGATTATGAGGATTATGTACTTTATGAAGCACTGTAATTAGTATCTCCACATTCAAAGGGTTGCCCAGAACTGGAGCTGAAACCAATCTTTTTAAACTGATTTTTTTTGCTTTTATTCTGTGCCAGACCAAAATCCTACATCTGAAAAAAATACCCCAAAAACCTTTTAAACCTTGGAGGTGGAATATGAATTTTATGACTTGGATTCTTCACTAAATATTATGCCTTAAAAAGCATCTAGCTTTATGCAGGCATTGAGCAGCTGTTCACTCTCCAGAATTATTAGCACTTTCAGGGCTCTGCTGGACAGTACCTCTCATTTATCTGCTACTATGCAGATTTTTATTCATTAGAAACTCTATTGGAGCACCTGCTGCACCATATTAAAAACAAGGCCATCTATATGCAAGCTGTGGCTATAGGTAGGTGAAATTACTATATGGCATTTCAATAAACCAAGGGTACATTAGATTAGCCCTAATAGTCTCCTATTACATTACCACTATTAAGATGTAGATGACTCTGCATCATAGAGTCTAAACTGCCCATTCATCTTTGCAACAAAACAGACTGAAATTCGCCACTTGCTCTACTTTCATATTCAAGATGCTTTTGCTTCCCTCCTGCATTCTGCCTGACTCCTGGATCCTGCATGCTGGAGCTCAGTCAAAGCTTATTGATGTTCCCCTTGGGGAGAGAAGGTAGGTGCCTTCTTCCCAAGAGGCATTTCAAGTGGGAACACGGAAGAAGCACATCCATTACTGCAGTCCCTCAGTCTTTGTGTGAAATCTCTAAAGGGCTCAGTGCGCCCCAACATGTAAGGCTCTGACACACGCTTTGGCAGTCCTACAGTATGGGAATCATAGAATGTGTTAGGTTGGAAGGGACCTTAAAGGTCATCTTATCCAACCCCTCTACAGTAAGCAGGGACATCTTTGCTATATCAGTGCTTCATCAAGCCTGACCTTGAATATCTCCAGGGATGGGGCCTCCACCACCTCTCTGGGTAGGGAGTGCAGGGACATGACTCGGGGGCTGGGACAGATAGAGGAATAGAAATTATGAGAAGGGAGCACCTTGCCAAAGCAACATTCCCCCTCCCCAGTATGCTTCTCAGTAGCTCTTCTCCAATGGGCACTAAAGACCACATATCCCTCCCCCCGTTATATACTGAGGAGGTTTTATGGGTATCCTCTCTTCAAGTCTTGGCATCCTAGCTTGCAATAAAACATAGCTCTGCAAATTCAAGACATTTTTTGATAGCAGGGCCGGGGCTAGCAGCATATTTTGATCAGTGAAGATTATTTTTATGCTGCTTGAGGGAAACAAACCAACACATTTATTTAACTACATATTGTTTTCATAGCTAGGTGAAAGATCAAATTACTTGCAAATTACTGCTACTACTACTATATTATTAATTCATCATTACTGTTTAATCATTAGAGTTTCTCAGCAATGCAAGAATTATTAGGTTTTTGTTTCAGATATCAAAAAAACCAGGCAGGTGACAACTTTAAGTAGCTTGATAACCACAGAGCTGAGTAAATATTCATAACAAAGTAAAACAATCTGAGGAACACTTAGCAGAAGAGACAACCGAAATCCTATTTAAATTTCATAGGAAACTTCAAATAAAATGCTTGTTTCAAAATAAACCATGACCATAATTTTCTACAAATAAATTAATTTCTATTTCATAAAATTAACACCCTTCCAATAGGATGAAATTGTAATTATACAGAATATATTTTTTACATTTGTCCTTTGTCAAAAAAAAATATAGGAGAAATTGAGATTTGTCCTGCAAGCACCTCCATCTTGCTTATTTTTCTTAAAAGAAAAAAAAATCCATTCTAAAAGTTTCAAGCAGCTCCATCTACAGCAAAAGTTTGTGAATTTGCACCAGATTTCATACCACTTCAGCCCCAGAAGAGTGAAGCAGAACTAGAAGGTTGGAAACCCACTGGTTTGGAAAGATGCACATCGAGCGGTCACGCTGTATGCTGCATATTTACCGCTTTAAAAAAAAAATAAAAATGAAGGGTTGTTTTGTGTTACTTTAGTAGAGATTGTTGCTTAAAATGAAGTCTTATCATAACATTTTTGTGCCTTTTTTTTTTCCCCAGTAGCTGACATGTTGTGAAGGCTGTGCTGCTGCTCAGCAGGGCTGTGTATTTGTGCCATGCGGCTGAGGACATGTCCGTGTGCTGTTTGGAGCATATGGAGGTGTCTTGAGGATGCAAAGCCTGGGAGGAGAAAGCTAGACAACTGTGTAGCAGTGAGGGAACCAAACCTACTGCAGCCTTATCTCAACTTCTTTTGGGAATCTCTCTGACACTGTCTATTCCCCAGACTGTGAGCAGGTACTGTTGGGGAACCACTGGCTGGTAAAAGTCCAAGTCATGCTGGGGAGATGGTTGGTTATTAAGCAAACTGGGCATATGCAGAGCCTGTGCTCAAAATTGTACTCCAGTCCCAATTTCTTGGAAGTGCTGCCAGGGTGGAAGCTGGTAATGCAGGTATAGGCATCAGAGCAAGATCTTCTCTATGAGTGGACCAGTAGAACACTACTGTGCCTTTCATTCAAAGGGAAGCCAAACGCTGTATAAAATCTAGGACAAGGAAACTGCCTTTATTCAAGAAAGAAGCTTTATCACGTGGTTAACTGTAGGCATATGCTGAAAGCCTAGCAGAAGTCACAGAATCACAGAATCACTAGGTTGGAAAAGACCTTGAAGATTATCGAGACCAACTGTACCTGTCCTCTACTAAACCATATCTCTAAGTACCTCATCTACCTGTCTTTTAAACGCATCCAGGGTCGGTGACTCAACCCCCTCCCTGGGCAGCCTGTTACACATCCCAAGAACTCTTTCAGTGAAGAACTTTTTCCTAATGTCTAATCTGAACCTGCCCTGGTGCAGCATAGTGCCATTTCCCCTTGTCCTATCTCCTGTCACCTGGCTGAAGAGACCATCGCCCACCTCTCTACAACATCCTTTCAGGTAGTTGTAGGCGGTGATGAGGTCTCCTTTCAGCCTCCTCTTCTCCAGGCTAAACATCCCTCAGCTGCTTCTCATATGATTTGCCCTCCAGTCCCTTCATCAGCCTGGTTGCCCTTCTCTGGACATGCTCGAGGACCTCAATGTCCTTCTTGTAGTGAGGAGCCCAGAACTGGGCACAGCACTCAAGGTGCAGCCTCACCAATGCCGAGTACAGGGGCACAATCACCTCCCTAGACCTGCTGGCCACACTATTTCTGATACGAGTCAGAATACCATTGGCTTTCCTGGCCACCTGGGCACACTACTGGCTCATGTTCAGTCGGTAGTCAACCAAGTCACTGACACTGAAGCACGTGCTGTAAGCACTTTCCCTCAGTCAAGACTTCAGTGGCTGCCAGGTGATTCCTGTGTGTGAACTCCATGTGTGCTGCCTGTTCCCAGAGCCCAAAATGAGGCCAGAGGAACTGCCAGCAGGATCTGTGTCACAACAGTTACATGCATCGGTTATAGTCTTCAGGGGATATGAAGTCAACTGCTTTCCTCCATTTCTGGATCTTAATGTGGGACTGGGTACATTCCTAATGTGGTGGTAAAACAATGGGCTGCTTTATTATTACAAGGCACTATTTCCTCACAAGATCTTTAAGAAATTATCTGCTAGGCATCCAAAAGCCTCCTACTACTATTTATTATATTATATTCCAGGGTATATTGCACATCATAATATCAGTGTTAAACCAATATTTTTACATTCTTCCTCCACCATGCAGGGAACAGCATGAAAAAAATTCTCTCTGGATTGACATATCAATGCAGCGATCTTCCAATTTGCACTTTGTTGTTCAAACATGATCAAGTCCTCATTATCTTGCAATCTATAAACACATTAAAAAACATTAAAAAACAATCTGCTACCTAAAGGGCTGTTAGTTTAAATAGAGCAGGCAGCCAGACAAAGGATGCGTTTCTGTCTGGTATCTGGTTTCCTGACGAGGAACTGAGGCACAGAGAAGCGATAAGAACAAGCAAAGTCACACAGGAATTTTATCACATCGCCAGGAACTGAACCCAGGTTCCCAGGGTATCAACTTCATGTCTTAATCACAAGTCAGGCCTTTCTAGGACTGGTGAGTTGAAAATGCTTCAAGCCAAGAGAGGTGCCAAAAACAAACACAATGCACCAACAGAGTAAACTAATTACATTTTAATAATTACTTCAGTTTCAGTCATTTGAACCGTTATTAGCTGCTCAAGCAGGGAACATGTGGGCTGTGCTTTCAAATTAGGTTATTTAATCTTGCATTCTTTCTTTTCACGTTGGACAAAATTGACTTCTGTTTTGCCGCATTAGTTCCCTGCGTGTGATTAACGCCCAGGTGCCAGCCTGCGAAGCACCACAGCCACTGAAATACAGCTGCACTTCCAAGGCACAGAGTGCTGACTGGCAGAGAGGCCTGATAAAATCCTATCAAGCTAATATGAGAAGAGCACTTCAGCCTTGTTAACTGAGAAAGAAATTGCTGAGAAAGGGGTTGTGCTCTTTGGCTGAGATGAGGCAGGACTTGATGCCTATCTGTCTTTGGGGACCTGGCAGTTTCACCACTTCACAAGAGTGCTAGGGTCCCCCCTGGCTCTATACATCTATACAGCTCCAGCTACATTTACATCTATATCTACATCTAAAACTACATCTAAATCTACATCTACATTTATCTCTATCTCTATATTTATCTCTATATGTCTATAACTAACCTTTTTGCCTTTGCCTTACTACTTTTATAAGATGCAGCTTTTTAGGTTCAAAACTGGCTCATTAAGTTACTTCTGTCTTTCCATGCTTATCATGTGGTGGTGTGTTCACGTAAACCAAAGCAAACAGTGGCACAGTTGCCATTAATTGAGGGGGGCTGAGTCAATCTTTACACAACCACAAATGGCAAAGTAGAATCTATCGCTGTCCATGCAGAAGGAATGAAGTCAGAGCAACACAAAGGCTTGCTAGTCTGCATAAAGAAGATCCAAAACACGCCAGGAGCCAGGGAAATACTAGAACAGACACAGCTTGTTGGTCAGTGGATCCTTTAATTTGCACTTGGCAGACAGTCACAGGGAGGGAGGGAGGTTGAGGAGCTGTGCTGCAGCTGCGCTCGTGCCAGGCAGGCAGGCCTCCTGGAAAGATGCTTCCCGTGTGCAGACGAAATCATCTTTCAGATGTTTTTCTTCTGAAGCAGCAAGATGATTTTATTTCCTTCAGTAAAGTTAATTTAAAAGGAACAGAAAAACAAATAATATAAAACCCAAACAACAAGAAAAAAAAAGCCCAGCCGGGTCTGACAGCTCAGCAGATGGTTACCTAGGACTAGCACAAACACCACCAGCCGAAGCATAACTTTGCCAACTCCCTCCCAGTCTCCAGCTGATTTTGCTTTCCTGTGCAGGCAGCAGCTTTTTATTCTGTTATAACAGTGGTATCCTCAAGTCATTGTCACTTCACTGCTACTTCTCCCCCTCCTTGTCAGAGCCACCACTTTGGTTTCTCTCCAAGAAAGCACAGGCTTGCATTTCATGCAGGGATACCTGCTTTACAAAGACCAACACAGGTCACACCACACTGTTTAACACCTACCATGATGTGATAGGCAGCTGGGTAGGATGGAGAAAGATAGGGGTGATGTTTGTCTTCCTATGTGCCATGGAAGAAATATCCCAGCCAGCTGTGCAAACACACCATCAAGCACAGCAGAGGCATGTTTGGAGTAAGGACAGGCAACCACTTTGGTGGGGGTGTCAATCCTGACTGACACTATTAGACCTGTAGGATGATGGAGAGGGAGCAAGATGGTAGAGCACAGTCTAGGTGAGAAAGTGCCTTATATCCCCATCCTTCAAGAAGTCCTGCAAAGCCCCTCTCCAGGTCCCACCCAGCACCTTATCTCTTTCTTCAGCACACATCCCCATTGCAGGACCCAGTGTAGCATGGTTTTGGACTCAAGGTGAAATAGGCTCGAGGCTCACAGAAGGGTTCCTACTTGCAGGCAACCTGCAGGCACTGTGGGTAGATTCAGAGCCCTCTCACTCTGCCTCTGGATACAGAAGGGCAGGATTCCACCTCCACAGTCACTCCTCAGAAATTTTCCTACACCTTGTAAGTTCAGCTTGGAAATCTTTCTCATCCACAGCAGCTTCCACAGACCAGTTTTGAAGGCTTGCAAAATACTTTTTGCAGGGACGAGCCACCACACACCCTGAAAAGGCTGGAGTGTAGGAACAAAGGAACCTTCATCACTACTATCTTGTGCTTCATTCTGTGGACAGGAACATGTCCTAAAAGACTCCCACGAATGAGTTGCATTGGACACTACTTTCCTTATACAGAGCACCAGTGTATCTATTCTGACTGCCTTGGCCAATCCAAAGATCAAGGTGTTATTAAGGTCCAGCAGATGGTTGAGGCAATGGAAGGAGGTAGGGCCCATCTTCACACAACCTAGCAGATGTGGCTGATGGAAGCTTTGCAATTCCTTTACTTCATGACTGCTCTAGTGTGGCAGACTGGGATGTTTTCTGTCAAGTTGTGTGCAGGAGGGAAGGTTCCCCATACTGACACATCCCTGGGTAGGACACGTTAGCGGCCGTGCTACATATGTTAAATTAGTTTCTTATTTCTCTTTTGATTGTGAAATGGCTAGCAGAAGGGCTTCCAGGGCAGAAAAGCAAAGTCCCTGTTTGGCACAGAGAGCACAGACAAGCATGACCTATGCAGTATTTTTTGAAAGCATCAACTATAGATCCAAATAATTTAAAATATTTTACATTGAATTTAGGTCATTCTCATGCTTATGGAAAAAGCTGAATTTGCCCCTTTTCTGTGTTTTCCTTTACTTGTGTCCAAAACAAGAGCAATGATATCTGTTTATCTTTTCTTTTTTTTTTCTTTCTGAAAGCCATGGCTGAAAGATGTCATGTTAACATGGAATTTGAAAAACAAGCATATCTCAGCCCTGAGAGAAAGATATCCCCACTTCAGTGGTGGCATCAGGCCAGCAGCAGCAATAATTGCTACACAGACACAAGCACAGACTTCAAAACCCTTGCCCTTCCTGCTTTTATTCCCTTTACATCATTTTCCAAGTACAACCTGGTGTCCTGGTCCTTGGGCCATCAGTAAATTCATTGTGTGACTGAAGGCACTCAAACCTCACACTGAATCCTCAAAATGCCAGTACCATGCAACCCTGGAGCATCTTCCTGCTCAATCACACGATTTGGAGGAGCTGCTGTGCTCCATTGAGAAGCTGTAGGATGCCCAGTAATTACCAATGTGAAGCCTGAATGGTTCCTGAAGCCCCAATCTGATGGCTCTGGAGTGATAACCATGGGCTTTCCTGGCACAGAGTGCTGGACTGTGTTTGAAGCTCACCATTTTGGTTCTCTAGCCCTGTATCTCCAACAACAGCTGCTCAAGATTAAGAAAATGACATTAAAGGCCTGGCTGGCATTTCTAACTCAGTCCTCTTACATAAAGGTATAAATTCACATACAGCGCCTATCGCAGCGCTCCATGAGGCTGGGAATTATGCAGCACCATAATTCAATTCTAGGCAACCATAGAGTAAGGACCAGCATGGCAGAAAGAGAAAATAGGGTAGATCCTAACACAGAGAGAGCAGACACACCAGCCAGTGAGAAATTTCAAGAGAGCTGTAAGGGATCTAAGTGTGCTTCATTATTATCTCAGGTCAACACAATACTTATGAAACCCCATTTACTTAATTACAGTGACTATTCATTTTATCTAACATTCCAGAGGTCAAAGCTGTGTCTAGAGTTTACTTTCACAGCCATATTGTTTTGATTAATGAGTCATTCATCATCAACTCGTCAACATTAGTCAAATATTTCACTACAAAACCACTGAAAAAGTGTGTATTTAGATTTTTAAAATAACTGTTGCATAAAATTCTGTTCCACCTGATACCAAATGATTAATGTGAAATCAGGTTTACGGCCAAGTTCAGCCAAATAGGTTTTTAGAGTGCTGTGATCTGTTGCCAATGTGTGGGCTCCCATTGAACTGCATCCCTGTGACAGTGGAAGGCTCTTGCCCTTGTGCAGGTAAACGGAGGGGATGTGTAGTTTGCTAAGCGCATCTGAATTGCCAAATTTGTGATACCTTAAAAGTCTTCTGGGACCTTTCTGAAACCCATATATAATAACAATACAATAACAATATAATTCCAGAAGCCCTGCCAATAACCCAGACCAACATCAGGTGTACCAGTCAGCAGTTTCTGCTCCCAGACCCCATACACCATCAATCCCATCTGTGTTGTATGGATCTCATTAAAAAACTTTTCCTTTGCACTGGAATATCTCCTGAATTGGCTACATTAATGTTCACAGCTGGGCTAATAAGATGCTAGTTTATCTCAAGGGGAGTCATACTGAAATTATTCAAGCCAAAATGGGATTGTCTCAGCTCTGATTGCCACTTGATTCCCAGTAGTTCTGTTCTTCTACTGAAACACAGCCTGCATGCCTTCCTACTGCCTCAGATTTCTGGGGGCACACAGGTGAGGCTGTGCCCTGCTGACTTTAGTACTTCCTGAATTCCTCCTTTACCCATCCATTTCATGCTGGTCAGCAACATGAGGTACTTAAAATGGGTCTAAGAATTTGGCTTAAAGGGCATACCTGCATAGCATTGCATGATGCACCAGATGTAATAACAGCATAATGATCCAACTGAGCTAATCAGCTGAGCTAATTAACTGACGCCCAGCTTTACACCGAGATCACTTCCAGTTTGTCCATTGCTGGCTGATGGCACAGTCCTGTCCTGCAGAAACATGTCCTCACTCCCAAGAGGATGCCAGGCATCAGCAGGCAGGGACAGATGCACAGCTTGTCTGAACCCCCTGCAGCCAACAGAGCTCATGTCCACGGGGCTCCCAGAGAGCTATCTCCGTGCACATGAGTGCCCTCTTTTTTTGGTCCAAGCTTGATGATTGAGTTCATAGTGTTTAACTTCATCTTTTTGCACCCTGAGAATAACAATTTCACCCTGTGAAAGCACTCTGAAAAATCCAGGGCTGAATTATTTTATGGTGTTGGAAACACATCCTGGGCTCATCACTGGTGGTAATAGCAGTCCCTCTGGTCTCATGTACTGCAACTCAATAACCCATTATTAACAGTCGGAGGTGGTGATCTAGCCCTTCTGATTTTTCACTTCTGAATGCAGCTAATTAGTTATGATAATTAGCAGAATTACAGCTCTCCATTCCCTACTTGGGAGTACAATAGTCACAATCTTATAACCACCTACTTTACTCTCCATCCTGGCTTCCTGAGAAATGGAGTCAAACACCTTGATTAGAATTTGAGTCCCACAGGGCATAAAAGGCAGAACAAAACAGTAATTTAGCAAGGCAGATTGTTAACATCATTTCAGCTCTTTCTCCATTACAGCTCTGTTACAGAGCTACGTACCAAGCATAGGGCCCACGCGATGCCGGATCCTGCAGCCTCTGTGGCAGCATTTGGGGGTCTGGCTCTAAGACAACCACCATTTTCAGTGAAAGTCAAGTTCTGAATCTCGTATGTGTTTCCTGTAGGAAAATACAGATATATAACACATACCAGGCCCTCCCAGAGGCAAGAAAGGACAGTAAAGCTCCTTAAAACTTGATTTTTATGAGTATTCACTCCTGAGATATGTTGGCTAAGATGAAGGTTTTAATTTTGCTCTCCGAAATTGGTAAACCCTATGTTTGCTGATATTAAACACAACAGTGCCAGCCCTCTCACAGTCCTCTCCACGTCAGCTTTCATATCACATAATAAGGGATCTATGGTCCCTTTTCTAGGAATCTGCACTTCCAGTGCTGTTTTTCTGCTTTAAAGCTCTTTTCCCACCAAAGTGGCCACAATGCTTTACCCCCAAAATTGTTTCACGTTATTATACTGAAGCAGAATCTACCTGGAACAGAAAACCCCTTGTGTCAGCTGGGGACTGCTTTTACCAGCTCCCAGGATGCTCCTCAGATAGAAAAGCTCACTTGCAAATCTATCATGTGTAGGCAGTGAGCAAACTTCCCAGCTCTTTACATCCATCCCACTGGTGTCCCAGATAAAACTTTGAAGAATTATGTTTAACAGCAATGTATTCTTTGTGCCAAAATTCCCTGTGGTTTTTCCCTCTTCAAGGACAGGTGAATTGCAAGTGATAATTTTAGTCTCTGTAGAGTTTTTTTCCTGCATCTTTTGCACTTGTCTGATGGCAGGCTGTCCACCTCTGCTGGGACACAGTTATTTCCCAGTACAATCAATTCTAATATCATCAAGTATTGTTATAAATTGAGATAGAAAATGGTGAACAGGAGAAAATATACGTAAGTAACACAGGAAACTGCAAAGTCCTGCAACTCCTAAGGTCCAGAGAACTCCTGTGAACTCACACAGAGGAGGAAAGCCTGGTTATGCTTTCGAAACCTTACAAAGAAAGCATATATATTTGCTTCCTGCAAAAGGACAGTCAGTCTCTACTGCAGTACGACCTTTTTCATGGAGGAGTTAAGCCTTCCCCAAATTGCAATGTGTAGCACTCAAGTTTGGAAGGTCCTGGAGAGCTGAGGGACACACCAAACCCACAGAGGTTATCTGGAAATTTAATACAGATTTTTCGGGGAAAAAAAATGAGCTGAAGTGAGAGTACCCACTCCCAGCATCAGGGTAAGTGGAGACCCTCATGCTGACATGCGATGTCAGAGAGCCTGGGGAGTGAGCAATCAGACTTTGACTGAGGACAACAGGACTTAGTGTCTCCAAGTGGTCCAGATTTGCTTAGGCTGAGAAGCTAAAGCTGTAAAGTTTAACAATGCAGTGCACATTCCCAGAAAAGCCTGTCAAGTCATAGACACACAGCGGTGCTTGTAGGCTTCAAATAAAAATAGCTATTCCCCAGTGACACACAGCATCTATTCCCTGGTTCTCTGTAACCCAACCATCATAAATGGGAAACAAATGACACTGCAGATGAAGCTGCAAAAACGTGTTATGTTATTTAACATTGACCGTTCCATATAATTAAGGGAGCACAATTACTTAAACATGCTTGTGATGTAAACAACCATGCAAATTGCATTTCTAACTACTTTCACTGTACCCACAGCATAATTAGAAGTAGCAATTTATTACTCAATGTAATAATTAGAAGTAATTAACTACTAGAAGTAATTAGAAATAGTAATTCATTTCTTAATGCAATGAGCTGCTTTCGCAGCGTGTGTGCACATGCATGTTTGTCAGCATGCGCACAAAAATTTAGCAGTGCATAATTACTTCAAAAACACCTTTATTCAGGACTTCTATCATGCTTTGTATGGAAATCATCTAATGTGGGAGGAAGCTTTGTCATAATTCCGTATGAAGCATCTCCAGACACTTTTTGTTCAAGAAGCAAGTATCCTTCAGGCAAAATGTGGTTTTTCTTTTCCTGAGGTCAAGTAGTGGATGGACACCTTCCAGGAAAAAAATCAATAACAATAACCAGATCCAAGATGATTAGCATTTTTTCATTTGTTTACAACTCTTCATGCAATAGCAGGTACAGGAGAAACATGTTGGAATAGGACCGATAGTTCATTTAACAGTGACACATAATAATATTAGAAAAATTATAAAGTTTCTGTACCCTGGCATAACTTTTGTGTACCTATTAGAATTTTAGTACATTCCTGGCCTAACTTAATGTGTAAGAGGAAAATAAGAAAGCTACCCAAGAGATCTTTTAATAGGCATTCAAAAGGAAGTGGACAAGTGTTTTCTGTCAAGTACTCTACTTCCTACCTCCGGGTGGTTGCAGACCTTAGGAGCATACAGCAAGTAGTGTCAATCAGCTTTCCTAGAGGCAAAAAGGGGGGTCCACAGTTGTTTGGTAGGGAGACCAGATGATCAAGAAACATTGGGCCAGTCCCAACCCAAGCAACAGTGAGAGTAAAGAATGAACAATTAAGTTTGTCACATCTATTACTGATTTAGCATACTGCTTCCCTGAAAATCTTTTGGTCTCAGTAAGTGATAAATCAAAAAAAAAGTTTTGTTTGCTGTCCAGGGTGACCTGTGTTAAAACCACACATTCAAACTCCTGCCTCTCTCTCCTGCTTCCTTTGGCTACCAGCAATGGACCTGGCCTGGGAAAGCTGCAGGAATACAGAGCTATGGGCAGTGGAGGCTTCCTAGGCTCTGCACAGTTTGCAAGCTACACTGCTGTCACCTAATCTGAAACTGTCCCATTCCGCTTCACCAAACTGCTGGTGAATGCTCATACCTCAGTCAGAGCTTCATCAGTTCCCTTCTTTCTCAAACAAGCTTCACCCACACTCCAAATGTTACCAAAAGTGTCTGAAGTCTTCGCTGCTCACTTGTTTGTTGCTCTGGTTCCATTTTTCACCCAACAAATCTTCCCTTCTCACCTTTTAAAAACCTTTTTAAAGCAGATTTCTCCCCCTTTTCTCACTGGCCCAAACCGGTTAACATTGTTGAAGTTACTGCTGGAAAAAAACAAAGCCCTTCTCACTGGCCCTTGTTTTCTAAAGCAAATGCGCCCAAAGCAAGTGATTTTGATTTGTCCCCCAGAGCTTCATAGCTTTGAATCCATGCAGTATCTGTAAGTGATGTTCAAAAGCATACAACTGGAAGTGCCATGAAATGAGGAGAAAGTGTTTTACTGCAGGAATGCAGCAGTTTGGAGTACCATAGCTTTAAGTCAAGGGGATCCTGGAGAGGTGAACTCACAGTCATTCTCTCTGTTAAAATCACTTTCCTCGTCATCACTTTGTGATGCAGCATTTTTCCCAACAATTACTTCCTAGAGTTTCACCCCCAATACAACCATTTTAAGATGACTTGGCATTCATTCCACCACATTGATTACTGCAGATCAGCGAGTTCTGAAGTGAGGGAACAAGCCATCAGGTAAATTACAACCATGAAAGGTCAAAGGGAAATCCAGCAAATTAAAAAGAAAAGCAAAACATTTAAAATAGATTACATTTAAAGTACCAATTAAAATTACTGTAACAGAATAGCAGAACTGGAAGTCTATTTCCTGATTGCCAAATCTTTGTCTTCAGTCCAAGATTTGGACACTTGTGATATCACAATCATTTTGCCTGGAATTCCTCAAAGAAGCAATTAAAAGAGACTTCTTTGCCATACTCCTTTTCTTGTTTAATTATAACCATGGTCATCATTGCTGAGGTATGTTGCAGCACAAGAAAAGAGAAAGGAGGACGCTGTCGGTAGATTTGGTTGTTATCATTATTCTTAATTACATTTTAATTACTGTATTTTCACTGTAGTTGCTGGTAACTGGAGAAAATTAGACTCTGCCATAAGATGTCCTGGATAAGGGAACCTTCACATTCAGCGAAAGAACATGATATTCATTTAAAGGTCATCCTGATCTGAAACTATGGGTACACCTGTTCCTGAAACAAAGAGCTGGAACCTGTTGTCAGATAGGGCGAGGGGTAGTGGTTTTAAACTGAAAGAAGGTAGATTTAGATTAGAAGATTAGATATTAGAAAGAAATTCTTCACTGTGAGGGAGGTGAGGCACTGTTACAGGTTTCCCAGAGAAGCTGTGGCTGTCCCCTCTGTTGCAGTTTGGTGTAACTGCTGCTTCAGTGGCTCTTGTAGGCTGCAGTTACAGCTTTCTGCAAGCCCCATGTTTTGAAAAACACTGGTACATTCAAGGCCAAATTTGAGACCAAGCCTATCAGAGCTGGTCATAGCGCCTCTGGGAATCACATATAGGAGAAAAAAAAAACTGCTGGCAGGCGCACTTTGCCACCGGAGCGGGAGTGAGAAGATGTAACAAGCTGCACAGACTCCAAGGCCAGGCCCGCAGGAGGGGGGGGATGAAGAATGTGAAGAGAAAGTTTCCCCTGCAGCTCGTGGTGGAGTCCATGGTGAAACGGGTGTCCCCCCGAAGCCCATGGATGAGGACGGGGAGCAGAGACCACTATGCCCTGTGAAGATTGATCCACGCCTCAGCAGGTTTGCCAAGGGACTTGTGACTTTG